>JAVSBU010000009.1:4059971-4073893 GCA_033118015.1 Loricariichthys derbyi
GATTTTGTTGTCAGCACATTCAACTTTGTACAGAACAAAGTTTTCAATGAGAATATTTCATTCATTCAGATCTAGGACGTGTTATTTTAGTGTTCCCTTTATTTATTGAGCAGTGTAAATTTGTATAACAACATTTGTTATAATAAAATGCAGAGCTGTAAATGCATCACTTTGCATTTGTGTAGGTCACATATACAGTGGTGCTTGAAAAATTGTGAACCCTTTAGAATTTTCAATAATTCTGAATAAATATGACCTAAAATATCATCAGATTTCCAAAAAAAAGGCCTAAAAGTAGATAAAGAGAGTCTAGTTAAAAACTTAAGTCAACAATATTATACTTTGTCATTTATTTATTGATCAGAATGATCCAATATTACATCTTATTATTATATTACAATATTACATCTTAGTGAGTGATTTCCAATCAAATGGATAATAATCAGGTATGAGTGGGCACCCTGTTTTATTTAAAGAACAGGGATCTATTAAAATCTCCTCTTCATAACACATTTGTGGAAGTGTATCATACCACAGAAAAACAGTGCATTCCAGCAAAAGAATGGTATCACATCTGTGAAACATGGTGGTGGTCGTATCATGGTTTGGGCCTGTTTTGCTGCATCTGGGCATGGTGGTTTGTCATCATTGATGGAATAATGAATTCTGAATTATATCAGAGAATTCTAAAGGAAAATGTCAGGACATCTGTCCATGACCTGAATTTCAAGAGAAGGTGGGTCATGCAGCAACATAATGACCTTAAGCACACAAGTCATTCTACCAAAGAATGATTAAAGAAGAATAAAGTTAATGTTTCGGGATGGCTAAGTCAAAGTCCTGACCTTAATCCAATCAAAATGTTGTGGAAGGGCCTGAAGTGAGCAGTTAATAACAGGAAATCTGTCACAACCGCCATTTGTGCCATGGGAGGGCGCCCGCACCTCGCCGATTGCCCAGGCACGAGATCATGCATGCTGTGAGATCCAGCCTTTAAATACAACAGCATTTCAGCTGTCTCCTGTCGCATCCTCACATGCTTCTATCTCACTTCGGCGTTTCACTTCTTCCCAGCGTTTTGCTGCATTATTTACTCTGCGCTTTATTGCACTATCGATCTCATGTTTTTGCTATGCTTTATTGCACTATTGATTTCGCACATTTACCGTGCTCTATTGCGTTATTTCTCTGGCGTTTCAACCACGCTATTTACCTTGTGCCTTGCACACTTTACATCCCAGTGTTTTCAGGTTCGCTGCCTCAGTTAAAACAGCACCTGTGTTTCTCTCATTGAGCCTCAGAGCTCCTATTCTGTTCCCCTGTTTTGTAAGTGCCCTTTGCTTAGTTTCACTGTGCAGGGAGCCTTGCTCGCCCATGCCCTTTGTTGTAGTTCTCTTGTTCCTCCGAGTTTTACTCGTAGCTTTCATTCTCCCTCCTTTTGTTTAAGTCCTGTTATCTTTGTTTGCTTGCCATCTCTCCTCCTCTTCAGTTAATTCCCTTCTCTTTTCTCCCAGCTCCTGTGTGCGCCATGGTGGCGACACTGCCAGTGGGTGTCGCTTTCCTCAAGGTTACAGGTACCGCCTCACCCGCCAAGGGGGGAGGTGGAGTAGGCACCAGGAGGGCCAAGGTAACCTTGTTAGGGCCCTTAAATAGCGTAGGTTCAGTGGGCACTCCTACACAGCCGTCACCGTGTCACCACATCCTGCGCGCCCCCTACCGTTTGCCCCCTGCATTTAGGTCCTTCCTTACCTGATATCATGACAAAACCCACCAACATCCCAGAGTTGAAGCTGTTCTGTATGGAGGAATGGGCTAAATTCCTTCAAGCCAGTGTGCAGGACAGATCAATTATTGCTGTGGGGGGCACACCAGATACTGACAGCAAAGGTTCACATGCTTTTGCCACTCATGAATATGTAATATTGGATAATTTTCCTAAATAAATAAATGACCAAATATAATATTTTTGTCTCATTTGTTTAACTAGGTTCTCTTTATTTACTCTTAGGACTTCTGTGAAAATCTCATGATGTTTTAGGTCATATTTATGCAGAAATATACAGCCATTAATGTCTAAACCACCAGCAACAAAAGTGAGTACACCCCTTAGTGAAAGTTCCTGTAGTGTCAATATTTTGTGGCCACCATTATTTTCCAGAACTGCATTAACTCTCCTGGGCATGGAGTTTACCAGAGCATCACAGGTTGCTACTGGAATACTTTTCCACTCCTCCATGACAACATCACAGAGCTGGCGGATATTCCATACTTTGCACTCCTCCACCTTCCACTTGAGAATGCCCCTTTTCTATTGGGTTTAGGTCTGGAGACATGCTTGGCCAGTCCATCACCTTTATCCTCAGCCTCTTCAATAAAGCAGTGGTCGATTTAGAGGTGTGTTTGGGGTCATTATCATGCTGGAACACTGCCCTGTGACCCAGTTTCTGGAGGGAGGAGATCAGGCTCTGCTTCAACATTTCACAGTACATATTGGAGTTTTTGTGTCCCTCAATTAAATGTAACCCCCCAACACCTGCTGCACTCATGCAGCCCCAGACCATGGAATTCCCACCACCATGCTTGACTGTAGACATGACACACATATCTTTGTACTGCTCACCTGATTGCCACCACACATGCTTGAGACCATCTGAACCAAACAAATTAATCTTGGTCTCATCAGACCATAGGACATGGTTCCAGTAATCCATGTCCTTTGTTGACATGTCTTCCGCAAACTGTTTGGGGCTTTCTTGTGTACAGACTTCAGAAGAGGCTTCCATCTGCGGTGACAGCCATGCAGATCAATTTGATGTAGTGTGCGGCGTATGGTCTGAGCACTGATAGACTGACCCCCCACCTCTTCAATCTCTGCAGCAATGCTGACAGCACTCCTGCACCTATCTTTCAAAGACATCATTTGGATGTGACGCTGAGCACGTTCACTCAGCTTCTTTGGACAACCAACACAGGTCTGTTCTGAGCGGACCCTGCTCTTTTAAAACGCTGGATGATCTTGGCCACTGTGCTGCAGCTCAGTTCCAGGGTGTTGGCAATCTTCTTGTAACTTTGGCCATCTTCATGTAGTGCAACAATTCATCTATTAAGATCCTCAGAGAGTTCTTTGGCATGAGGTGCCATCTTGGAACTTTCAGTGACCAGTATGAGAAAGTGTGAGAGCTGTACAAAATTTAACACACCTGCTCCCTATACACACCTGAGACGTAGTAACACTAACAAGTCACATGACATTTTGGTGGAAAAATGACAAGCAGTGCTCAATTTGGAAATTTAGGGGTGTAGTCTCTTAGGGGTGTACTCACTTTTGTTGCTGGTAGTTTAGACATTAATGGCTGTATATTGAATTATTTTTGAGGTAAGAATAAATTTATACTGTTATATAAGCTGCACACCGACTACTTTTCATTGTGTCATTTTGTCAGTGTGGTCCCATTAAAATATATACTTAAATATCTGCAGAAATGTGAGGGGTATACTCACTTTTGTTATACACTGTATATAATGTATCTAATATAGTTGAGCTAGTGTAGTGTACATATATATGAATGAATACATTACATATTATTAACTACCTTTAGAGGTAACATTTAATTATATATCAATATTGAAGTTATTATCAAAATCTCATTGATTTAGGAGAAAAACAGCAGCATTTAAATACTTTGCAGAAGTGCTTAAATATAGCACATTACCCATTTAGTGGTGTGATAAACAACATACTACTGCAATATATTTTCCTGTATGTCATATTGTATTTTGACTGACTGTAGTGCATTTTGGCAGTGAAGTCACCACGCCAGCTAGCTAAACAGCTAATAAGGTAGGTGACATGTTGAAGTGTTCATTGATATAAATCTATTTAAGTTATTTGTCACTGTAGTCATTGTGACTTATTTAACGAAAACCAAATATAATTTTGCAGTAACATTAGCACATAGCTGACAGGTAGCAGCTAGTAGGGAAGCAAGCTAACTGGTAACTTGTCATGAGGTGGGAGCGAGATGAAACAGAGTACCGACGTGCAGACAGCTTCATAAATAAGGTATATTTTATTAAACTCATAACAAATGATAACAGAAGAAAGACACAAAATTAGAACCACATTAAAGTAATAAAAGAAAAACAAAAAACCTTACAGGCTAACCCCCAGAACTGGCAAGGGTTAGGGTGCACGGGGATGGCAATGTCACGTCCAGAGTTGCATGGATCCAGTTTTACTGCCAGCTTACCAGACAGGCCAACCATGTGGGTTCGATGGTGAGTTATGGAAGGTGGCAGTGAGGGTACAGGCCCTGGGCAGTGTCCCAGCCTGTGGGTTCCTCACGTGCTGTGTCCTTTCTCATGTGGTACCTTTAGGTTGGGCTCCATGCCGGACAACCACAGAGGGACACAGGATGGGCCAGAGGGGGGCCAAAAGCACCGAGGTAAAGCAAACTTTCCATACACCACTCCTCTAAGCCCTACAATACCTTTAACCTCCTGGATGTACACCACCCATGTACACCACCCCTCCTCTTCAAAGTAGTGGTGGAACCCTTGTCCCTAACTCCCTTGGGGAATCTTTGAGCGACACTGATGCGCCCACCCCACTATGCCTTCTGCCAATGGCATAGTGAGTATGGTGCCACAAAAACATCACTTCGCATCAAAAACGAAAGTGAATCCATGCACTGCCAAACCCTGCTGCAGCACGTGGTCTTTCCCATGGCGGATTCTAATGGTGCCACATGGCTTAGCTCCAACTTTTGGCTTTTATCCTACCAGATCCAGCTGGAACCGATTAGCATGCAGCACAGTCACGATGTTGTGTGTATGCACATGGCACAGCTGCTTCACCGGTTTTATTCCCTGCCATTCCACGCCCTCCCAGCCCCCTACTGGCATGGCAAGGAAATTCATCAGGGATCATTACAGTACCCACCCTTAAGGGTGCAGTTCATAAAGCCCCCTAAAAATGAGCCCATAGAGCAGCCTGTACTTTCCTCCAGCCTGTAAGCAGCAAAGCGCTGAGGGGATAAACAGCAACAGAGCTGTGGCCAGGCTAATGACCGGCAGAGCAAAGGGACATTACACTGTGGCTAGACTGACAACTAGCCACAGCAAAGAAGCATTAGGCTGTGGCTAGACTATTACTTGCTATACACATGGAAAACTTGACCTAAAAATGTGTTTAACCAGATGTTTACCCTGCTGCTTATCTCACCATTGGCAGAGGGGATTGTCTTCAAACAGAAATTCAAACATAGTTAAAGGTTAATATGGTAGACTAATTTACTGTCGTGTAAACTACAAAGAGACAAACTGGTTTACTAGCAGTTTCATGAGTGTCTCCCTGAGTTGCTAATCTGAATATGCATACAACCATTCTGCAGACAGATGGCACAGATGTAGAACAGCATTAAATAAAGCATAAACAGTTGAATCAACAATAACAACTTTCAGTGATTAAGTATTCCCCCTTTACCAACCTATGCAGGCATATATATGAAATTACAAACAGAAATAATTCAAATATTAAATAAATAAATAAATAAATAAATAAATAAATAAATAAATAAATAAATACAATATAAAAATAGATTATATAATAGAACCTGATATCGAACCTGGAGCAAATTTAAATCTATTCATGTATAATATGTCTTATAATTGATTTGGTCATCAAAAATTATGCATTTTTAATGTCACAAACCCTACAGTAGCTGATTTGCTCCACAGACAAAATTCAACAAGTAATATAACTGTAAAATCCAAGGAAAATTTATTTTTAAAGTCAGCTTACTGTATGTTCTGAACCTGTATAATTACCCCAACAATCGAGCTGGTTTAGGAGGGCAATTCTGATGCTGTCTCCTCTTTTTCAGGACTTAGCCCCAAACAAACATACATCAGCTATAGCAACCATGCAATCTAGAATTCCTAAGAGTGACTTGTGGAAGACAGCTTCTAAAGGTGAACCACTCTTATGGTTTCCAGATGGAGGAGAAATATGAAAATGGTCCACAGACTCCATGGAAACTTTCTGGTCAAAGAAGATCATGAGAAGACCCTGAGGGAAAAAGTCAGAAGTCCATGTTTTGGTGATGGTACTGTATGTTACATCAATCACTGACTTCCAGCAGAACACACCTTTCTGGACCCATCTGCTAAACCCCATAACAGATTATTTTATCATCTGTCTTATAACCAGTCATTGTTAAAGTGACACAAAAAATGACCACACGAAAATATTTTAGGTGTTCAAACACAGGCCAGTGGAAAAGAATTTTATCCTTTTCCCAGCATGGGTTCCCTGTCTCTTGTTGATGGTGACAGCAGCAAATATCATTGTTTACCGATGTTGAGCATGCAGGTTTTGGCATCCTGTGTTGTGCTGTCTTTATTATTATTATTTGCAAATTTTATTTCAGGAATGCATTTAAACAATGTTGCTGTGCTCCTCCCACATTATGGGCCCCTTATTATAACAAACTGTTTAGGTGTATGGAGTTTTGGGGTAGTGTTTGTTTGTGCTTGAATATAAAAACCAGTGCAGAACACTTGATAACTGTCACTGCCAACTGTGCTTTGGCAAAATCACAATTTAATCTTTTGCTCAATAAGAGTATTTTCTGAATTCCCCTGTTAATTACATTTAGAGATAATTATAGTACCACAGAACTAAATATGGATGCGTAAAGCGTAAGTACTACAAATCAGGAAAATGCTAATTAAGAGCCTTCAATGATGTATTTCTGCAAATCATTTTGTGGATGTCCTGTGAATTTAAGACTCACCTCTTATAATTTTCTTTTTGTTCATTTCATTGCACTATTTGTGTTGCTGAATGAAATATGTTCATACTGACTATGCTAAATGGCAAATCGATGTGTTCTGGTAATGTTTTCATTTGTCCTTAAACTAAAAGAAAAAAATCATAAACAGTGCCTGTACTGAAGTATTTGTAAAATAAGGCAAATGAGGTATGTGCAGCATGATATTTTTTTTATATATACGTTGTTTCTAATAAAAATATTTTTCAAAATTTACTGTATATCTTTAATTGATCTTTTCAAATAAGTGTTTGTGTTTGTTTAAAAATTATACATATTTAAAGGAGAATAATTAACATATTACTCTGTCAAACTGGTGACACGCTGGTGAATTTTTAGTTGAATAAATAAATAAAGTTGAATAATATCTTATTATAGTGTATATAGAATGTTCTGTTACATTTATTTATGTCACTGAAGTAAGAAAGGCCATAAAATTAGGAAAGTACATTATTCTTATGAAGCAAAAGTGAAATTTTCTTTACTGACACTTAATGGAGATTAAAGACTCATTGTGAGGCAGAAGAATCTACAAACAAAGGAATCAAAATAAATACTGTAATGGTGGCGATGTGGTCGTCCATCATTAAGTGAATTTTAAAAGGCCCATTAGTATTTGTGAGTTATGTCAACAATCATTTAAAACAGAGCAGAAGCAGACAGGTGCTATAAAATAGAGCTATAGTGGTGAAACTCCTTCATATGAAACACCACCACTAGTGATAAATTACAGGCCATGCTGGGTTTATTTAGGTCTTTCTAAAATATAGGACATAAAGATTTCATCTGATTGGAATGTTAATCCACTTGTATGTCAAACTGGATAAGGCTGGGCCATAATGGAATGGCAAAGGCACTTGCATGCAAAATATGGTATCCAAGTATAGATATAACCCTATTACACTAGCATCATCTTGGCTGTATTCACTCTATATATAGGTTGTTTCCTCTAATTATCACAAAATTATAATTAATCTAATAAGAATATGGGGCAGCACGATGCACGTGCAGTGGTTAGCACTGTCGCCTCACAGCTCCGCCTGTGTGGCGTTTGCATGTCCTCCCTATGTCTGAGTGGGTTTTCTCTGGTTACTCCAGTTTGCTCCCACATTCCAAAGATATGTGTTATGTTAACTGGTGTTTCCAATTTGTCATGTGATAGATTCACACTCTGTCTAGGGGTTATACTTGTCTTGTGCCCTGTGTCTCCAGCTGGGCTCCGGCTTGTCCACGAATCTGACTTAGAGAAAGTGTATAAGATAATGAATGAATGAATGAATGAATGAATATATTTTGGGCAGCATGGTGGTGTGAAGGCATGTTCTCCCCAAGGTTGTGTGGGTTATAGTCAATTGGCGCTCCTAAAGTGGTGTAAAATCTCCCAGTAAGAGGGTGTGTTTGCATGTGTGTGCGTATGCGTGGGTGTATGTGCATGTTCCAAGCGATGGACTGGCAATTTGTCCAGAGTTTCCCAATTATGTGGCCACTTAAACCCTGCAGAACCCCCACCTGCCAAAAACCCTGTATTGCACTGAACTCCTGAGTCACACCAAAAGCTGCTACACATGCAGATGTGGAAGCTGGAGTCTCAGTCCTGTATATCAAATAGCCCCACCTTGTGGTCAGTCTGCAACGTGTCATTCCTAAAGTAACTCATAAAGTGGAGCCTTGATTTGTTTAAATGAAACATTTCTTCACTGTAACAAAGTCAGACCATCTCCCATGTTACAGATTATCCAATTTCTCCTATTCTCATATGGTTTGTTAAAGAAAGTAATAAAAAAAAATTAATAATCTGCTCATGCTAACCACACAGATGGAAGGGAACCATTCAACTTTGTTATTGACATATTGTTATTGTTGGAATGACAATAATTGTTACATGTTTTAAATAATAATAATAATAATAATAATACATTCATGTTTAATTGCACCAAAACAGAACTTCCTCAGAGATCCACGATGAGCATATATTGAGTAGTGCCCTTCACAAGAGCCAAAATTAATATATTTTTGTCTCTCCATTATATGACAATCTAATAATTTTTATCTGATTTTTATCTTATCTTTTTTATCTCATAAGGACATTTGTGTTTAGGGCTATTGTCAAACCGGAAGGTATGCTCTCACCGGTATGGATAAAGCCTCTAGAATCTTTTTGTACCTTCCCGCAGTATATTCATGGACCGGACATTTTTATTTTATACTTAGTTATTTTATAGACATTTTTATTGATATAAGCAATATGTACAATTGAAAGTGACTGCTTATATATGAGGGTGTTTCTAATGGTATCTCTAAATAGGCTGATCATTTATCTAAAACAAGTATTTTACCACTTAAATAAGCTCTCCACACAAAATAATTAGTCACCTTGTGTGTGCAAGGTAGTAGTAACTTCAGTCTTTTGCTTTTGCATTTTGGCGTACCCAAGGTCATAATGTGAAGGAAGTAGTTGAATTTGCAGATGTATTTAAGTGTATTGTCATGTGGGTCTACTATTAGTGGCCAAAATCCCAGTCTACAGGAAATTCTTATGATAATTCTTGCGAAAAGATGAAACTGATGTACAGGTGCCTCCAGCATTTTTCAAGGCTTGTGAATTAAAACTGCTTTGCTTCCAGGCAAGAATTATGTCTTGAAGTCAACGCAGGTCCTTCACAACCAATTTTTTACAGAAAACTCCACAGGAAACTGCATACCATGAACATATGGAGCAGAGTGTCACACAAGAGGCCTTTGCTCACTTCTGCTTACATAGTTGCCTGGCTACAGAGGTGAACAGATGTTTCATGCATGAAAACGTGTTATCTGGTCAGTTAAATCTTGTTTTTGCCTGTATGTGAATGATGCCAGGTGTTCTGTTCATTGAAGACCTCAGGAAGCCTTCAATTAGGACTACATGCAAAGGGTGGTCCAAGCAAGCTAGAGGAGGTTTTGTGACATTCTGCAGTGTTTTCTTTAAGTATAAATAGGTCCTTTGGTTGAGCTGAAAGTAAATTTGAACCGCAATGCCTATACTGATCTGCAAGACAACCAGGTTGGTCAATATCTTAGAAGGGAACATAAAATTTCTATCCCTGTATTACAAGATGACAATTCTCGTGTTCACAGGACTCCGTTTTTGACTGATTGGCATGATGCACTTTTAGAAGCAGTCACACATCAGGAGTGGCCCCAGATTTGATTCTTCTGTAACATCTCCGGGACTACCTGGAGCAGCTTTGATGGAAGGTTGGCTGAACATTGATGTCGCCTACATCTATAATTTGTCCAGTCAATGCCAAATCAAATCACAGCTGCTGGTATGTTTCAGTCAGCGGTGACTAAGTTTTTGTCCATTGATCTTATTAACAATGTATAATACTTAAATATTATTTGGCTTGGACTATATGTTGGGACTATAATGTGTAAATACAGCTGGGACATGTAAGATTTCATTTATTTTAATTTCAGGATATAATGTGACAAAATCTCAATGGATTTTGACAGGCTGTGATGGTTTTCTAAAGGAAAAGCATTAACAGATTATTATTGGAAATTCGGGGAATTACATAAAAGCTAATATTTTGAAATTGCTTATACTTTATACACTGATTTGAAAGGCTCAATAGCAAGTGCAATTGACACATCTGCTTTGGGTGCCATACTAAGCCAGAAATCAGAGACGAACACAGGAGGTGAACCTTCAACATCATTATTGACCTAAAATGGTGATCAGATGAGGAACTAACTGAAGTGTAGTCTGTGTTCAGCACAAGGCTCAGTTCACAAGGAGGCTAAAGATTAAAAGGCAGGACCAGGGGGGCTAAACTCAGAGAAGAGACATTTGTGGTTAGAGTAGTTATAGCCAAAGAAACATAGCACATGAAATGTTCATAAACATAGGAGTTCTTATGAAACTTAGTACTGAGTTTAGGAGTGTGACTGCCACTCATGTAATGTGGAAGCAGAACAGCTCAGTGCTTTATATGTAGATAAATGGGACTGGTGCAGAATGGAGGCTTGGTTGGGGTTGTGCTGACAGAGATTCATGGTCAATGGTATCTGGGGGCACTAGATGGAGCAGCCATAGGCATGACAATATCTACCCCATCTCCCAAGCCTCTCCACCAAGGGGGGGAGGTAGCTGTGAGGGCAGGACTAGGTTCCAGCGGGAGTCTAGGTGGTCTGGGTATGCACACTGAAATGGAGCCTGCAGGGGAGTCTGTGAGAGAGCACAGTCTTGACCTGTGGAAGATAATGACTCCAGCCTGTCTGATTTTCTTGTCAGTAGAGCTGTAGGAATTTGGCTAGCTCCTATTTTGTCTGCTTGCACTGATCCCAGGGGAGATGGAATGTGAGCCCAAGCTTCTCAATAGCTGAAATGCTTGAAAACTGCTGAGGTGACCTGGGGCTCCCAATTAGATACAATATCCTTAGGAATGCTGAAAAGGCAGAAACTTGGTGAAATACATTTTTTTGCAGTCTGGAAGATGAATGCAAACTGGGACCAATGGCTTTGGGGACAAGGAACTTCTGGAACTTGAGGGTTGCTGTAATAACTGAAGCACCTATTCCATACCAAACCCCTGCGCACTGCTTGGATAATTACCAGAGCAGGGTGGACAGTTAAGTGGCTAGGGATGTATACTGTACATGGAATTCCTTTGCCTGGAACAGATGGGTAGTATATTCTGGTGTGGATGAGCATGGGATGACAACACTAGTACAATATATGTGGAGTATCTTGGCTATTTAACCAATACAAGTATAATACATTATTCCAGTGATGCATACATCATTCCACTGGTGGCACCGCAAACCTAAGTGACCTGTCAGGAATAAATCTTTCATTTTTTTTTGTTCAAGCCCAACCCTGCAAGTCCGCTAGTCCTCCCCATATCCTTGTGGGTTTTCTCTGGGACCTTCCGGTTTCTTCCCACATTCCAAAGATATGTGTGTTAGGTTATATGTGTTTAAAGTGATGTTAGTGTGTGTATGAATGTGTAAGTGTATGTGCCCTACAATGGATTGGCACCCTTTCTAGGGTTGTTCCTGTCTTGTGCGCTGGGCACCGGCTTTCCCATAGCCATGACTAGGATTAAGCAGATAAAAAAATGAATGAATTAATTAATTAATGCTATAAAAGCAAATGTACATCAACATCATATAGTATATATTTTTGCAACTGTAAAGTGATTAAAATAGTTAAAGCAAAGAAAAATGCATTATTGCTTCAGGATTCCATGCTCACACTTCGGTCTCATTCTTTTTGAGGGCAGCTCTTTCGGTTTTGTTTTGCGTGTGTTGAGCTCCGCTTACCCATGTCCTTTTGGTTTGCTGCTGTTTTTAGTGAGTTTTACTCACTGCCTTAGTTCTCCCTTCTCCTTTGGTTGCTCCGTTCTTGCTTCAGTTGATTTTTGCGCTAGAGCTTTGTCTTGTTATTTTTGTTGACTTGCATTTTCTGCTCCACATGTTACTTATTATTCTTTTGTTTTCCTCTTCCACCCCATCCTCTTCCACTTCCCTGTTTCCTCTGCTCTGCTGCCACACACAAATCAGTGGCAATGTCTAAGGTGGTTGCCCACACCCTTAGGGTTACAGGTATTGGCTCTCCCATCAAGGGGGGAGGCAGAGTAGGCACCAGGAGGGCTGAGATAACCATGAGGGTCTTATGTAGAGTAGAGTCAGAAGGTACCCACCGCAGCTGTCACTGTGTCATGCTAAGCACTTTGGTCCTTCTTCCCCAAATCATGACAGAAGGACATGACCAGTATGTGGACCTAGCATGGACAGGTTCTGGCAAACCCATCTACAAGATGTCACTTCCCAGGGTGCTTTGCTCAACCAGCATAAGCAACAGCTGAGAAAGATTTCGGCCACACTCTCTCAGCTAGCCCTAACCATACGAGGGCTGTATCTGCCGACACCTCCCCTGGCAGCCACTGCCGTGCTGCCCGTTCCAGCCATCGACTCCCCCATTGCCACCCCAGAAAGGTTTTTGGGGAACCAGAGAAGTGTCCCGGGTTTTTGCTGCAGTGTTTTCACTGCTGTTTGAGCAGCAGCCAGGGAAATTCCCATCTGACAGGGCCTGAGTCACTTATATGAACTCCCTGCTCTCTGGGAAGGCCCTGTCATGGGCCAAAGCCTTTAGGCCATCTTCCTTCAGGTCTTCCTTAACTCAAACATGAGTTGGCAAGTCACAACCCTCCCACACCCTTATCTGTCCCGACAGCATGACTGGGAGTGCTCAGAGCCCAGCCGCTCACCACGCCCTATGTGGGGGACCGCATATTCCAGTCTACCCACTCCACATCCTGAATGTTCTACTCCAGAAGCCATGCAACTAAGTGGTTCCGCTGCTCCAGCCCAAGTCCCTAAGCCAACAGGAAATGGGTGAACCCTTGGACCAGGTAGGGAGACCAGTCCTAGGCCCAATAATCCTCCTCCTCTTCCAGGCTTGCTCCTGCCAACTCAGATAGGTGGCGACAGCCAACCATACCTGCAGCTCCAGCTTAGCATCGACTCCATGGTTGCAGGTAATTTTGTAACAACCCCGGTTGCACTGCCCATTCATCGCCACTCCCTCACCACTCTGCCCCCTCCATCTTCCCAAAACAGTCTACACACCCTTGTCTCCCCTGTTTGCTCACTGGTCTGAGCCGTCCCCCCTTCCGACTCGTTCACTTGTTCATTTAAATACAGCATCATTCAAGCAGTTCCCTCATTTTTCATCCGAACTGTCAGTTCTCTGGAAGCACCACCAGCAACAGTAGCCACTATTATTCCCAGCATCTCAGTTTCACTGTGTCACCGACCAGTACCGAGGCCGTCTAAACCCTCGCTTACACAAATACATTCTTTGCGCTGGGCAGCAATAAGATAAGATAAGATAAGATAAGCCTTTATTAGTCTCACAATGGGGAAATTCCCGTTCCTCCAACTCAGAGAGAGTTTGGAGAGGCCGCTGCCCTTTCACAGAGCGCCGCCTTTAAGCTAGTAAAAAGAAAAAGAAAATACAGAGTAACAAGGAATACATGAGGTAAGGGGAGGAGAAAAAAAACCATCCCCAGACTATGTTCAATTTCTGAATACAGTTTGGGAACT
>JAVSBU010000009.1:4567611-4584147 GCA_033118015.1 Loricariichthys derbyi
AAACTCACCCCACCATCCTTAAGAGGTTACTCATAAAAAAGAATGTTGCCTGAAGTGGCAAGATTTTATCAACATTGATAAATGTTAGGATATTTAATTTAAGGGGAAAGCAAAGGATAAAGCAGCAATAAATCACAACTCCATACATTAATAAATGATCCTGCATTCCTGGCTCTTATTATAAAGTAAGTGTGTATTACACAGTGTGTTTGTTTACCGTATAGTTTTGTTATATTAGAAGGAATCAACACTAATGACTAATTATCTATATAATCCATTTAGGTAAAGTGATTAGTTTAAGTCTGTTAGGTTTATGCTTGATTTTTTTAATCAATTCAGTTGTTGAGTTAATTTTGTTTAAAAAAAAAAGCAGTGTATCTGTATTTTTGGCTGAATTTTTCTCTGATGCAGATTAATCCTAGTCCTGGACTAAAGTAGGAAGTAGTGGTAGTAATTAATAAGGATGCACTGATTTGACTTTTTTAACTGATACCGATCTGATACTGCTGATCTGAGGAAGAGACTTAAAGGATCAGGACGGGCTTAAACTTTACTAACTTTGGAAAACAAAATATAACAAATTAACACTTAGGTAAAAATTTACTGAACTGGTATTAATTTGCCACTAAAAGAGTAAACAGTTGTGCAGTATCCAAAAATTTAAAACTTAAGATTTGCCTTTGCATAATACTGTTTTACACTGATCTTTATTCCAGTCTTTATGATCTGAAAAATTGTTTCTTGGCTGCTACCCTTCCAAAAATACTTTTCCTGACTAAGCTTCAGACTGTAAAAGGGTCGACTTGGCAACCTGATAAAGCTGCCAGATGCTGCTATTGCTGAAGTGTAAGGGGAGGTCACACTAAATACTATCCACAACAGCTTATCGGCTGTTTTTTTCTGGTTGTATTTTAATAAGCGATACAAAATACACTGCCTGGCCAAAAAAGGGTCACACCCTAATATTCTAATACACAATAAGCCCTGGTGTGCTTTCGCTGTGGTATCGTTTCCACAAGCTTCTGCAATGTCACTGTATTTATTTCTGTCCAGAGTTGCAAGATCTTGCAAGATCTTCTTTTGATGATGGGAAATTTGGACCCACTGCCTTCTCCGGCACATTCCAAAGTTTCTCAATGGGGTTGTCACGATCGGGGGATTTAAACATAAAGACCCATGCGCAGACAGCATAATGTATATTTATTAACAGAACATAGGAAAAAGCTACAACCAATCAATTACCAACCAAGGCAGCCATGCTGGCTGACCCCCAGGTATCGGCGGAAGCTAGGGCACACTGGACAGCGAGGACACATCCCAGGAGGCTGGAGCAGGGCAGGAACAGGACAAGGCCCCGGGCCTACAGGCACGCCAACCCTATAGGTAACCACTGCCAATTTCTCCCAAAGACGAGTGGCCAGCTCCGGACTGGTCCACACCTGAGGACCTCACATTGCCGCCGTGGTCCGCACCGGGGAGCATCTCCTGTACTCCACTCTGGTGGTACCTACCACTCCGGCCGTACCCACTCTATCCGACAGTGTGTATCCAGGAAGTGCCTCGGGGAGAACTCCAGAAACCAGAGGGAATCTTCCTTTCCCTACTCTGTCTAGGGGAACCTGACGTACCTCTGAGCTCCAGCTCATACAAGACCTACCCTCTACCAAGGGCAGGTGTTACCTTCATCCCTGTCTCCCTCTGGGTTGGTGTGGGTAGTCTGAATGAGAATATCTGAAACACAAAAAACAACAAGTTTAGATTAGTGCGCCTACTAGCCCTGCTGAGCACGCCACTCATAAGGCAGAAGCCAGACTTGGAGCTTGAGTGTCGTGTGATCCCATCGTGCCGGGCGAAAATGCGACAATGCGAGCTCGAAGCTCCAACGGCTGCTTCTGCCCTATATAATAAGATGCAGCTGATTCCAATTTGGGCATGCATTAGCGTCACGCCACTAGGTTGCGATAAAAGCCCACTAAATGCAGCGCGGCTTTAGATCTCACGAGTGAGGCTGTTAAAACTCTAAAAACAGCCTCGCCATTACAGAGGTTCAGCTCTGGACTCTGTGGTGTCCAATCCATGTGTGAAAATGATGTCTCATGCTCCCTGAATCACTCTCTCACACTTTGAGCCTGATGAATCGTGGCATTGGATCATCTTGGAATATGGCCGTACCATCAGGGAAGAAAAAATCCATTGATGGAATAACTTGGTGGTTCAGTATATTCAGGTATCAGCTGACCTCATTCTTTGGGCTCATAATGTTACTGAACCAAGAGCTTACCTAGAACTGCAGCAGCAAACCCAGATCATAGCATCATAGATTTTTCACAGTACTTTTTCTTTAACAGGGTTCCACTGTGTGCAATTTCCATCTACCTCACAAAAGTTACAGCTGAGAAGTCTAAAAAGGTTAAATATTAGTATCACATGTACTGTTTAATTGGACAAAACTGAATAGAACTGATTGACCTCTCTGCAAATTACTTGCAGACGCTATGGATCAACACCCATACTGCAAAACCTCGAAGTGATTGTTCACACCAAGCTTATTTTTTCTGATTATATTACATCAACCACCAGATCCTGCAGATTTTGCACAGCATCTCTCTCGTGTCATTTCCAGCCTTCATTACTGCGGTGTTTTGCTTGCTGTCACTTCACGTTCCATTGCACCACTACAGAATGCTGCTGCTGCTTCTGCACATCTGGTTCATGACCTACCAGAGATTTCTCATGTGACTCCTTTACTGAGGGTCCAGCCGCTTCTTGTTTCAGCCAGGATCAAATTTAAAACTCTTATGCTGGTTTTTCAGGGCTTAAAAAGTTCTGCAATGTGTTACTTACATCCCTTGCTCAGAACCACACACTAGCCTTGGGGACTCTGGAACATCCTTTTTTGATACCTAATCAAGACAAGATCTCAGTGTTTCAGAGTCTTGGGTTCTCGTTAGTGGAATGAGCTTCCCACTGCAGTCACAAAGGCCCAGTGACTTCTTCCTTCCACAGAATTCTCAAGACTCACTTCTTCATACTAGGCCTAGGTTAATTCCTCTTCTAGTCTCTGGATGTTTGCTGTAATTCCTCTGCATTTTGTGAATATTTTTGCCAACTCTTTCTTTGAATGCTTAGTATTTATTGTTATTATTATAGTCTACACTATAACATTTGTGGATACCCAAAGAATTACATTCAAAACAAAAATATTGGTATAGAGTTTGCCTCCAACTTTGTTTCTGCTGTCACGATGTGGGGGTGAGATGTAAAAGAGGACTTAAGTGCAGACAGCTTCCTGAATAATGGTAGATTAATTAAACTCAAAATAAAGTAATTGACGATAACACAAACTCAAAAAAACAACATTAGATATAATCCAAAAAGAACACAATGACAAACGCTCAGCAAACCCCCAGAACCAGTGAAGATTAGGGAGCACGGGGATGATGAGGACATGTCCGAAGTTCAGTGGGCCTGGACGTGGAATGGACCCAATTTTTCGGCCTGTGTACCACCTGGCCAACCACGTAGGGGCAAGCTCGTTGCCCAATGGCGTGAACCTCCTTTGAGAGCTAGTGTACCACGCTGACCAACAACACAGGGAATGAGGCAGGTAAGGTACGGCGGGGAGGTGCAGGGGAACGGGCCCTGGGCAGACCCCCAGCCTGCGATTGCTCAACTTGCTGTGGACACAGAACGAGTCCGGGGGGGACATACCTCAAGCCTCCTGGCTTTACATCACCCCTCCTCTTCAAAGTAGGGGCTACCACTTGTCCATAGCTCCCTCGGATCGCCTAGGAGCAGTACTGATGCGTCCACCCCGCTATGCCGTCTGAGAACGAGTGGAAATACAACTCACTAAGCGGTACTAAAGTAAATCTGTGCTCCACTAAAGTGCTGCACATCTCGGCACTCTGCATGGCGCGGCTGTTTCGCTGGTTCTATCCCATAGCAGTTCCACACCCACGCAGCCCCCAACTGGTGAGTCGTGGGACCGGTGTGGATCTACAACAGCTTTTGTTCTTCTACAAGGGCTTTCCAATAGATTTTGGAATATGGCTGTGAGGTCTCCTTCAGAAGTTACACAATAAGTCCTGGCTCACTTTTGGCATTTTCAAGGTGTCTGATGAGGTTGAGGACAAAGGTCTATTTGAGCCAGACATTTTTTCAATCAAAGTTGGACACTGTTTAAGGACAGCAGGGCAGGAGCTAAAGAAAGGGAAGTATTAGTAAAACCCATTCTACTACCACTATTTGTCTATTGACAATCCAGAAATAAATTCTTTATCTAACATTTTTATTAATGTGTTTTCTCACACATAGCAGAGCTACAGTAAGTAATTATAAAATGTGTCCACAAACTTTTTCCCACAAAACTTTTTAATCTCAAGGTTGCAATAGCATCTAGTCTAAAAGTATTATATATATACACTGTAGATTATCGAGTGCATTGCAGCTCCTTCAGCTGTTTGTTCATTTTATAAGTCTCTCTGGATAACAGCATATGCCAAATCTCTAATTAATAATCAGAAACACGTAACAGTTAAGGAACAGTCAACAATGTAAATGAGAGAGAGACAGTGAGAGACAGAAAGAGAGTGAGCAGGCCTGTTATGATAGAAATCCATTATAGTGATCATGTGATAAAATATTTGTATTCATTTGCAATGGTATAAGCAAACTATTAGTCAGTTTTTGTTCATTTATAACTTAATGTCCTTTATTCAAGTAGAACTGGATACAAGTCAAACTCAAAGTCAAATTTATTTCTATAGCACTTCTTACAAAGGTGCATTGTCTCAAAGCAGCTTTACAATTTCTATTATCTTCTATTATCAAAGGTCAATCCCAAACTGAATAAACATAGGGTGACAGTGGCAAGAAAATACTAAACGTTATAAGGAAGAATGGAAGTAGTTGGTGTGAGGACAGAGGATGCAGAGGACGGAGTGAGATAGAGAAGGATGACTCACTGTGGTGACCCCTAAAAAGGGAAAAGCCCAAAGAAGAAGAAGATAAGGAAGAAACCTCCAGATGACCAAGACTCAAATGAACCAAAACTCCCAGGGTTGCTTAGATGATATACATAAGAATTAAACTAATCAATCTAATCAATAAGTTTGTAGTAATTGTTTGATTACGCAGAAGCTAAATGCAAATTAACAGAGAGGACATATTTGAATATAATAATTAAAATAAAAATATGTCGACTTTAAGTAGATTTTCAAGTAATATTAAGAAGAGTATAATAAAATGGTGAATTTAAAACCATAGCATTTAAGAGAATAGTGAAAATGAGTGAATTAAATAAACCCAGTGTGAACATTTGATGATCAGTCAGAGGGAGGAAGATCACATGATGTGGTCTGAGTAATGGTGTGAGGGCTGGAACTGATGAAGGAAGGATATAATTATATTGTCATGTTGTCAGCCAGTGCTGTAATATCTTGAAAAAAGAATGAAGCTGAAAATAACCTGATGAATGAATGGTTAAAGTCTTAGCTATAAAGGTTCCACTAGTCAGATAACAAGGTAGAACCTGAATCACCGGTTCGGATTTTACCAATTCCAATTGATACGCTGCTGTATTTTATGCCGCAAATGCATATAATGGGCTGCTTTCTCCTGAAACAAAAAATAAGTCATGATACAGCTGCTGATGGCTGATTTCTGACAGAGAGCACTGATGGAAATGAAAGATTATCTGCAATGCCACATAATGTCACATAATTGAGCCATTTGTCAAATGAACTGTTGTACTGCAGCTGTAATTCCCCCCCATTAGTAGTAGTCAAAGTGATTTTTGGCAACCCTGTGACACAGATGAAGCTACATCTGTACTTTGAGCTCGAGTCTATACCAGTTAAGCCCTTTCAATCTCGGTAACTTGCCCTACGTACCACCTGAGAGTTTATGTATGCTAAGGCTAAGTGAAACTCTCATTGTAAGAGATTTTTGACATAGATTTACAGTGGTGCTTGAAATCTTGTGAACCCTTTAGAATTTTCTATATTTCTGCATAACTATGGAACAAATTTCATCAGATTTTCACACAAGTCCTAAAGGTAGATAAAGAGAACATAGTTAAACAAATGAGACAAAATTATAATATTTAGTCATTTATTTATTGAGGAAATTTATCCAATATTACATATTAGTGTGTGTCAAAAGTATGTGAACCTCTAGGATTATCAGTTAATTTGCAAGTGAAATTACAGTCAGGTGTTTTTAATCAATGTGATGATAATCAGGTGTGAGGGGGCACCCTGTTTTATTTAAAGAACCGGGATCTATTAAAGTCTGCTCTTCATAACACATGTTTGTGGAAGTGTATCATGGCACGAACAAAGGAGATTTCTGAGGACCACAGAAAAAGAGTTTTTGATGTTCGTCAGGCTGGAAAAGGTTACAAAACCATCTATAAAGAGTTTAGACTCCATTAACACACGGACAGATTGCGTACAAAAGGAGGAATCGCAAGAATCCATTGTTAGCCTTCCCAGGAGTGGTCAACCAACAAAGATCATTTATCCCATTTGTGAAACAGTTTGGTAGTATCATGGTTTGGGCCTGTTTTGCTGCATCTAGACCAGGATGGCTTGCCATCATTGATGGAACAATAAATTCTGAATTATATCAGATAATTTTAAAGGAAAATGTCAGGACATCTGTCCATGAGAATCTCATGAGAAGGTGGGTCATGCGGCAAGACAATGACAATAAGAACACAAGTCATTCAACCAAAGAATGGTTAAAGAAGAATAAAGTTAATATTTTGGGATGGCCAAGTCAAAGTCCTGAACCTAATCAATCGAAATGTTGTGGAAGGACCTGAAGTGAGCAGTTAGTGTGTGGAAACCCACCAACATCCCAGAGTTGAAGCTGTACTGTATGGAGGAATGGGATAAAATTCCTCTGAGTCGGTGTGCAAGACTGATCAACAATTACCGGAAACGTTTAGTTACAGTTTGCTGCCCGGGGGTGTCACACCAGATATAGAAAGTGAAGGTTCACCTATTTTTGCCACTCACTAATATCTAATGTTGGATAATTTTCTTCAATAAATAAAGGACCATGTATAAATGTTTGTCTCATTTGTTTAACTAGGTTCTCCTTATCTACTTTTAGGACTTGTGTGAAAATCTGATGAAGTTTTAGGTCATTTATACAGATATGTAGAGAATTCTTAATGCTTGTCTATGACTGTGACACAAGTACAGGAGTGTTTTGCTCTAAGAAACTATGAGGGAGTGCTGTTCACGCACAGATGTGCTTTTCTTAGCATACTGACAAAGCTTAGCAACAAGATTTAAATAACAAAAGACAGGTTAAAACAGCCCTGCGTAGTTTGCATAACAGAAGTGCACACCTGCACATAATAAAATTTTTAGCCCACAAACACACTAGCTCTGTCCACTCCATGTTTCTGTTCAAGCCTCCGACCATTTTCTGTTTTGATTGTCTGTCTGATTGGCTGATGTTCTATTTCAGTCTCCCAGCTATTTGTGTACACAGTAGTTCGTATTATCTTACGCTGTGTAATAACAGTTGGCGGTCAGAAGTGGCACACTCACTGTTTCTTGTTAGTGAATCAATATTTAGCTGAGCAGATTAAGCTAGACTGTGTTAACTGCAGGGTGTTTCTGCCTGCTGGCCAGCACACCTCGGTGCCCTAAAGAAGCCATACTCTGCTTTGTGCAAATGAATCCATATGTGTGTTATGCAAAATCTTGAAACTGTAGAAGACTCAGGTGCACAGGAGAGACCTTTTCTAGAGGGCAACTTTTATTATGAATGCTACAATTACAATCTTTAAATGAAACATAATTTGTCTAAAATAGATAAAATTATTTGGGAATAGAATTGTGAATTAAAATCAGTCAGATTTCTGATTAATACTAGTAATATTTTAGCCTGCGATGTGGTTTTGAATTAGTGTTCCCTCACTTATCGTGGGTGATCCGTTCCAGACCCACCCGAAATAAGTGAATTTCCACGAAGTAGCAACGCTATGCTTATTGTAGTACTTGAACAGTAAGTACATTATTTTAAGTCTTTATAAACTCTTCCCACACTCTTATACATAACCCTTTCCGATTCGCTTAATAACTTTTCCCATACTGTACATGTACCTTTTAAAAATCATCTACTTAAATGTTCATAAAATGTTTTAAACTCTTAAACCTAGATACGTAATTTAAAAATTTGATACGAGTACTTACCATTGAATATACGTCCTACAGCTAGAATGATAGGAATCAAAGATGGCCACTACCGAACGACTTTTCAAAATAAAAGACTCTGCCTTTACCTAAATGTAAAGACTGACATGAAGTCTATACATTTAGGTAAAGGCGGAGTCTTTTATTTTCAAGTCTCTCCTGTAAGTGAAGTTAGCCACAATAAGAAAGTATTTACATCAATATTAAATATAGATAAGTTAAATATCAATTAGGTAATTGACCCAAATGAATAAACGTTTTAGGTGGTTATTTACACTGTGCAAAAATACTTAACTGAGAACTGCAAACCCAGTGAAACAGCAAAAAATACCACGATAAATATTTTACATTAATATTTTTTGAAAATCCATGAGTCCTCAGTAAGCGAGCCATGAAGTAGCGAGGGAACACTGTAAATGGATTTTAAACTCCATTAAAAACCATTTAAATGGCTTGTATGCTGAGGGCTTAATTTAAAAAATGTCAGTTTCAGGCATTGGCTGGTATTTTGCTTTGTGTATCATATAATGGAAAGAATGGGATCAGGGCTTTCCTAATAAGCATTTTTTTCTTTCACCATCTCTGAAACACATGGGTGACAATGGTGCCATTTTCTGCAATGGACTAAGACTACATAAATGTATGCATTTGTGTGGCAAAGAACCAAACAAAATTACTCTCTAATGTTGTTATTTTGTGGCTCTTGGGATGAAAATATGTGGGGGAAGGTCTAAAGATGGGTAGGTTTGAGATCTGACAAACAATTTGAAGGGCTCTGGTGGCACTTTTTCCATGTGGAAGCTGGAAATGTTTTTGAGTCTATACATATTTTTCATGTCTTTTTTTAATTCTGGCCTGGTTGTGTTCTGTTGCTGAACAGAGAGGAGCTACATAGGCTTTGTTTACATCTTGGTGGTATAGTACTTATTTAATGACTTATTTTTTTCTCATAGAGGGGAGGGAGTAAACCACATTGAACATAGATCATTGTGTTAAAATCACTTTTTGCTAGGCTTTACGGACCTCTTTAAAATAATACCAAGCTACCACTTATCGATTCCCATTCACCCAATTAGTCCCAATGAATAAACATTGAATAAAATAGTCTTTTTAATTTTCACAGAAGGCATCAATCTGTGAAATGTGTAAAAAGGATTTCATGACCTCTGAAGGGTTGTCGTTCTTGTCCATTAGCCACTATTCTAAAAGCATATTCAGAGGTCACATATACTCAGAATGAAGCTAATAGCTCTGTTCACGGTTCTTTTAATGACAATAGTTTCTCTGATCTACGACTGCTGAGCTTGGTGGTCCTTTTCAATGTGGAAAGTATGTGGGGAGCTGTGAATGGCCTTTGTGAAGGCTAGTTAGTGAGCATGAAATGGCAAAGCATCTTTTTCTTACTGGTTCACAATGATGAACCATTCTTCTCGAGGACAAAGCCTAGTTCATTTGCACCTCAGCTGTGGGGCTTCCATCGTTCTTAAATACCAGAAGACATCTGGTGTCCACAAGCTGAGAGAGGTTCATCAGGGACCTTTTATGGTCATAATAAAACATATATATAATGCTGTTCATGCTCTTGCTTTTATGTCCACATTCTGTATAGTGGTCTTGAGCACAGTTCAAGAATTAAAGCATTTTTTGTTAACTCAGTCTTTTTATTCCACTTTTCCTGGTCAGGGTCACGGGGGGTTCCTCAGTCCAGCCCAGACAGCTCAATGGACAGGCATAAGCATAAGCAATGATCTTCTGACTGGCCTACACTCCCACAAACACAGCCAGTTGTACCTATAGGTAGTATGATCTTTCTAGAACATACTCCCAGGACTCAGCTCTGACTCACCACGGTGGTGGATTAATGAATTGCAACAGCAGCACTCAAGTTCCTGTAAAGACAATGCTATGCTAAATCAATGTAAACAATTCTTTCTTTTTCTTTCTTGAGACGGTGGAGAGAAGAAAGTTCCTGCCATGCCCGGTTCTCCAGTGGATGTAAAGACTCATTCCAGACCGGCAGTATCCACCATGCCTCCTCTTCCCTCAGTCAATCCCAGCGGGCCCAGGCCTGCCACCTTTTCATCCACTGCATGTGAGTTTTACAGGCATAAATTATTGTAAATGTATTGAGCACACAATTTCCATCTGTCAAAAACACCCTTTCTATCCAGCAAACCTGCATATACTCTAAACTTAGCTCAGATTTGCAGAAAGTTACCTTATATCAATTCTTGCTCAAGTTTTTCATTTAGAATTGATAGAAAATGCTGACAGCAGAACATTATAACTGTGGTAAATTTTCATATTAAAACATTTACACTTATGATCTACCTCTGTTAAGTAGCATTTTTTTTCTGTTAACTTTTTTCCATCTTTCTACAGTAACCAATGGTATGAACCATTCTCCACCAACCCTCAATGCCGTTCCTTCCCCACCTCAGCGGTACAGTAATGTACCTTCTTCTTCCTCTTCATCCTCACTAGCCAATCAGCAGCTCCCTGCTACATGCGGCGCTAGGCAGCTTAGTAAACTGAAGCGGTTCCTCACCACATTGCAACAGTTTGGCAATGACATCTCTCCTGAGATTGGTGAGAGTGTGCGGAGCTTGGTCCTAGCCCTGGTGGTATGTATGCTTTGTGTTTTTAGCTTGTGTGTATGCGAGTACATATATTGTCACTTTAGCTGTAGAAATGTACATTAACTAATGGCTGTTCTGCTCTATGTGTAACAGAATTCTGCAGTCACGATTGAGGAGTTTCATTCCAGATTACAAGAGGCCACAAATTTCCCCCTGAGGCCATTTGTCATCCCTTTCTTGAAGGTAAATGCCCAAATGCTGCTTTGCACATTTCTCTATTCTGCACATGTGCCTGTACAGGTACTGCATGCTTGTCGTTCACATACCCATTCTGAAGCTACAGTCTTGTCATCCGTAGGACACATCGTTTTTCACATTTTAGCACAACAAAAGATAAAACCTTGTGGAAAACCATCAACAGTTGTACCATAGAAATCTTTAGAAAGGGTACTTAATTCTGAAGATGGAAAAAGAACCTATTGAACTACTGTGTAAAGCATAGTACGTTATTTTAAATAAGGATAGATATGAAATAAGGGACATTTTGTAAACAAATTACATCTCAACTGAGAGAAACAAATAATGTATTTAAGTCTAGAACTTTGAATTGATGCTTTCTGAAATAGAAACATTTTGTTTGGATGCATAATTTAATTTTAAGTGCGGTTTTACCATGATTACAGATCGACAATCAGGCTATAGTATTTTTGGTTGTTTAGTTGTTAGGAACTGAGAGATGTCTTTTCGCATTCCTTTCATTTATGTTTCCGGGTTTCATATATACATATCCAGAGCATTTAGAAGTGTAGAACATGGCTGTAAAAAGCCCCAGCTCTTTTTATGGGGGCCTATGTGACATATGGACTCCAGCTCAGATTAACACATTTCTTCCACCTTAGAAAAAGTCCTGCCTGAATGATGGGCAGCATGTGTACGGGCAAAAAGGAAGGAGAAAGCTATTATCTGCAATATGGTCTTAATTAAAGAAAAAAGAAATCTTTAAATGTCTTGAGGGCTGTCCATAAGGCTCAGCGAAGTCCAAGGCAGGGTTAAATGTGCCTTAACCTTTTAACAGTAGGTAGGGAGTGAAACCTAGGTCAACAATCTATTTGGTGTTTTTATACGCAGTGAGCAAAGTCTCACAGTTTTTCTATGTGCATGTGTTGTTTTTAATGGAATAGATATATCAGCAGTGACAGAAACCAGTATTTCAGTAATCAGCGTGTCTGGTGTAATAACACAGTCCATATACCAGACCTGTGCAAGGAATGCTTATGGTCTGGTTTGTTTCAGCATGAAAATGTTGCTATGCTTTTCTTCTCTCCTCCTCATTGGTGTTTTCACATGACAAATTTAGGGTGTATTTTATCTGAAGGCAGCAGTACCAACAGTAGTCTGGAGGGGACATGATGCTGAGTGTTTTAATAATGCTGTGTAATGCATAAATCAAAGACTGCATGCAGACGCCACTGTTCCAGACATGGTGGCTGCTCTTGAGAACTGTTTCAGGACTAATGTGTGGGGTTTCAAGTCACTAATTTGAACCAGCTTTAGTGAGAAGTTTCACAACTAGAGTCTAGTGAAACTACAACAGTAACTTTTCCACGGAAACCTTTGCTTAATGAGCAAACAATCAACGTCCTTTTGCTTTAACAACCAAGGTCTTAACAGTTATACGAAATTATAATAGGAGCTGAAATGTTCACTTTTAAGTGTGGCAATAACAGCTAGTTAAATTAGAAAAAAAAAATTTAAATATGCACTTTAACAGCATAATATATTAATGCCATACGTTGATGTTTTGTTTATATATTATTTAATTCATTTTCATGAATATCGATTTACTTTGACTTAACTATGTGCATAAGTGTTCTGTGTGGACACTTTTTTTTTTTTTTTTTTTTTTTCTCCCCTCTGTCAAGAAAAGACATGAAGTCGAATACAATGGTACCTTGAGATACGAGTTTAATTCGTTCTGTAATTGACCTTGTAAGTCAGTCAACTCATATATCCAACAAATTTCTCCCATTTAAAATAACTGAAATGGATTTAATCCGTCCCAGCCCTGTGAAATATCCCCAAACCATCCTAAGTTATGAAATACATGTTTTTAATTAAGAAACACGCGTATAATTAACCAAAGCATAACAAAATATATGAAATAAAGAGGGGAAAAAAAGGATTATTTAGTACTGTATTCTTACCATGGGAGAAAAATGAGTTCAGCTAACGGACATGGAGGAGAAATGCAGGCACTAGACACATAAACTAAAACTGCACTTTCTTTACTTAAAATTAAACCACAAAAACTTAATTTAAAAAAATACACTTTCTTAACTTTAAACTTTTACCTTAGCTTAAAGCTTACATATTTTTCATTTAATCAACACCTGTTTTTGCCTTTTTGGCTGCACTTTCGGCACTTTCATTTGCAGGCCTTTTGGATAAAAATCTATCTATTTTTGCCTCCCTTTTAAAATGTTATGGAAATGTGACAAACCAAGTGTCATTAATGTCATTTTCTGGGTGTTTTTTCTATCGACATCATTCTCCTCCTCTCCTCACCGCTGTCCTTTACACTCATTTCTTCGGTCCCATGATAGCACACAATAACAGTTAGTAAAAAAAATGCAAAAATGATGCAAGACTGAGTACAGCACATAAGATTCGACTTGATTCTGCGGGTAACACGTGAGAAAGAACAGGATGCCGGTGTTGTGCTGCCGATACAGGACCCGTGGGCTTCCCGAATCATGACTCGTATCTGAATTTCACTCAGATCTTGAAGAACAATATGGACCGAATCGCTGCTCGTATCTCAAGGTACCCCTGTAGTTTGTACTCTGCTTAACACTACAATCGTTTATCATCTACATATACCTAGCCGTGCAGTGTGCTGGTCATTTGACCGCTGTGACTTCGAATTAGTAGCGCCACACTTGCCTTTATGGTGATATTGCATTGACTGTTCTGGAAAAGTGTTTTGTCAAGTGTACTCATTCTATTTCTTTTTTTTTTTTTTAACCTGTCGTGTCCAGCCTCTTGGCGGACAGAATATAAATCTGAGTGCTGTTTTGTGCTGTACTCTTTTGCTTTGCCAAGTGGAACATTATTAGCTCATTACAAGTTCCTCTTGTTACTTAACATTTTGTGTTTATTTATATATTTGTTTACTCAAGAATTACATAATTAAACTGGAACTGACAGGTGGAGAGGGGACAGAAAATGAAAAGAAAAAGAAGAGAAAAAAAGAAAGGAAAAGAAAAAGGAGAAAAAAGAAAGATATGTGCAAAAAGCTGCTTCATCAATATCAGTGGGTGTCCTGGCAACAACTGCTGCATCTGAAAGACAAAACCAGAACACAAGCATACAAACCAACCAAAACCAAGTGTACTTATTCAGTTGCTGTCTGCAGCCAGGGAGTTGTTTATGTACATAGTGCATCGTGCCTGTTTTGTATTTTCGTTGTACAGTTAATGTGTGCTTGTATCTGAAGAACTGTGGTGTTCTGTATTTCCTGTGTGGAGTGATTTGTATAAAAGGTCTGGCTTTGTATGCTGTGTACATGTTTTCTACAATTGTTTCACAATTTTTTCAGAGGTATTTCTTTGCGTATTATTGACATGGCTTTTTCTTGTGAATATACCATTGGTGTTTACATTACAGTAGCATAAACAGACTGGGACTATGGCGATCAACATCTAATTTCACAGAAATTATTGTGGGCATTAAATGGCATATACCTTCATTATAATACGTGGGCATCTGACATAATGTGCTGTGCAAGACACATTTTGATGATAGTTTTCCATTGCAGGCAAACCTGCCATTGCTACAGAGAGAGCTGCTGCACTGTGCCCGGGCAGCTAAACAGACTCCTGCGCAGTATCTGTCACAGCACGAGCACTTGCTGCTCAGCACGGCTGCCCCTTCACCTGCAGACTCCACTGAGCTACTGCTAGAGTCAAATGACAACAGCAAGAGACACAGCCCAAACAGGTTACTCACATCACATTCTACAGGGAAGTGTGGTGGCTCTCTGATGCGTGGATGATAACGAGTATGTGTTTGTTAACCATGTCCAATACAGGGGCAAAGAAAATGGCTTCCATGAGCGACCTCCTGCATCACTAGAACCATCAGCCAAGCGTATCTGCACCATTAGTCCCGCCCCCAGACACAGCCCAGCTCATCCTGTGCCACTGCAGATTCACCCAAACCCACCACCTCTTCAGCATTATGCACTGGATGATATAAACACTCCTCAAGTGTACAGAGAACCCCACCGCATCCTGGAGCTCAGAGAACTGAAGGACAGACCACGGCTGCCAGGTAATCATTTTACTTCAAATACTCATTATTAAATTATGACGATTATTCATCAGTCATTACTTCATTAGTTTCCATACCTGATTAACCAAATCAGGGTTGTGAGAAGCCAGGACCTCACAGGTAGTACAGGGTGCAATACAGGAGACCTTAGAGGAGAAGCCAGTCCATAGCAGAGCATATATACACATCCACACTCCCTCATACTGGGATGCATTTCGAGATGCCTGTTGACCTAAAGCATGCTTTTGGAATGTGGGAGGAAACCCATACAGATAGAGTCTAGACCAGAAATCAAACCAGGGATCTCTGCATTGACAGTTTTAAGTGCTTACACCACCATGATGCCCTAGATGAATTGTTACAGTTTGTGCGTGTGGTCCATGATCAAGAAGTAGGAGGTCATATAGTTTAATACATTTAATTCAAACAAGTGAAATCCTCTCTACGTAATTTGGCAATCTTGAGTTCCTGCCAGTCCCACCGTCCATTTACTCTGTCTTTATTAAAGAGGCTTTTAGTTGCAGCAGGATAAGAACATCCTGACACAGATGGTGGCCCCTGTGTGTACGCGTGTGAGTGTGTCGTTAGACTCTTATATCCAAATCTTGATTTGTTTAGAAGTGGCCTGCTCCACTCAGCCAGAGCGGCTCCCTGAAGGAATTTTTGTATGTGTGTGCGTGCACTCTGGGGTGGAGGATGTGTTCTGACAGCTGAGTTCCAGATGTTGGTTGTGTGTGTTGTGGTATTCTTGCAGTCTGTTTTTCATCAAAGTATCATTTTTCCCCCCTGTCTTTCTTTCTGTCTAGGGCTGCACAATGAATCATAATCATTATCATGAATTTTGGTTTTCTAAAACCAGTTGGTTGAGATATCAGAGAAGTTAAATTGCTGAACAGAGGTCTAAGGCTGGGTATTTGCTTGTATTGATGCTGGTTTATTAAATCACAAGCTTCCTATTTTGTGACGTTCTGTAATACCTTTTTTTAACTAGTTTAGTGATTAATTACAACAAAAACCTTTTCATTCTTAAGTGACTAAGCAGTGATGATAATGATTTTCAACATTCATCAAAACGGTTTTATCACTTTCCCGCTTAATCATCCAATACTGTTTCTATCTGTCCTGTAATTCCTTGAATACTCCTAAATATTCTGATTAAGAATATTTAAATAAGAATAAGTAATTCATATTGAATTGGTTGCAGTGCTAATACTGAACTGGTTTGTGTTTTGCGATTAGGCAGTAATGGAGGTTACCATGAAGAGCCAGTGGACCACAGACTGACCGAGAGAGAGTGGGCAGACGAGTGGAGACACCTCGACCATGTAAGAACTGCTTAGCAGTGCACACTTTCAGATATACACTGCTCAAAAAAATAAAGGGAACACTAAAATAACACATCCTAGATC
>JAVSBU010000009.1:4933239-4944440 GCA_033118015.1 Loricariichthys derbyi
GGCTCCAACTGTCTCTTATTGCTTTTACAGGTTGGAGCCTTGTCATTGACCATTTTGTTCAATTTCCACCAGAGATTTTCAAATAAATGGAGATCTGGACCATCTGCTGGCCATGCCATTGACATTATAAAGAAATTTATCACATTATTTAACTTAGGCCAAGATGCATTAACATCTTGAAAAGTGAAGTCATCATCAGCATATATCCTTTCAACTGATGGAGTAACAAAGGTGTCTAAAATTTCAATGTAGACTTTGGCATCTATTGATGATGTAATGCCTGCCATCTCCCCCCTGCCCCCTCCCCCCGTGCCTTTAACTGACATGCAATCAATGACTGTGGAAATTTACGTTTTCTCTTTAGGCAGTCGTCATCATAAACTTCACTAGACAGGCACCAATCAAAAGTTCCAGCATCATCACTTTGCCCAGTGCTTATTGGCATCATGACTGAAGATCACTTCCATCCACAGTCCATGATTGGTTTTCTTTAGCCCACTGTAACCTTGTTCTTTTCTGTTGAAGTGTTAATGATGGCTTTCGTTTAGCTTTTCTGTATGTAAATCCCATTTCTTTTAGGAGATTTCTTACAGTTTGGTCATAGAAATTGAGTCCACTTTCCACCTACTTGTTTTCATTTGTTTTGTTGTGCATTTTCTGTTTAAGACAGACTTTCTCATAAGTCAGAAGCATTTTCCTGTCTGTTTTTCAGAGTGGGGTGTCATTATATATCTTTCTATTCCTACTGATTACTGCTGCAACTGTGTTTCGACTGATGTTTCATTTGGTTGCCAATCGTCCTGTATCCTGTTCCATCTTTGTAAAGTCTCACAATCATATTTTCAATTCATCTTGCAATTCTTTGCCATGTGGAGTCATGATGCATATATGTAGATAGACACAACTCATAGGACCAGAACTTTCTCAGTTAAGTTCTGATGTTCACAGGTCATTTTATAACCATGTTCATGCAATTAGGCTAATTGGAAATTAGGGGTACTCAGTTTTGTTTGAATTATCACAGTTTTCCTAACTTGTGTGTCGTGATCACAGATCACTTTTGTTGCATTGATTTTCTGCTTTAAAGTCTGTATTTTCAACATAGGATTTGTAATGTATTTGTTTTTGGTTGTTCATATAAGGGAATACTCTACTTAGCAACTCAAAAACAATGCAATTATTGAGAGGTGATACAATTTCGAATTATTTGACAGTGATATTGATATTGCACGGGGTGTACTCACTTCTGTTGTATACTGTACTTTTTTTAGATTTTGTTATGCTCTCATGAGCCAGAAGTCCACTGCCAGCAATTTAATTAGCCAGTGTATTGACTACTATAATCGGTTCTACAATTCCCTCGACATTTTATTTACTATTTAAACCTTATCTCTCAACCAGTCAGGGTGAAGCCAAAAGTTTTTAATGCATCAAGTTCAAGTCTTTGCTCCCCAAGATCTGTCTGTTCACTATCTGCATGTGTCCACTTTCTAGTACAGCCAGATATTATCCTTATTTCTCTCAAAAAATTTCCTGTATTTCAAACAAATATATGTGGTGGGAACCTTATCCCATCTGTGAAACTATGTGGTATAGTATTGTGGATTCTGAAAGATCAAAGTCAGATTTATAGCGCTTTTTATAATGCAGCATCGTCTCAGATTTACAATTTCTATCATCTTCCAATGTCTAAGGCAGTACCAAATTAGAAAACCTTGGACGACTGTGGCAAGGAAAAACTCCCTAAATGTTACAAAGAAGAAACCTTGGAAGGACCAAGCATCAAAAAAGTGGCCCATCCTCCTTTGGCAGCTTAGATGTTATAAATTAAATGATGGTATCTTATTAATAAGCTTATAATAACAGTTTAAATAAACCTTTATTATGCCAGCAAACTGTAAAGGAAAATGTCAGGACATCAATCTATGAAATGAATTCATAATAACCCTAAGAACACAAGTTTACTAGAAAGTATACTTTAAAAAATGACTAAAGTTAATGTTTTTAAATAGTTAAATCCCTGACCTTAATTCAATAGAAATACTGTGAAAGGACCTGAAGCGAGCGATTCATGTGAGGAAACCCAGCAAAATCCTATAATTAAAGCATTTTTGGATGAAACATTTGCCTAAAACACATCTAGACCAATGAGCAAGACTGATCAACAGGTACCATAAATGTTTAGATCAAGTAATTTCTGCACAATGGAATCCCACTAGATACTCAACACGTTCACATAATTTTACCACTCACATATGTAATTTTGGTTCATTTTCTGCAAAAAGTAAACGATCGAGTATAATATTTTGTCTCATCTGTTTAAGTAGTTTCTTGTTATCCATTTCTAGGATTTAGGTCTTAAACTTATTTAGGCAGAAAAGTAGAAAATTCTAACAGGTTCACAAACATTCAAGCACAGTTATATGCAGCAGATGTTATACATTTACAATTTACACAGAAACTATTAAAAGATTACTTGACACTATGCCAATCACATCACCACTGATTAGATTTAGTTTTGTGCAAAATACAAAACATGATACCATCTTAACTTACCAACTTAACTTAGATAAGAGACACATTTTAATTAGTTACAGTAATTAGTACAGAGTTCAGTGCACTCTGTCATAATGGATGTGTTTACTATTATTACACTGACTGCAACAGGTATTCAGGTATTGAATAAAAAGAAAAAAAAATAATTAAATATCTAATTAAAATACATTAATTGAATTACGTATAACCCAAATATTTTGTTCTTCTGTGAATTTTTTTGGACTTTTGGACTGTGTTTTTGGGGGTTGGAGGACTTACACTAGTATGAAAGACCTGTGTAGGAAACAGAGTTCAGTGCATTCTCACTGTAGAATTTTCCTATTTCCTCTGTCCTTGATTTCTCTGAGAACATATAAGAAATTATAAACCCTTGAAGAAGCCATACTTAATTTAGTTTCCAGATGTGGTAACAAGAAATCAAGAACAGCACACACTGCACACCACACAGACTGCACTGATTGATTCAAACTGTTTAATTCAGAATGTCTTGAAAATCAAAAAAACTTACTCATTGGGTGTTACGCAGTCTTTAATGTAAGCTTTTTCTAAAGCTTGGAGTGTCTTAACCACAGCAAACAGCTCTGCCATATTGTCATACCTTAATAAAACAGAGCACATCAATACAGAAACTTTAAAAGGTGCAGTTATGACTATCACATACAATAAATATACAAAAGTGGGTTTTAAAATGTACAGGCATCTACCATTTATTGTCCATCCGATCAACATCTGTTCACTTTAATATCCCATTTCTTAACAATTAATATAGGAAGTGAAAGTCTCACACATTTAACTCATGTCTGAATGACAAAACTACTGTGAGTGACAAAGAGAATCGCAATCTGGAAGGCAGAAAACCTGTTAACGCTCTTTTGTTTTAATTATCACTAAGTGTTTTAAATGTTATAAAATATATAAGAATTTATTTATTGTACAGGAGTGTACTGAATGTTTTCATACTGTGTTTTAATTAATATTATTGTTTAAAATAAAAAAAACTAATTGCAAAATATCTAAACTACTAAGTGGTATTAAAATGTATATTAGTTTTAGTCGCATTTTAGTCAGTTATTATTGTTAGTTTATTTTAGTTTTAATTGAGGAAAACAAAATATTTTAGTGTAGTGGGGGGGGGGGGGGGTGTTCGTGAAGCCATGAAGGGTTGGCAGTGAACCAGCAGAGGGCTTCGAGCACCCAACGGACACTATTGTCTGATGCTAGTTAATCAGCCAGCCCTATTTATAGTTTGGCCAGACCAGTGTTCATTGCTGCACCATCAGCAAGTTTTTCATGTCTGTGAGTCTGACTTGTCGATCCTTTTCTTTGACCTTATGTTTTAAAACCTGCCGTTCTGTCTTTTGTTTGGCCTCAACAACACCTTGTAACAGCATCTTTACATGTTTTCCTATATTAGATATATTACTTATTACTTACTTTCATAAACAACAGCTTAAAAGCCATGTTATATTTATTAACATGTTAGCAGCAAAATTATGAAAGCAGCCTTTATAGGCTGTAAGTTACAGAGCGCCGTAAGCATGCAGCATAGAAATGATGCTCGAAGCCATTCTTCCTCTTGTTGACCTCACCAAAGAACAGACTTTAAACTAAGCGATAATTATGGCTTGAAGGGCTTAAGGAGCGATTTGGGACTGGGCCATGGCAAACGCTAATATTGGAAGTGCATAGAGTGAGAAGCAGTGCTACAGTGTCTGAATGCATTACAATGCATAGATAAACTAAACGTGAAAAAAAGATTTGGGACATTATTGTTTCATTTTTATTCATTGACGACATGTGTAATACATTTTGTTTTCATTGTGGGCAAAATAGGTCATCAACTAACATTTTTCATCAACAAAATTAACACTGCACAGAATGTATCTATACAATAATTCTTAATTTGAAGAAGCAAACCTCTTAGCATTATTACTTACTTTTCCCTTTCCCTTGCATTTTTATACAGCTTCACTTCCTACAAAATAATACACACAAGCAGGTTAACAGGTATAATTTACGAAACAATAGTTTGACTTATTTTATAGGCCATCATACCTCATATAATTCTGGCTTATTGGCTGGAGCTTGATGTTGTTGCATTCAGGTAAAACAGCAAGAGAGAGACTTATTACAAAGTGATTCACAAGTACTCGAACATTGCTGTATAATGACAAAAAGTCATTGCCTTACCTCCACCCATCCCTCCTGAAGCAGGTATGCCATGGAACATGGTAGCAATCTCTGTTTTCACAAACACAATAGGTTATTAACAGTTCTGCTGACGAACAAGCACTGTCAACTCACACTCCCTATATCTCTGCAACACAAGCTACGGTTTCCTCCCATAGCAAAGACAAGCATTAGGTTAATTAGTAGCTCTAAACTGACCAGTGTTTGTCCGATTTGTATCGATGTATCCTGGTCCTGATCTCAAACTCCACCTGTGTGGTGACATGTCCATGTGGGTTTACTCCAGGTACTCCTGTTTCCTTCCACATTGGATAGACATTTTAGGTTAATTGGTGTTTCTCAAGTGCCTTTAATGTGTGATCATATGTGCCCTACGATGGATTGACACCCTGGGTTGTTACGGCCTTGCACCACCAGCTAGGCACTGGCTTTCCAGTGACCCTGACCAGGATTCATTTAATAGGGTTTCATCAGCACAAACAGAATGCTGCTGAGTGGACATTTTTGGTAGATGGACCATTTACAGTCCAGTAGTGACACAGGTGTTTAAAAACTCCAGCAGCACTGCCATGTCTGATCCCCTCACACCAACACATCAGTGTCACTGCAGTGCTGAGAATGATCCACAACCTAAACAGTTCCTGATCTGTGCTGGTCCTGAGCATTACAGAACAAAGGGCACTAATAATGTCTGTATAGAAACAGATGGACAAAAGTGCACATGTACATGCTAACTTATAAAACGGGCAATGACTGTAGAAACAAGATGACCTAATAAAGTGATCTTAGGTCATCATGCCATAAACTTTTAGCTGAGAAAGACTAATCCGTTAAGCAAAAAGTGCTTCTACATACTTCTAGCCATGCACGTATGACTATGTACGTATCGTGTTATATTTGGGGATTTGTGTAATAATACTTTACTGATCAGATTGGTTCTGTAAAAGCAATAGTTTGTGGTAAACACAATTCATCCTTTAGGAACTAGGATCTACTTGCGGAAACACATGACATTTAATGCGACACAGCAGTGCTGTATAGCAATTATGGGAAGATAACGCCCGCATGAATATAAGAATATTAGTAATATATTTTATCTGTGTGATTTCTAAAGAGCGGGCCATGTTTATAGTACATATACGGAACTATATCGATGAAACCCAGCTAGCATAGCACAGCTACAGATAGCGAGGCTTGTTTCCGCATCATTCAGGTATACAACCCATATAAAATGAATCTAAATATGGCTTCTCAAAAGCCTAAAAACTGTTCAGTTGTCTAATTCGAAATTATGACTATTAAAATGGCATTACGTTCATAGGAAAACTGAGGTAAACAGAGAAACATACTTACCCCCAAAACTGTGTTTACGTCAAAAGTGCTGCGTTAACAGCGATAGATACGTCACATCCACTAGTTTCGAGGGAGGAGTTTATTTTGGTTGCCATGTCTTACACGCTTACTTCACTTCTTCGATGTATTTAAGTTCTCTTTGGAGACCACAGGTAGTTGCCAAATTACTTACCATATAATAGTACATCCCAAAAAAATTAGAATATTATGAAAATGTTCAGTATTTTTTGTTGCTCATTGCAGAAAGTGAAACCCATATATTATATAGATTCATTATACATAGAGTGAAAAATGTCAAGCATTTATTTCTTGACATTTTGATGATTGTGGCTTACAGATATTGAAAACCCAAAATTCAGTGTTTCAGAAAATTTGAATATTAGATAAGATCAGGAGCCACTACACACAGACAAATCCTAGACATGAGCTACAAATGTCACATTCCCTGTGTAAAGCTGCTCATGAGACAACATCAGAAATCTTACCTGGGCTGTGGAGAAAAAGAACTGGACTGTTGTTCAGTGGTCCAAAATCCTCTTTTCAGATGAAAGTAAATTTTGCATGTCATTTGGAAAGAAAGGTTCCAGATTCTGGAGGAAGACTGGAGAGGCACAGAATCCATGTTGCTTGAAGATCATGAAGTTTCCACAGTCAGTGATGATTTGAGGAGCCGTGTCATCTGAAAAGAGGATTTTGAACCACTGAGTAACAGTCCAGTTCTTTTTCTCCACAGCCCAGTTAAGAGTTCTGATGTTATCTCTGGTTCAGGAGGGGCTTGATGCAAGAAATGAGACATTTGTAGCTCATATCTAGGATTCATCTGTGTGTAGTGACTCTTGATCTTATGTAATATTCAAATTTTCTCAGTAACTAAATTTTGGGTTTTCATTATCTTTAAGCCACAATTTCAAGGCTTGACATTTTTCACTCTATGTGTAATGAATCTATATAATGTATGGGTTTCACTTTCTGCAATGAGTGACAAAAATACTGAACTTTTCCATGATGTTCTAATTTTTTTTTAGATTTACTAGTACCTGTTGTAAATTATACTGTTTGACTCGCCCTTTTTAAACGTACTTGGCAACCCAAAGGTTTTCGAACAAACGTTTAGCGCGGGAAGAATGCGAAAAGGACACAGCCAGCAAATCTAACAAACTACCTAACTTAACGTAACCTAGATATATTGACTTTAAATCACTGGATTTTGCTCATTCGGGCCGAGAGAGGGTTAATACATCTGATTGGAGTAAATATTCATCTGCTGCTGGCGTCGATTCGCGCTTTTCAGTTTCTGGTTTTGAAGAACGCATAAGAATTTCACTTATAAACATGAAAAGCACCAAGAAAAAACCATGTAAAGTTCGACCAGCTGAAACAGAGGAATGTGGAGTTTGGCTCGATGCTGCTGAGTTAAGAAGAAAGAAACAGCAGGTAAGTGTTTATGGCTTCTTTATAAGATCTTGTCTGTGGTGATACCATGGTAACCATAGTTATTGCTACTTATCTAGCAGTTGTGCTAACAGAGCTACAGGTTTAATGTTAGCATTAGCGTCTGTGAAACAGGGCGTTGACCGAACCTCACTAGTGTGCCATAGTATTGCATTTAAGCAAAATATTAAATAAAACAACGTGTGAAAACATTTAGTATAGCACTTCACAATTCAGTAATTCTTAGTTTTGTGTCTTTTAGAAAACCTGACACATCACAAATGAAAACATTACCATCATATTGTTTTTTTCTGTGATTCTTTGTCACAAGGGTTTGCTTGAACTCTTTCTTTCTGTCATACATGTGTGAATTAGATGTATATAAGTCACCTTTATTGTAATTCTTAAAACCTCAGTTGTTAAAGTGATTATAATTTGATCACATAAACATTAAACAGTGCAATAACTGTACAATCCTAGCGGTTAAGCGCCTTAATGATCTCAGGTACAACACTGAGAGCTGGGAACTTGAACCATAAAACCTAAAATCCAGTACCTTAATCACTGAACCACTGGGAGCCACAACAGTGCTTGACATTAATACTTTGGTGTTTTGTGTTTTTTTGTTTGTTATTTTTTGCTGCCTTTGATCATACAGATCAAAATACCTGTATACACTAACAAGTGTCCCTCATCCTCAAATTTAAAGTAAAAACGTTGAAATCCGACAAGCTGTTATGCTGCTATCCATTTGAGACCCGCAACCACAGAATGAGTCTTGTAGCGCATAGGGCGAGTTGTGAAGCCAGCTAAATCCCAAATGGCTTCTTGCTTGCTAGAGAAGTGCACTGAAACGTACACTATAATACTCCAGAAGTCTCTTATTCACTGCAATATTGTACGGTATGACAGAAGAAATATTATGACCCGGGGGAGAGTAAGGCATATTTAAACAACGCACGAAGCGACAGTTTTTTTTATAGCCTATGTAATACCCTGTAAATAAACTTGGGGTGTGTTTGGAACAGAACCTGCGTTTCGCAAGAGCACCATCTGTGATGCTTTGGATCCCGCTGCCTACGTCCTTTCCGTTTGACTCGGGTTTTTTCGGATTAAATGATATTCGCCAAAATACGATGAATTTGCCCTTTAAGTAGATTATAATATTAAGAATAATAACCTTTTTGGGCTGCAGATATATTTGCAAACAAATGTTGTAGATGTAGGACAACTATAATAATAATAATGCGTTGGATTTATATAGCGCTTTTTCCAGAACTCATTACACACATTACACACATTATCCATTCATACCATACCCGGTGGTGGTAAGCTACTATGTAGCCACAGCTGCCCTGAGGCAGCCTGACAGAAGCGAGGCTGCCAGTTTGTGCCATTGGCCCTTCCGACCACCACCAATCACACAACCACATTCATACTAGGCAATGTGGGTTAAGTGTCTTGCCCAAGGACACAACGACAGTATGTGCTCAGATGGGGGCTCGAACCAGCAACCCTACGGTTATAGGGCAAGCGCCTTAACCTGCTGCGCCACTGCCGGCCTATAGTGTCCAGTGTCTGCTTTTATGATTTGAATTGTAACTATGAGGTTAATATTGCTACATGTAACTGACTCATTGACTGACTATGACTGGTGTTTGTAGCATTGTTGCCTACTATCACTCTCACTCCAGCAGTCATGTGTCATTATGTAGTATGAATATTTAGGTGCAGTATGTCAGCATCTTTCTGGAAATTACTAAATAATGTCGGTGTTTTAATTTAATATTTTTGTGTGACAGAAAATGGTACGGCCAATATCTAAACTACTGAATCCACTGGCTCGGTCAGGGGGTTACAGCATGGCTGTCTCACTAAATTTCACCCAGACCAAAATGCACATGCCTGCAACCAAACAGAGCACAATCTCATCATTCTTTGGAGCACAGAGCAAAAGAAATAACGGTAAGAAACAGACTTTTGAATGGTTTAGTTTTATAGCTTCCTGACTAAAAAAATGTCTTTCCTTTAGGTACCCCACTACCAGATTCACATATGAGGATTAAACGGACGCATGAGATGCTGTCTGAATTGCCTTCAGTATCTCATAACATTAGCAACCATAACTCTCAAGCAGATCCACAAGATTTCAGTGCAGATTTGGAGAAAATGGCAGAAATCTGTGAAGACCAAAGAAAGAAGCAGCAGTTTTTCCATTTGATTTGGGGCTATCAGTCAGAGGAGTGTGAGCCAGCAGAAAAGAGGAAATGTCCTGAGGATTTTAAGAGTGAACGTGGAACCGAGGCCCAAAAAGGAGGCGACAAAGCCATGTTTCATGGCTACAAAACTGTTGATGACATTAGGAATATTCCAGAAATGCTGCATCACAAGGATCAGACACAGCCAGATTGTTTCGAGAATAATCATCGGATACATAAAGAGAACAGGGATGATTCTTCAGCACATTTCTCTACAGATGGGTTTTACTGTCAAGAGCTGTTAAAGTCCAGGATTGTAGCTGAAAAGAGAAATTCATATCAAAGAACTGGTTTGACTACAGAAAACCCATGCATGATGAAACACGCCTTGAAGTCTTGTAAAGGGTTGGAGTTCTCTGAGCAACTGCCTCGGCGATCACCCTTGAAGAGAAAGGATAAAGAAAATAGCAGACCCATTTCACTTACGCCAAGTACTGAGCTTTCACCTCTAAAGCAGCAGATGCTATCTCACAGCCCAACAAAGCTTTATTCAGGGACGACCAGGCAGTCTGTGGAGAATGAGAATGACTGCTTGGCCATGTTATTCACACAAGATTCAGAAGGCTTTCGGGTGATCGCCAATCGTAGCCAATGGTCTAGATGTCCACTAAAGGACCAAACTCACTCAACTAATACCCGGTCTGTAACGTCCATGGAAACAGAGAATTCAGATCAAGAGCCAGAGATGCTTTTCACACAGGACTCCCAGGGAAACATGGTTATTAAGCACTAAAGGGTGTTTTTCAGGTGAAGTTTTATCCTAGATTAAAAATGGTGAAATCACAATTAACCAAGTCTAAGTTTAATCTGTGTCCATGATTCCTGGTCAGTATTGTTGCAGAGTAGAGCTATTACAATATGTTTTAATTATTAGTACAGTTTGAAGTTATGTTCAGTATGCTTTGCTTAGTTTGGGACTGTGGTAACCACTGGATTCTGGACCAGAAGGTTTAGGGTTCAAATCCCACCTCTGCCGAGCTGCCACTGTTGGGTCCTTGAGCAGGACCCTTAACCTACAATTGCTTAGATTGTAAGATTGAATTGTAAGTCTCTCTGGATAACGGTGTCTGCTAAATCACATAAATGTAAGTAAAAGAATAACTGCATTATGGTACTGTAAAATTCTTAGGCCACCATTTTAGATATACTATTAGACATAGCATTATTTTATCAATGGTATATTGACCATATATAATTATTTCTCACTCTTCCTTAGAATACAACTGAAATGCAGGAAATTTGTATGCAGTATTCAAATACTTAATTTAAATAATTAATACCCCATTCTCACATATCAGTATTTTGACCTGGGCTGTCATGGTAAGGCCTTTTCCCATGCTTACTTGAGTTTACTCTGAGTGTCCTGGGCATGTCATAGCTTTACTGGGCTGTTTTTGTGATAACGGGAGGGCG
>JAVSBU010000009.1:4944953-4955504 GCA_033118015.1 Loricariichthys derbyi
AGTTACCAGGAAAAAGATGAAGAGGAAGACCAAAGAGGAGATATATGGATGCAGTTAGAGAGGATATGGAAGTAGTTCGTGTGAGGACAGAGGATGCAGAGGACAGAGTGAGATGGAGGAGGATGGCTGACTGTGGAGACCCCTGAAAAGGGAAAAGCCCAAAGAAGAAGAAGAAAAAGAAGAAGAAGTAGCATATACTGAAGCACAGGAATATGCAGGATATGCACCTACAAACATTTTGCATCCACTTAGTTTGAAAGTAGGCTAAAATCTATGAGTATACATTCTTACGACACTGGTGGAATTCATACCTGAAGTTGGTACTGTTATGAAGGTGAGTGAAAGTGTGACCAAGTTTTAGTGTGTAAATAACATGTCCAGTGTGCTTAATATAAGTGGTACCTTAGGTAGGCTCTTTGCTGCGTTTAGAATTTTCTTTCGATGGCCGGGGTCTGTGATGCCAATTTGTCTAAGGTCTTCATCTTCCATTACATTACTGCCCTGCACACACGAATGAAATTCACTTTTTTTATTATGAAATCTATTCTAAATAAATCACTAAAATGCAGTGGTGTAACGACACACACACAAAAAAAAAAACCTAAACTTCTTCCAACTTCAACAGCAAAACTACCAAATGCTGAAACTTTAACATTGCAGCCTAACTGTGAAAATGAGGGATGTGAATGATTTAATAAAGTTTAGTAAAATATAATAAAGGATGTGCAGTTGGCTTTGATAAGAAAATAAATGGATATAATAAATGTATATTTATGTCTAGGTTTTACTAACAAAGAATTACTGGATCTCCTGGTACATCCAAAACATTATTGTGATCATTATGACTACAAAAACACTGAAACGGTTGTGTACTGAGACTGTGGTAGCCTAGCGGTTAAGGTGTTGGACTATGAGCCAGAAGGTTGAGGGTTCAAATCTCTGCCACTGTTGGATCCTCAAGCAAGGCTTTGCTTAGATTGTAAGAATGTATAAATTGTGAGTTGCTCCTGATAAGGGAGTCTGCTAAATATGATCTAATATAATGTGCATTAAAGCTGGGTTAATTCAGAAGGAAAAATCCAACATATTTGGATATCGTTCTCTTTTGTGGAAGGAAAAATCATAGGCAGCGGTCATGTACAAGGCTATAGATATCTTTGGATGAGAACAATGAGAGTTATGGAGTTACCAAAATGATTGACCCAGAAGGAGCAGAACTTTGGCGTAGGCACAGTAACCACAGTCCCATCACATTAGGGGACACAGATTCATATGATAAACAAGCTGGATGCATTGACAGCTTTAATAGACATTTCGACTGGAAGTGTATAACACAAATAATGACCCAAAGTTTCAGCATTTCAACTCTATTAAATGAATAATACAACAGAATTATCTAGACATTTCAAGTTCATGGTCAATTGTTTTTTTTTCCAGTGGTACTAATACATTGTTGAACAAAACAGTATATTCCCAAAAAATAGTCTGAAATGGCAAGGAAGATGAAAAACCACTCACCATAAAGCGCAGATCATCAAAGCCATTGAGGAGCAGTTTGCTCTCATATTGAGGAAAGCCCACATGCTCCAGCCACTCCCCAACTGACTGCTCCAGCACCCGGCTTCCTGCATCTGACGAGAGAGGGAGGCGTTTGAGCAGCGAAAAGCCATTCAGCCGGTAGCAGCGGCACTCAGAGGCCGAGACATGGCACTGCCACATCATCTTCGGCCAGCAGAGCCACGGACAACAGCAGCAGCACGGCACGGTCCAGGTTTGGGTGAGGGCCACCAACGCTATGGGGCCCACCAAACAAAACGATGAAAAGGAGCCCTTACTGTCTGGAAGGTGGAGGTAGAGATCCTTCTAAAGAATGGTTTCAAGGAAGTAAGTCCAGTGGAGAAGAACAATTTGGCATTATCCTTTGAAAGGGAGTGAAAGCTAGGTACGTAATGCACACACAGTTAGCTCCCTTTGATTTGAGTTGAAACTGAACTTGTGGTAATTGTGGTGACTCAGGGACTGGAAGATCAGAAAGTTCTCAGGGAACTTTATGCTGCAGCAGGATCTTCACATCCACAGTCAGCTACCAATAAAACTCCCTGAAATGCAGGAGTTTATTTATAAGTACACATCCCTTCATGTTACAAAGCTCAACTACCTATAACTGGAGATCAGTTTGACTTCTTGAAACTAGCAAAACTATTTATCTGTGTTATCCCTTACATACTGATGATGATTACACATGTCAACCACACTAAATGTTATATAACTCACCAGAGAACATTGCATTAAAGCTACAATGGCAACTACCTACAGCTCCAGTGGCAACTGCTTAGAGTCTTTGTATCATGACTGCTCATCTTTGTAATAAAAATCCAAGTTCAACCCTCCTCATTACCCTACCATCAATTCATAATTCCTCAAACCAGTAGAAATCCTTTGGAAAGCTGCATAAAGCTGCATAAAGCTGCCAAATCTGCTGGCCCCGATGACGACTGCTTTGTGTTCTCTGTTATCCAAAAGCTACTGGTCCTTCTTGGTTTATACGCACTTCGGTGGTGTAGCATGCCAGAGCAGAGCACATCATCAAAGCAGGTGGAGGCAAGCCATGATCCAGCAGAACATATGTAGGCTCAAAAGATGGATAGAAAACCCCATTACAGAACCTTGCAGGTGATTCATTCTTTCCCCCTGAGCTCTCTCCTTGCCTGTAGCAGCTGTTCCTGAGGGTTCTGTTCTAAGAACCACGTTTTGCTGCATCCCCTATTCAGGTGGTGTTTTGTCTCAATGACAGCTGCAATCGCCGCTCACCAAGCGAAACATCCAAATGACACACTCCTTCTCCTGCTGACACCCACCGGCAGCTCTGTTTCTCCTCGGCTGCAGTCATCAATCCTGTGGAGTGAAAATGTTCTCATCCTAATTCCATTCATGCAGTGCAGTCCTACTTTTTCCATTCCATTTCCCCCTTTTTTTTTCTCCACCAAACCCTTTCTTCCCTCTCCCTCACTGTTGCTCTCTCATTGACACCGTCTTGTCTCCAAGCACTGCAGGACTGCCATATGCTGGCTGATGCTGCACGCCTCTGCACAGCGTATACACATTCTGCTCCTCACTCAACCCCCTCCCTTTACTTTCTCTCTGGTTCTCACACACTCATCTTCTCGCTCACTCTTTCACTCTCTTTTTCACAATCAATTCCCAGCCACTCTTTTTATTTCTCTTCTTGCCCCCCCATTTCTCCTTCCCGCTCACCATGCTGATTAAAATTGCACAAAAGCACTCTGATCTTGCTGGTGCAGAAAGGACACCGTCAGAGGCAGAATCAGGAGTGAGACAAACCCAAATCACAAACCCAGCATGCCAGAATCAGCTAGGAGCTGAGAAATGTCTAGGTTCTTCTTCTCTACCCCCCCACCCCTTTGCACACTTAAATGCTTCCAAAGCTTGTGCACAGTTTCTATGAAAAATTAAATCATAGATCATAGTCAAGCCATATACAATGGTACATAATAGGAGGAATCATGCTTAACACCATGGCACTCTGCCTTTTGGGGCTGGGACTGCATGTTAAATGTTAACTCAGCAAAATGCACCTTATCCATATGTCATCCTCCATACACAAAATCGAAGCTATAGGATGCTGTAACAAGTTCAGGTTTGTAGTAAAGAAAACTCTAATCCTTAATCTACCACCCACATATTTTTTCACTTGTGAACTCACATTTAATCCTACACATATTCAGTGCTTATTATGGATTTCTGCAGACGACCTTAGATTCATGGTAAAATATTCAATTCCTGTGTTGCACACCAATGCATGCATACATAGAGTGCATTATGGAAACACAACTGGGAAGAGGAGGCTAATGCACATGTGCTGTCACTGTACCTAAGCATCACTTACAACCCCATAATTGTGGGTTTTGGTTTATAAAGGGGCAGAACAATCTCAGACATGGGTAACAATCTGTCTTATTCACTCATTGAAAAATCTGAGATTTGAGAAAATACACGATCCCCATATAAGGCCATGACTTTGTGACAATGAAAAATAAATGAGAAGTTAAAGACCTAGCAACAGTTAAGGGATGACTAGAATTAAAGGAGTTAGATATGTTAGGATGCAGCTTGAGTATTACTGCATGCCATTATCAAACATCACATAAATACTGGGCCAAATGGTAAAGAAAAAGGGCAATGTGTGCTCTGTATAGAATAGTAATAAATACTGTATATATTCAAACTTAGAGTTCCTTATAATTAAGATATTAAGAGTATTACTCCTGCATATTTTCCTATTTAAGCTGCAAAATACCTTTTAGAGTGACTGTGAGGTTGTATAAACATCCCTACAAATGCAATGAAAAGAATTGGGCTGCAGTTCAACCACAAACATTATTCTCTGCTCTAGAAACTCCAGTGCAATCTAAGTGAGAAATGAAGTCATGCTCCCTGTCCTTCAGCAGTGTAGCTTTAAATTTACCTGAGGGTGCTGGCTTATGTTCCTTGGAGAGTTCAATTCCAGAGTCAATTAATGTCATGATCTTCTCAATCTGGTGAATATAATCACACCACCAATTATAAATATTATAAATATTGTAATATGACTTATTTTTTATAATACCGAAGCATTTCAAAATTCAATATTACTATATTTTTTAATCCAACATGGTGTGTTACTGGGAGTCTTTAAATGCCTTTCTCTATTATAGACGTTAGCACAAATCTAGAATACCGGTATATAATAATTTTTGGTGGGAGGGGTATTAGCATGTTCCTAGATTAATTTAGTAGTCAGACACTAAGGCCAACATGGAAGATCCCCTCAAGCCTCACAGCCCTTCACATTTTTCACTCCAAATTAACCTACTTACATTCTGTAGTAGATCATTCCACCACACCATCACCATCTACCTCATACAAGTACAATGCTGATACAGTGGTGCTTAAAATTTGTGAACCATTTAAAATATTCGATATTTCTGCATAAATGTGACCTAAAACATTATCAGATTTTCACACAAGTCCTAAAAGTAGATAAAGAGAACCTGGTTAAACAAATGATATATAAATATTATACTTGGTGATTTATTTATTGGGAAAATTATCCAATATTATATATTAGTGAGTGGATAAAGTATGTGAACCTCTAGAATTAGCAGTTGATTTGTAAGTGAAATTAGAGTCAGGTGTTTTAATCAATGTGATGATAATCAGGTGTGAGGGGGCACCATGTTTAATTTAAAGAACAGGGATCTATCAAAATATGCTCTTAATAACCGTTTGTGGAAGTGTCTCATGGTACGAACAAAGGAGATTTCTGAGGACCTCAGAAAAAGAGTTGTTGATGCTCATCAGGCTGGAAAAAGGTTATAAAGCCATCTCTAAAGAGTTTGGACTCCACCAATCCACAGTCAGACAGATAGTGTATGTCATGGTGAGGGAAGAAGGACCTAAGCGCAGGGGGCTAACAGTAGGGGGCGTGACAATGATGCGCATTGAGGAGTGATGACTGCAGTGGGTCCTTTCTGACCCTACACTATCTAGGCCACTATCAGTTACCTCGGCCCTCCTGGAACCTACTCCGCCTCCCCCCTTGGTGGGAGAACTGGGGCCTTTATTCCTAAGGCAGAGGGTAACCACCTGGAACATCGTCACTAGGACGGGCGTTGTTGAGGGTATAAGGGAAATGGGAGAAAGGAGTGGACAGGGACAGGATGGGAGAACAGAAAGGCAAAAAAACAGCGACGGGAGCTGAAAAGGCGAGTTAACAAAAAGTAATGAGACAGTGTTCGGAAGCAACTTAAGGCCTTTCTCACATTGACTAATTTTAATGTTCATGAGTCCATCAGCAAAAGAACACTGAACAACAATGGTTTCGCATGGCAGGGATGCAAGCAAAGTCCATAGTACAGTTGTCACAGGTCACTGTTTCTACCTCCCCTTCCTCAGAAACAGCTAATCATGAATGTATGTTTTGCTGGACTCAGTAGGAGGGCTCCTCTTTTACTCAGATTCAGGTCATCGGGGTGGTGGGTTAGAGTGTTAGACCACTGCACCAACGAAACACTTACTAATAATGTAGCTCTTCTAGCCTTCTAGTTGTAAATGCTAATTGAACATATACTGAAGGAAGAGATTAGATGTTCTTTTTATTTACAATATGGTGCAGAATAGAACCTGTAGTGCCTTGTATAGCCCTGTCTAGTTTAGTCCTGTATCACATTTTCTATGCTTTAATAATGATGATGGGCATATGCGCTGAAGGTGTTGAGAGGTTTTATTCAGTCCTCTCCTTTTGATGTGCACATTAGCAGCATCACTAGAATTACCTTCTTTAATTATGTGATATTGCTGAACTTAAAACTATACTCTTTAATAAATGCTGAGAAACTGCTTCATGCATTTATAAACTCTGTTTTGGGGTGTCATTGGGGGTGAACTAAAAGGAAGGACCCAATTGCACAGCCTCACTGAATGGTAGATTTTATTAAAATGTAAGGTCAAACAAAAGGGCTGAAAGATTTGGACTCGAACAAAAGATCATAATAATAATAATAATAATAATAATAATAATAATAATAATAATAAAAAACAATAAATAATAATAAAATGTAGAAAGAAATATAAACAGTATAACAGATAAATTAAAATAAACACTCTTACCGGCCATGCCCCAAAGCAGCGGTGCTGGCGGAGTGGATGTGTCGAGCCATTTTTGACTCAGGAACTTAATCTTGAGTCACATGGTTCTTTCATGCTCATTTCCCAACCGAGCGACCATGTAAGGGTACATGAGAGAAGAGTCCAGTTTGTATGCAGTCATGCAGTTGGTTTACGCTCGGTTTCCACCAAAACAACTGCATGAGAGCATAGGAAAAAAGCACTGAGGGAGAACCACACTAGGGTTAAAATGCAGCCACCCCTTTCATTACCTCAGGTCTGGACCCTACCGCCATCCTTGTACAAAGGAATGGCATTACCTGCTGACCCTACTCCCTTATGCCTTGGCAGAAGGGTGGTGCATACCAGAAGAGTGATATCTGGAGTACATCGTACAAACCACAAAGAGCTGTCCCCTTTGTCGGTGGGAACCAATCAGTCCATGTGCCCAAGTGCAAGGCTGTGCAACTAAGGCACTAATGAGCAGCCCCAAAAACCATTGTGCAGCAATGAACACCTCTCCAGCCAAACCATATATAGGGCTGGAAGCAGGTGTTGATGATTAACCTGCTTCAGCCCTGATCTGCTGACAGGCAGCACAACATCCCTCCTAGTGTCACAGTGTGGAGTATCAGGGCTCCTAATAGCACCCCCCTCCTAAGGGATGGCCCCCGAAGTCCCAAAGCCGTTAGCATGGAATAAACCCACACTGCCCATGGGACGGAAGGTGAGCCAGGAGCAGACACTCACCTATAACAGACTAGGCCTGAGAAGAACGGTTGGATTGACCATAGACCTGGCCTAGGGGGTATTCTTCAATCTGTGAAGCTGACTGTGTCCAAAGATGGCTGCACCATTCTGTTAAGACGTGTCATTGGTGGTGTACTAATAGGAAGGACCCAATCACACAGTTTCACAGAAAGTAAGTTAAGGTGTAAAGTAAAAAGGGCTGATAGAGTCGGACTCAAACAAAAGATCTCCAGAACATAATGAAATGAAGAAAGGAATATAAACAATAAAATGGATAAATGAAAATAAACACCCTTAATGGTCCAAGTCCCGAACCAGTGGGACTGGCAGAGTGGGCTTGCAGAGCTGATCTCGACTTGGGAACCAAATTCCATGTCACATGGTTCTTTTATGCTCTGTTCCTACCGAGCGACCACATAAACACGTAGGAGAGATGAGTTCTGAGACATGCAGTTCAATGATGCTCGGTTCACCCCGAGCGACCGCACAAGGGCACAGGAAAAAGGAACCAGCTGAGGTGAGCAACACGGAGGGAGAAACTCTCTATCACTAAACTGTGGCCACCCCCTCCCATTACCTCAGGTCTGGACCCTACCGCCATACCTCTACAAAGGAATGGCTTTATATGCTGACCCTACTCCCTCACACGAAAGAGCGGTGCTTACCAGAAGAGCGATACCTTGTGTCCTTGCACTGGAGGGTATCGGGTGCATCGTTGCCGACTGGTATGCACCACAAAAGACTCGTTCCACTTTGCCAGTGGGAAGTGTGTGTGCATGTCCCAATGCTGTACGGCAACACGCTACTGGGTATCCAAAATACCTGGGAATGGTGCAGCCACAAACACTGCTCTGGCCAAACCATACATTTTTGTGCATTATTCAGTATTTTTGCTTCGGGTTTTTGACAGCATTTCAGTTTAGTTTTTGCGTGTAGCTCACTTTGTTTGGCTCTCAGGATTTTCCGTTCGTTTTTTTCTCTTGAGCTTTGTTCAGTACTTTAGCTCACCTTTTCCCCTCAGTCAGTTTCATTTTTGCTCGAGCTTGGTTTCTTTACTTTAGTTTAATCACATTATTTACAGCCTGGCTCTTTCGCTTTTCCCCAGCCTGCCCTTCTCTTCGCCCTTTTCCCATCTTTCCCATCTATCACTCATGTCCAACCAGGTGGCAACATTTTGGGTGGTTGCCCATTCCTTTAAGGAAAAAGGTATCGGCTCTCCCACCAAGGGGGATGGCGGAGTAGGAACCAGGAGGTCAAAAGTAACCGTTAGGGCCCTAGATAAAGTAGTACAAGAGGGCACCTCCCATTGTCACCACCCCTTATCACTAAGCACCCCCTTCTGTTCACCCCCTGTGCTTACGTCCTTCATGACACCCACAGTATCTGTGTGAACTCCTAAAGTCTTACAATCAATCTAATCTACTTTGTTCACAAGGACTTCATTTAGTTCCTAGAATTTAAAAAGTCACAGCAGGAGGAAAAGCTTTCTCTTACATGGCCCCTAGCTATAAGGGTCTTCCCATTTTAGTTTGCGATTAAGTCATTCTCCAATTTTACAAGTCTAGACTAAGCACACACACATCCATACTTACGCAGGCCTTTCATTAGACACAGATTAGGATGTGTTGCCTGAGTTGCTGGGGTCTGAGCTCAAATCTAGGCTGCCTTCCTTGTCATGGCTTGACCTTCTGACCAGCAGTGTACGGTGGGTTGTCTGGCTAGGCTTGGCTGGGCTGGGCTGAGTTGTGCATCCTTGCCTTGGAGTAACAACAGAGACAGGGGTTCATAATCAAATAGGTTTTAGTGATTCATGCCTCAGGTTTTCGATCACTCAAGTTTTTTGATCGCTGGGGAGGTGGTTTGCCAATGTCTCATCCGATCGATTTAGGTTGTGTTACCTTCTGCTTATTCCCTTTCTAGCTATGCTACCAGAGTCTCCTCCTACACTTAGTACTAGGGGTACAAACATTTTCTGTGAATAGACTCTTTAAAAAGTGCCTTTAACAATAACTAACTATATATTCTCTCACTGAGCTTGTGTTCAGGTACCAGTTCCAGCCCACACACTAAGACATTCTTCCGCTCCAGTTATAGTGAAGTCATCAGTTACTCAGTTACACATTTACTCAGACCCCATCAGAGGGAAATAATCATACTCCAATTGACTGAACATGCCATGCCATCCTACAGTGACTCTGTATACAGGACTAATTAGTAATGATATGCATATTTTATGTTATTATGTTATTAGGGTTTTTTTTTTCCGTTTCCGGTTCTGGGGTACATTGTGCGCTGTGTTTGTCAGCTGCCACTCCCGCTGTCGGATAAATTTTTCTTTTTTCTGTTTTGTGGCATTTTTTGTGTGTGTTTTTTGGTTGTTTGACCTGTCCGTGGACTTGTGGAGTTTGGCCATTTTGCTGCCATGAGTGACTGGTTCTGGGACTAAGCATGTCTCTAGTACTGTGCACACCCATTGACATCGGTCTGGTGGCTCGCAGTTTTTGCATCTGCGTGGTCGTGAGGCTGATGGGGATGGCTGCTTTGGTCTTTTGGCTCGTGTTTTGGTCTCCTGTTCCTCTGCTCTGCTCCACGGACTTTGGACATTTCACCGGCTGTGTCTGCTCTGTGCTCTGGATCGGGTGCTGGGTGGTATTGCTGCTTTCATCGTGGCTGGAAGAATGGTCCATCACCAAACAACCTGTGTGTATCGTCGTGAAATTTAGAACTTTTGTTAAGACTCTTGTTCCATTCTTTGGTAATGTGTTTGTCTGTAGTTTTGTATTTAGTGTTATCTTTTAATTAGGGCCGGGCATGTTAACTAGTTAATCGTGCATTAACTCATTGATGAATTAACGCCGACAATTATTTTAACGCACATTAACGCACTTTATTATTTTTAAAGTTATTTTGCAAGCTGATCTAAAAAATACCCATACAGAGAGACAGCAAGAGGAAGAGGGAGTTTGAGACAAGTGGTGTATCATGATGAGCATTCATCTCAGCCAATGAGAGTACTGCAGAAGCGCTCTCATAAACTCAAACTTGAACCGAACTGGATGGCGCTAAATAGAAAACTGCAGAAGGTAGCGAACTTGTAAACGGACATTTTCATTTGAAATCTACTCCAGACGATAA
>JAVSBU010000009.1:5126688-5139027 GCA_033118015.1 Loricariichthys derbyi
TTAAGTACATAACTCCACATGTGTTCATTCATAGTTTTGATGCCTTCAGTGAGAATCTACAATGCAAATAGTCATGAAAATAAAGAAAACACATTGAATGGAAGGTGTGTCCAAACTTTTGGCCTGTACTGTATATATATATATATATACACACACACACATAGATGTATATACACTGCATGGCCAAACTGCCCCTATTTGGTGAAATGAAATAGAAAAACAACAGCAGAACGGTATATATTTAATAGTGAAAGTAAAATTTCTACACGCAGAAGGGAAGGGATCTCAAGGGACTGCTCACAAATGTTTGCTTCTGGTGGGAAGTTGAAAATTTGTTCAATGACTGTTTGCATTCCATGCCCAAAGTTTAACAAGGTCTGTCAACTCTTGAACGGTAGAATTGCAAGCCAGTAACACAAGTGCGTGATGTTTGTTCCAGCAACTTGAAGTAATCACTGTAACTAAACATTTCCGGTAACTGTTGATCAGTCCTGCACACGGGCTTGGAGGAATTTTAACCCATTTCTCTGTACAAAACAGCTTAAAATCTGGGATGTTGGTGGGTTTCCTCACATTATCTGCTCGCTTCAGGTCCTACCACAACATTTTCATTGGATTAAGTTGAGGATTTTGACTTAGCCATCCAAAATATTAATTTTTATTCTTCTTTAACCATTCTTTGGTAGAATGACGTGTGTGCTTAGGGTCGTTGTCTTGCTGCGTGACCCACCTTCTCTTGAGATTCAGTTAATAGACAGATGTCCTGATATTTTCCTTTAGAATTCTCTGATTGAATTCAGAATTCAGTGTCCCATCAAAGATGGAAAGCTGTCCTTGCCCAGATGCAGCAATACAAGCCCAAACCATGGGATAAGGTTCTTATGCTGGAATGCAGCGTTTTCCTTTATCCAAACATAACGCTTTGTTTTTAAACCAAAAAGTTCTGTTATGGTGTCATCGCCCCACAAAACATTCTTGCAGTAACCTTCTGGCTTGTCCATAGTGATCATAGCAAACTGCAGATGAACAGCAATGAGACAGTGAGACAGGCTTCAACCTTGACAGTGTTTAAATCTAAGCTGAAAACAGTTCTCTTTACTAGTGCATACAACGATTGAAGGTTTTATCTATTCTATTTTCTGTATTCTGTATTCTATTCTATTTTCTGTATTTTTATTATTTTAAATGAATTGTTATTTTAACTCCATAAATCTGTAAAGCACTTTGAATTACCCTGCGTATGAATTGTGCTATACAAATAAAGTTGATTTGACTTGACTTATTTAGGCAATGGTGGCTCTGCGGTTATGATTTTGGACAACTAATCAGGAGGCCATAATGTCAAATTCTGAGTCAGTCAAGCTTTGGGTCCAATTTTGGCTCACTGAACAAGGCAGAGGTGCACCCTAGAGAGGACATTGGTCCATCACAGGGTTCTGTAAATGTATCACCCCATCTACACGTTGCAAGCTCCAATTAGGATTCAAACCTAGGTCCTCAGGAACTGCTGTTTCTAGCAGCTGGCTGGAATCTTGGTTAACATGGTGAATGGAAGTTAATACCACAGACCATCCTTACTCAGAATCAGGGGCGTTGCTAGACCTAAAGCTTTACTCGGGCACAGGACCCCCAACCTCCACCCCGGCCCACCCTTAATTGTTATACTTTTTAAGACCTGATTTGTATCCTGGTTTATACTTGAAGTCCTGTTCTATTTTAATCCTGGTTTAGTCCAAGATTTATGAGGTGTTCAGGAAAGCCTAAAAAATTGGCCTCTATGTTTAATAAAGCAATAAGCCATATATCCAGCTACAGAAGAGTCAGATGGTAATATATAATAATATAATATATAATATATCACACATAGAACTAGTTCCATCTTTTATCCATTCATTAACCTACAGTTACATTGCTATTATAAAGGCATAAAAAGCAGCGTTCGTGTTTGATGGGTAAGTGCGTTAAATTTGAATTCTCTGGCACGTGCATGCGTGTGTAACTATGGTTACTATGGTTGATAAACGTCGTGGCTTTCTGTTGAAAGAAGAAGATTGTATTTTCTGTTTGCTGGCTGTCCTAGTTTTAAGTGAGAATATATTTTTTATACTGGGGCACAGCAGATTCACACTGGGGCGCGTGCCCCAATAAAAGTGATCTAATGATGCCCATCCTCAGAACTACCAGTTCAGAGATTTTAAATAAGTGGAAAGTGCATGGCACCATCAACATATGTTGCCTAAATTGAGCTGTGCCTCTAAACTGGATGAGGGGGATATTGATCATGAAATAGGTCAGAGGCAACTTAGAAGGGCTTTACAAGTCTTTATGTTCTACATTGGTTTATTCTTGTGTGACAACAATGTCATAAGCTTTACACAAATCTTGTATTTATGGCAGACTGACAAGAAAGAAGTCTCTTCTGTAAAAGAGCAGCACTATGATTTGTGTACTTCTGATGCCAGTGAAATCCAAATACTGTTTGGTAAAAATCAAACACAGCACAAAACTTAACATACATAATATCTACCTAATAACTTATACATTGAGTGTAATATTACATCACTGGTGACTGTTGGAAATGGTAAAGACTGAGGAGAACATGGATGGTGTGATGTTTTTATTTATTCTTTTGTAGGAATCTAAAGAAATGCTATGGCACACTTTTGTGATCTATCAGTTTAGTTCTTTGTGCCTCCAGTAAAATGAGAAAATCATTGTTTTCCAATCAATATACCATTTTCATGAAGACCAACTAAGTTTTTACCCATGGCACAAGTTTTAGACATTTTACTTTAGGAATCTGAAATAATGTCAAACTTCTGTGAAATGTTAGTTTGGTTCCAATAAAATAAAATTAAATAAAATAAGCAAATTAAACTCTTATCAAATCACACTACTTTATTATTAAAGGGCTTTTTTGTACTAAATATATGCATTTAAGACAAGTCTAATTGTTCTTCAAGAATGTAGTACAGTAATTTGATAACAATTTGATTTGCTCACTTGCACGACTGGGATGCAAATAGTGCAGAATGGTCTCCTATTCTGAATGATGATTAGCATTTACATGTAAATCACTTAAACTGTGGAGCCATTTGCCAGGTCTTTCATTATGGAAAGGGTGATTTGGGAACTGAATGGAGTTTGTTAATAGGCAGTCTTTTACATTGTTAAAGATTTAATGGAATTGTAACCCACTAAGTTCTATAAATTAGCACCTTTTTCAAAGAGGGCTATTGAATTCCCAAAGGTCACCTTATTAAATATCAAACAGCTTTTAATGTGTGAAACTTTTAAGGTTTGCATTTCCCCACATCTGTCTGCATCAATTAAAACATTGCAAAGCATGAATAAATAAATATGTGAAACGAGAAAAATACCTCTGAAATATTAACTTATATGTTTCACCTACAGGCTTGTTCTGTCTGGTACCATGTAATTAATGTCTCCGGAGGGAAACCTTTAGCATGTTCAGCTTTAATTCCAGGCCTCATGAGGAGAGGAATATGTGCAATGTGGCTGTTGTTAATTCAGTGGATGATGATGTATGGTTGTTTCATTTATTCAATACTGACGATGAGTTGTTTTAATTTAATTTTAATTTTAATTCATATTGATGTGGCTGAATTTAGAGCCCTGTCTGTATAGACAATGCATATGGTGCTGTACACAGGGTTGTAATAGCATCTAACCATCACTAGATGGCAGTTAGTGAGTAGGCAATGCTTCTCCCTATAGGGACTTTCTGATTACTTTATCTTCAGCCTTTTAGTGAATGAACTGGAGAACTTGGTGTTATATGGATATAAGGATATTATTTTTATTTTCCCTGTACAACTTTTATTCATGTACATTTCATTAATCATGTTTTTTATTGTTATATAGGGTGGCACTGCTGCCTCACAGCTCTGAGACCCCAGTTTGACCCTGGGTACCGTCCTCCCCGTGTCTGCGTGGGCTTTCTCTGTGTACTCTGGTTTCCTCTCACATTCCAAAGATATGTGTGTTAGGGTAATTGGTGTTCCCAAAGCACCGTTAGTGTTTGAGTGTGTGAGTCCTACAATGGATCGGCATCCTGTCTAGAGTTGTTCCTGCCTTGCACCCTGTGTCACCAGCTAGGCATGCCTATCCAGCAGATAAGACAATGAATGAATGATTGAATAATTGTTATATACAGACATTGTTGGCACCAGAATTATTGTTGCCTTAGGTAATTCTGGGACTTCTTAAACCAAAAACCTAATGTTTTGGTGTGAAAAAGAAGGATAGTATTACAATGTCTTTGGGGTCGAACTGAAAGAAAGGACTCAATCACACAGCTTCACAGAATGGTAGGTTTTATTTAAACATATTTACAAAAAGGACAAATAAAAGAGCAGAAAGAGTCCCATTCGAACACAAGCTCCCCCGAAATAATAAACTGAAAACAGAAATAAAAGGAAGAAAACCCTTACTAACCTGAACCCGCAGACTTGCAGGGCTGGTGTAGCAGACACGCGAAACCAATCTTAGCTTCAGGAGCTGAATCCCGAGCCACGTGTTTCATTTAAAGTTGCACCCTGAGCCGAGCGACCACGTAAGGAGGATGAGTCTGGAGTGTTAGGGACAGGTAGAGGAACCAGCAAGGGTGAGGGACAGTGAGGGAGACTCAGGCTATCCATGGTGAGCAGGCCCACCCAATCTACTGTACCTCGGGCTTCAGCCCTACTCCACCTATACTAAGGATTAGTGGTAGCTGCTTGCCCTACTCCCTTTTGTTGGGTTGGAAGTGCAGAGCATACTGGAAAAACTGCAGGAAACATTTCTTGCTGACGGTGGGAATCGATCAGTTTGCACGCCGCAATGCAGGGCTGATGCAAGCACGGATGTCTGGGGTGCTAGGGACCCAAAGTCTCAGATGCTGCCCAACTGACACTGCTGTCAGCAACCTATAAACAGAACCATAAGCATCAAGCCCCACACCGGCAGTCTGAACAGCTTAAAATACTCTTACAGCACTGCTGTGTCTGATCCATTCATACCAGCACATCAGTGTTACTGCAGTGCTGAGAATGATCCACCACCCTAATAGTACCTGATCTGAGTGGTCGTGTGGGGGTCCTGACCATCAGAGCAGATAGACTAGGCTGTAATTGTAGAAGTACAAAATTCATCTGTAAGTGGAAGTGATAAAATAGACAATGAGTGAAGAAAAAAGGAATTGTACCTGATAGACTGTATTGGGTTATGACAACCATGTTTGATTTTCATTTCAAATTAATTATTATTATTATTATTATTATTATTGTTGTTGTTGTTGTTGTTGTTGTTGTTGTTGTCTTTATTTTACTATTATTATTATTATTAGTAGTAGTAGTAGTAGTAGTAGTAATAATAGTAGTAGTAGATACTTTTGTATTTTGTCCCTTCCCTGTAATAGCTGCTCCTTCCATGCTCACATTGCAGCTGTTCTCTGATTGGCTGGCTGTTCCATGCTGAGTGCTGATTGGCTCTTGAGTCTTTAAAGGGAATAAAACGGTGGGCTAAACTGGGCTCTTTGAGCAGCTCGTGAGCAGCAGTGAGAGCAGCACACACAGGACCTACAGTATAAAGTAAACTCAGATCAGTTACAGGCTGAAGATCTCAGTACCTCAGGAACATCACCCACACAGGAGAGGAACACAATGGTAAGGACTAAACTCTCACACACTGCTTAACATATGCTTATTATATTAGATATCATTATTTTAAAAGTCACTATCTCATAAACAATTAGCTATCACTGATTATGAGCATGATATTGGACCATATTCATCAATTTAATGTTTCCTTTAAAATAAGGATTGATAATTATTTGTTCAGTAACATGGTCTTTACTAGTTAATACAATATTAACAGTAATAGGTCTTTTTAATAGTAATAGGTAATTTGTGTATATTTATAGAGTGAGAGAGATTATGAGAACATTTATCTGATCAAAAGTGCATAAAAACATTTACTTTATTAATATGTTTTAAACTAATTGTTTAAAACTAAATGTTTTAAACTGTCTTGGTCCTCCCAAGGTTTCTTCCTATTAAAGTTAGGGAGTTTTTCCTTGCCACTGTTGCTCAAATTGGGAATTACAGAAATTGTAAAGCTGCTTTGAGACAATACTCCATTGTAAAAAGCGCTATACAAATAAATTTGACTTTGACTAATTTTAAAGGATTAATTACGTTGTGTAAAACATAAAAAAATCATTTTTAACTCATATTCAATTGAGTACACTACAAATATAAGATATATAATGTTCAAATGGATAAACTTTATTGTTTTTGTTTTTTTTGTTTTTTTTTTGGCAAATATTCATTCATTTTGAATTTGATGCCTGCAACACATTCCAAAAAAGTTGACACAGTCCCAATTTAGTGCTAATAAGATTATAAACTATATAATTATGTGATTTAAATAGGTGATTATGATCATGATTTGGTACAAAAGCAGCATCAAAGAAAAGCTGAGACTTTGAATTGAAGTTCTGTTAACGTCTCTGGGCTCAGATCATCTAGAATGGACCATCACACAGTGGAAATGTGGATTGTGTTCAGATGAATCATTATTACAGATCTTTTTAGAAAAAAATGGACACCATGTGCTCCAGACCAAAGACGATATAGGAACCATCTGTTATCAGTACCAAGTCCAAATGACAGGGTCTGTTATGGTATGGGGTTTGGTCATGGCCCTTATCAAAAGTCATTTACACTTATGGGATGCAGCATTAATGCAGAAAAGCACATTGAGATTTTAGAGTAACATCTGGATTCAAGATAAGATCTTTAACATGATGAACATTGTTTTTAAACATTTTAATAATTTCCTCACACATTTCATTTTCCATTTCCATCTCCTGATCTTCAGAGTCTCAACCTTTATTGGATGTTGCTTTTGTACCAAATCATGATCATAATCAACTGTTTAAATCACATCATTATATAGTTTATAATCTTATTATTAGCCCTTAATTACCTCTGTCCCAACTTTTTTGGAACATGTTTCAGGCCTGAAATTCAAAAAGAATGAATATTTACAAAACAATAAAGTTTATCTGTTTGAACATTACATATCTTATCTTTGTAGTGTATTTAATTGAATATGGATTAAAAAGGATTTGCAAATCAACATGTTCTGATTTTATATTTTACATAATGTCCTAACTTCATTGAACTGGGGTTGTACAGTAACAGACGGACCACACAGATATAGTGATATATAAACGTGGGTCTGTGTTGTGGTTTGAGTACCAAATGGTCGGCTCCTGGTAGAACATTCAGCTGCTTAACAAAATGGCACACAGCCGTGGAGTTAGTTTACTGTTATTTAATGGCACGGTAGCAAAATGTATTGTTTCCTCATCATGTTCATCATCCAGAATTTGGTTTGCAGCACCAAAACATTTTTGTCCAAGTAATACAGATTACCATTTACCCGTCTCACAACAGCCACCATGGATATCATAATACTGCATATCACATCATGCAAATATATTACTTTGTCCATATAGTGCAGATATTTATTGTGCCATGGTTGCCAGGAATTTCATGACTAGTTTTTTAGATTGTGTAGGTGTGATACATTCACATTATTTTGCAGAACACTTTAACTGAACTGCACAAAAGCCTCTTATTGGTAAGACATCTGGTTTTGAATGAAGTAAAATCTAAGCGTGTACATTTTTATAGCCCTAAGCCACCTCTGGCAGGCTGCTGGCAGCCTCGTACTCTCTATTGAGAGCCAAACCCTTAAGTTCTCACAGCTGTGATAACAGCCCTGAGTGGTCCAAGGTCTCTAAACTGTGCCTCAAACTTCACCGCAGGATGTAAGCGAGTCGTACCAAAGAATATCACTGACATTCCTCAAAACGTTCTGTGTCCTGCAGGAGTAGCCGAGCTGTAACTAACATTAGAGTCAGTTCAGGAGAATGGTTAGTGAAGTGTTCAGAGTGCATTATGGGTGTTGGGTGTAGTCTGGTAGCTGGGGGTGGTGTGTGGTCATCCAGAGGGACATGTAATGGGGTGACTTCCAGACTCTGAGTCATAGCAATACAATACTTTTGGATTTCAGATTTTTTTTTTTGTTTAGATTTATACAGAGCCAGTATTCCAACACATTTTTTGGATGGGGAAATGTTATTTTTTCCTTCCATTGGCTGAAAGAAAGAGTTTGTTTCTGCACTCTGACCTAAATTGTGCGACATGTTTACAAAGTGATGTCATTTCCCCTCATGCCCTGGTATGTAGTGGATGGAGGAATGTCACGCCTTACTTTCTTCCACCTTTTCCTCTCCCCTGAAGAAGGCAGGGAGTCACCCAGCATACATCCTGCTCTTACAGACCACACGGAGACGTCGGAATGCTTTATGCACTGAATACGCTCCACTGAGATGCTCATGCAATTGCTTTGCTTCTCTCCTAACCAAAATGTCTGATATTCTTTATATGGGTGCCAAATGTTCTGTGTGTGTCTGATGTAGAGCTTGTAAAATGCAGCTGCTCTAAGTAATGGCTTATTCTGGAATCCATTTATGTGACTCAAAGGGAAAGACTAACTGCATGTGGAACTTGTATGCTCTGAAGCTGCTTTGTTCTGAACTCTCTTTCCATGATGGCTCTCTTTAGTTGTGTGCACGGGATTCGGGCGGCTGCTTCCAGGACCAGATGCACTACATGATGCGCTCATTGCAGGACCTAAAGCAGCTTCGGGAGCCCAGTGAGCCCACCAAGTGTTCGTACGCAGTGAGGCGAGCCTGTCAGAGGAGGGACAGACAACGTGAGCACCTGAGCCGCTTGCAAATCTCCAGGTCCAGTGATGGCAGCACCTACGACTCAGCCTGCTGTCTGGCAAGCCCTCTAGAGGAAGACCAAGATGAGGACGGGGTGGCTGGACAGCCACCACAGGGATCCCCAAGCAGCGCAAAGAGCCTGGACTTCGATTCAGGATATTCAGAATCGTCCTGGCAGGATGAGGGTGTGGTGCTACGGCGCACCAGGAATGTGCGAGTGTCATCGTCTGCCTGTGTTCGCACCAACCGCATTCGACCCAAATCCACATCGGACGCATGCCTGGAACGCTGGACCTCATTTGAATCCAATCAGCCTGAGGACTGGACCACGTCCTTACTAACCAGAGGACGCAACAGGCAACCTCTCGTGCTGGGAGACAACAGTTTTGCAGACCTCATTAAAAACTGGATGGACCTTCCTGAATATCCTGATATAACCGAATTGAAGCCAAACTCAGGCCGCAAACTAGCCAAGGATTTTCTGATTAACATCAGGCGGAAACTAACTGGCAAAGCTAAGGGAATAGACCGACGAGGAAAACCTGCAGAGGCCTGTGCAAAAAGGATGTCATGTCCTGTAGGGTTCCAGACTCCAAAGCCCTTCTTTCACCAGTCACACACTGGACTGCACCAGCAGAATACAGACTTTTACCAGTTCAGTGCCCTAATGAAGAGTGGGAGCAGACACCCTATTATATGTAATGATATCATTGGGTACATTTGATGCATTTCCATAACAATGGACTCTAGAGAAGAATTTATAAGAATGTGAAGAATATATGTAAATGTGTACAGTCAAATAAAGTATTTCAGAACCACTGCAGGATTTTTGTATTTTAAGTCATATAAATACTTTGGGGTGTTCATGTACAGACAATAGTAATTAGTTTATCATGTAGCTAAATGGAAAAAAATACAAATATCACCATCCTTACAGTCTATGGTGTGAGAAAATGGATAGAAATGGCTTATTATGGTTTGGCTCTGAAAATGTGGGATGTTACCTGGAATATGGCAATTTTGTCAGTTATTCTCGCAAACTGTCAGTAATCTGTTAAAGATAGTCACTTATTTCACCATCTACAAATTAACCACCATGCAGAATATTAAGATTATGACAAACTTTGTTGAAGTTCACTGATAAGCACAGGTTAGGCTTCAAAATTCTATTTGATCATAAATCTGTTGGTGTGGAAAAATGTCAAACCTTCTGTGGTTTATGTGCAGAAGTAAAGAAAGCTGAAGAATGCAGACATTCCTTATATTTAAATTTCTCTTAATCTTATTTCCACTGATCTCATTAATAAGCAACTATTAATACTTAATTAACAAGAGTAAGCTGGTACAATGTAAGACTTTATAAACATGGTTTATGGTTTGGCAAAATCATTAACACAAATTATTCATGTAATTTATTGAATAATGTATTAAAAGTTTAAAACAAATTGGTCAGTCCATTGGTGCTGATGATTAGCTCGTCAGTTGGCCGCTGCCCAGATACCCAGCATTTTAATTCATGCTGTGCCTCAGAAAAATCAAAAATCAGAATTCAGAATACAGTTTCTGCTGAATGTTTATTTAAGACAAAAAAATTATAGACAGAACGTCATAAAACAGAGACTTCCTGCAGTTCCTTCTAACAAATGTGCAGCATTTCATCATTTAAATTTTTTATTTACTACCGTAGAATGTCATGAGCCAAATGCAACGGAATTTCGTTCTGCGTACACTCGTGTATAATGAATGACAATAAAGGTGTCTAAGTCTAAGTCTATATAATAATGGAAATAATTAGTGAGATTGCCTATAGGCGATAGCTATTACACTGATACACTATTGTTATCCGAAGGTCATCTATCTTCTTCTTATTCAGCCGTTTTTTTGGTGCGCTATTTCGCCCAAGGTTTTTGAGATATCGACACGGGACAAACACCGAAACATGCACAATTCTCGGGAGACGGTTGCTTGTATACAGATAAGAAATCGCATGTTGCATTCGCGCGCTATGCACAAAAACGTGAAAGAAATTTCCCATTGACTTAAGATTACAGCCAAATTTGGACGGCCGTAACTCTGACAATTTTTGAGCTAGAAACATCAAATTTGGCGTGCATGGACCGTGGGGCAACCTGACCCAGAAATTGAAGTCACGGCGTGATCTGGCACTCCGGTCACTTTTTACCACGCCTGCAGTTTTTGAGATATCGACATGGGACAAACATCGAAACATGCAGAATTCTCGGGACACAGTGGCTTGTACAGAGCTAAGAATTTGCACATCGCATTCGCACGCTATGTGCGAAAACGCGAGAAAATTTCCCATTTACTTTACATTATGGCCGATGTCCCACGGCATTAATTCTGACACTTTTTGAGCTAGAAACATGAAATTCGGCATGCACAGACCAGGGGGCACCCTGACCCGGCACTTGCATCGTGGCAATCACACTCGCATTTTCTGCATTAAATGCACCTCTCTAGTTAATGATGAAATAATGAGATATCAAAATAGGATTTAGGATTGCTGTTAAAGTGTTTGAACATACCAATGGACCCAGGATAATCCTAACCTCAGATTAATGTCTGTGTGTAGTTTGGTAGATTTTCCTCATGGTTTTCCTCCAAAAGATAAACCAGTATGATGACTGGCCACTCTATATGGTTCATCTTGTGCCCAGTCGTGCCATAAAAGTTTTGTGGCCCATAATAACTTACTGAGAAAAAGTGGTTAAGCAAAATTACTGCTCTGTAGAAATTGGGCTACAGACAGAATCATAATATTATATATAATATAACCTCCTGAGACCCGGCCCATTCATTTATGTCCTTTATAATGGACATTTGAACAGAAATTGTGAGATCATTTTTTTCCCTTGGTTCTCAGGAGGATATAATAAGATATTATAAGGTATCACCAATACAATATAGTACAACCAGTACATCTATTAGCATAATGCTACTGGACTGAGTCACTTACAAGACGAAACCCCACAATATGCAGTACTGTGAAAAAGTCTTGGACCATCATTAGGTTTGTTGTTTAAGTATAACAGCAAAATGTATCTGATTGTCTGATTGGAGCCACAAACTCATCACTCTGTAATCCTCTGATCTTCATTCTAATCTTTGTGAGCTTCAGCATATCTTAACTTTTTCATCCAGTTCCACTTCAAAAAAATAAGTGGTTTCTACTATTCCAAGAAAAGACCCTTCCCAATCAAGCTTCTTTATAAGGATCACCTTGTGATCCCAATGAATGATGATGTCATTGCTCTCGTGTAAAGGGAGGTCACTTGTTACTGTAACCTATGGAAGTTGGGTTTTTATCCAGATTATTTCAGTTTTTTTAATACTATGTACAGACATCTTGTATTCATGGTTATATTATTTTAAAGAGACAGATAAATAATTATATGTGGTCATTAATTCTTCTTCTTCTTCTTCTTATTCTTCTTCTGTCTTTTCCCTTTTCAGGGTCTCCACAGTGAGTCGTCCTCCTCCATCTCACTCTGTCCTCTGCATCCTCTGTCCTCACA
>JAVSBU010000009.1:5148697-5166122 GCA_033118015.1 Loricariichthys derbyi
ATCATGACACTCTGGAATGTATACGGCACCTGGCAAGGTTTAACGTTAGGATAATTTGCATACTATTCTCCGCCCCCGTTTGACTTGAAGTTTGTGGTAAATGTCATGGTTTTTGACCCATGATAGCCCAGGCCAAAATACTGCAATGTGAGAATGGGGTATAAAAAGACAGATGGTACTCCAAAGATGGCAATTGGCAAACTCTGTTGGAAATCGATTGCCATTAGACAGCTTAATTTCTAACTTATAGAATATGGTTATTATGATAATCTTCAAAAACCAACTGTGCATGACAGCCTTACACCAGACAAGGTTCCAGGATAAAAACTCAATCAGAAAGCCTTTGCAGAATCATTCTGCCAAAAAAAGTGCCTTACAACAAGCAAAGCAATAAATGGCAAGAGAAACACTCTGATCAATTATACTGTAAAAGACACGGTGCTGATTCAGGCAGTTCAAAGAGATGCATTCAAACAACTTTTGAATACTTTAGACCTAAAACTCACTGTCAAAGTACAATCTAAACATTGATATGAAATATATTTTTTCCTCAATATTGCACACCTCTAATTATTATACCAAACCTGAGCAAAAACATTCCTTGAGTAACAATGATATCAGAAACAGTTATGTAATTTACTATAAAAGGAGCAACACCTTGAAGGCTGCCAAGCTCTTCGGTTTATCGTCTTTATCCTTGTCTTTTTTTTCAAAGCGTGCCATGACCTCTTCATCCTCACGCTGGTCTGCTGCATCATCTGGGGGTGCTTTTTGTTCTTCTGCTGTTACAGCATCAGCTACAGTGCCTGGGGGAACAGCACTGAGCTCCTGAGCGTTTGTGCTGGATCCTTCAACTGGTATATAGGCCTTAGATAAGCTGTCCCAGTATAGGTACTGCTGAGTCTGAGCGTTGTAGAAATACTGCCAAAAAAAAAGCAGCACCACAAAATTAACACTCACTTTATTATGTATAGTTTTCAGAAATATAAGAGTCTAATAAGTGCAATTCAGGAACTGTGTATTTTTCTACACACTCTTGAGTTCGGGTCATAGTACAGTGTAGTCTGGGGATCGTAGTAGAAGCCAGATGTAGCATCATATAAGAACGCAGTCAAATCTGGAGAGTCTTCGTCTGAAAATGACAAGAGGAATGATTCTAAAAGAACATCTTAAAATATCCAAAATGGGAAATGTGCAACACAAATACTTCCTTGTTTTCTGAATAATTGTTAAAAGGTTACTCTCTAATCCTGTTGTCACTGGTGATAAAGACACATGAGAAGTCACACTGAATTGTACCTTACCGTAGTTATAACCTTCAGAGCTATCAACAGAACCAGCAAGAGCAGGGTCAGGACCAGATGCACTCCGATGTGACGTTGGTTCAACTGAACGTTCCACTGCAGGAACGTCAGAATACTTTACAGCCTGCATTTGGGCCAGAAAACAAAAGGTCACGCTCAAGTCAATCTGAGCAAAACTCTTAATCCACCATTAGATTAGATATACAATTGTTTTATCAATAGTATAACGACCCCATAAACTATGTCCCAACATCTATCAAAATACAATCAGAAAATACATGACATTTGTATGCAGTATTCAAAAGCTGAAATAAATCAGAAAAAAAAACAGCTTATATAAGCTCCAGTGGTAAGTATTTTGTGACCCTCTCTTTCAGCTGATCAATAATAGCATTTGGCAGCTTCATTGGGAGGGCAAGTTGACCTGTCTATATTCTGAAGCAACTTGATTCCGAATGTTTTTGGAAGGCTAGAAGCCCAGAAACCATTTTGTAAGTGGAATAAGGGGAAAGATATGCCAAAGCCCAAAAAGATTGGAATAAAGCAGAATCAGCATAAGAGAATTATGGGGTGACAAATCAAAGTTCAAAATATTTGGTTCAAATCATTAACATTAGGTTATACATGGTCATTATAGCATTGCTAAAACATATCTAATGGTGGCCTAAGACATTTGCACAGTACTCTATATATGGTATGGTTCTACAAGGACGTCAGGAACTTACCGGTGTTAAATTTTGGCTCCGTAATTTAGCTGAAGCCATGGAGGAATCAGTCCCAGTTGCACGCACCAGATCAGCAGATACACTCACACCTACATAAAAATTACAGCATTAGTCACACTGTCCATAAAAGACAAATATTAAAATCCCAAAATGACTATATACCTTGTATGGTTGCTGGGATACCCATGGCTGTCTGGGATGATGATGATGGGTAGTACTGCTGCTGTAAAAGACACAGGCATCCACTTATACAACATACAGGTATGCACTGTTTAGCACACACACACACACACACACACACACACACACACACACACAATCTAAACTTCTATGACCCTTATCTAATAAACACCCATTTTGGTAAATGGTGCATGCCTGTAATGAGTACACAACCCAAAATTTGGTAATTTGCCATCAAAGTATTAATGACTAACCTCTATAACATCAGGTGGCAACCCCAATATAGAGGTGTTTGACTTATCATGGTCCTTCCGGTAGCTGAAAAACATTTTTTGTAACATTGAAACATAAGGAATTACATATTAAAAAAAAAAAAAAAATTCAATGATTTCAAACAGAACTCACTTTTGATTCTTAAGAGGCTTTGCTACCTCTGCAAATACTCTAACTTTGTCAATCACAATTGGGCGAGGTTTGGTAAGCAGCTCTACCAATCTTACCACTTGCTAAAGACAAGGAAAGGAAAAAAAAAGTTATCAGCATGACTGTGATACAAATGTATTTATACGTATGATATAAACTGCAACACCTAAATAAAGTAACATTCCAAGACCCTATATAATTTTAAAAATTGCAGATAGTAAAGTTCCTTGACATTGTACCTCATGGGAATCCATATCAACAAAGCAAAAGCATTTGGATCCTGGTGTCTTCCCTTTAACAAGACGGACATTGCGCTCATTTAGGTATGCAAAGGGGTCCAGTGCCTTCAGAATGGTCTCCAGTGTAGTGGTGGGCAGTAAGTTCTTAATGATCATTGCTAAATGGTACAAGACGAAAAGAAAATTACCTTAGTGTGGAAGAATATTAGATTGTCACCCTGCTTTCAGTAACTATCATCAGGGGGAAAAAAAAAACATCGAAAATGTACATAATCACAGCAGCTATTGGGGGGGGGTTTCTACTTTTTACTGGCTAGTGCTGTTTTTTAATATTTATTTTATGAGTGGGAGAGTAAACTGGTTTGTAAAATATACATTTGTATAAAGTCCCTGGATAGACTGCAAAAGAGAACCAAAGTGAGTTTTACATTTAATAGAACGGAATTTAAATAAACAGTTTATCAATGCCATGATTTGCCTATTCATCCACTGTTTTATAATGAACTAAAGTGAAAAACTATTATGGTGCGTATATATACACAATCTAAGTGTAAAGTCATCTCAGCACTAACAGGCACTCAAAGCATGACAGAAATGCTCACTTTTGCTCTCCTTTAAAACTGGGTCAGTGTGCTGCTTGGTGGTATGACTGCCTTTCTGGTTGGCCAATTCCTCTGCCAACTTCTGTGTTTCCTGCTGCTGCAGTTGCTTGTCGACCTGCTGCTGCCAAGCTTCAGGAGTCAGGTTGGAACTTCTCTGCCACCCGCCCTGAGAAAGGGGATCATTCTGCAGCTTGACACTACCCTCTTTCACACCTGCAGGATTTGGCATGACTGGAAGTGGTAGCAGACCATCATGGGTAGTTGGTGAAGCCTTAGCTGGTGGGCCTTGACGTTGCTACCCAAAGAAAATATTAAATGGTATTATCATACCACAGTGTTCAAGTTAAGTTGGAACAGGAATTCATACAGAAACACAATCATGTTCCCATATGGTATGGTTACAAAATGATTAATACCCGTTCATTTTCACTTCCTCCACGCCGAATATACTTCAGTAAGGCAGTCTTGCTACCAACTTTGACAGAACCCTGAAAGAGAGTAAACATGAGAAATGACACTCCTTATTTGACAGATTTTTGTACAAATGCATCAGGACAAAGTCTCTTCCACAATGCATCTGGTCAGACTGTTTGGCAGGTAACGAGCAGACATATTAGGAGGCCAATGCAAGTGCATCTTATGAAATCCAGTTCTTAAATCACTGAATAAGGTGCGAGTGAAATTCCATAATCAGCACATGCTTAACGTTAAGCAAAACAATGTTCAGTCCAGACCACTTGGGCTCCGGAAGTCAATCGGTTGCATTTATAAATTGCAACAGTTAACTTGAGGGACAAGGCAAATTAATGTATACAAAAAGTATTATGTACGTCATTTAAACAAAGTCAGGCTGTGGTAGCACAGCGGTAACGGCATTAAGACTTAGCTTTTAAGTTCCAGCACTGCAGGGGTCACTGCTAGGGCTTTGAGCAAAGACCTTAGGCCACAGTTAGATTAGATTTTTCAATGTAAGATTTTAATAGATATCTTACTAAGCACACCTCTCAATGTCAGTGTTAAATCTAGCATAAGTGTACAAATACATTGCCATGTAGCCACAGAAAATAGATTGCTGCAGGATGGATGGCATAACATAGCTGGTGTAGACTAAAATGCTAACTGAAAAGTTAGTCTATGGTCTGTAGTATGTGCATTAACACTAATGGGCATTTTACTGTTTAAAAAAACCTACCAAGGACATTAATACCATGACTATATTTACATGAAAATGCAATGACAAAATATTATTTATGCACAACTATTTACTGAAGACTAACCCTTTTTAAAACTGGTTTTTAAATTGTCCCTTACAGGGAGAATCACAAATTACAGAAAAAAGACGAGAAAAAAAATCTACACAAAGAATTTGTTGAAATGTTTGAAAACTAAAAGGTCATCACAAAAAAAAAAAAAAAAAAAAAAAACAAACAAACACATTGTATACAAATTGTACCAATAGCCCAGAACTAAAGCCACTGATAACTCTGCACTTGAATACATCTCATCTAAGATCTCCCAACGTGTTAGGTAACATCTAGCTGACATTGTCATCAGTGATTACAATTTCTAACTGTATCTAGAGTATCTGTATATCAGTGGATGTTCATTTACTGAAAAGTGGATCACAGCCACTCAGAACAATTGCATCACACAAAGTGTCACAACTTTTACACATTGACCAAACATTCTTGATTAAAACTCCTCTGAATTAAGACTGGTTCTCTTTAAATACACCAGTGTATCTGGTAAATCACACACTAGGTAAGAACAGAGTATCCCAGTGATAACTGTACGAGTATGTAGATATCTTAAATCTTTCAATAGGATGTAAGCAAAATATTAATAACATCTCTGAGTGGTTTGGGGACTAAAACTCAGAAAATCAAGAGTAGAATCCACAGAGCTAGATTGATCAAAGTATCTGGATATGAAGGCTCTACAGGCAGTACCTGTATCCAACATACACAGCTTCCTCCCACCCCCCAACAAGAAGGTTATACATTCACTTTGCACCACATCCATACCAAAAAAACGGTCTCAATTCAGAAAGGGGCAGTCTGAAAAAACACGGGTAAACAGAAAGCTAAAGAGAGGGATGTCAACAGCAGTATAAAATAACGTATGTTCATTCACGTCCACATAGTTTGCAAGAAAAACAAGTGTTAATGTCACGCTTGCAAAGAATAAATCACCCATATGCTCTGAATCAACAACTCCCACTCAGACACCCATTTGTTTCCATTTCATCCCAATGAATCTTCTTGGGAATTAAGATCAACTAGGGTTAAAAACGAAGAATCCATCATGGCAAGCAAGGAACGAGGTAAGGAATTAATTCCATATGGTAAAACGAAGTTGCAAGCATTTGCATGTTGAAAATGAAAATATAGCCAGCTACAGGTCTGTTATGCTAATCGAGATGGAGTACCACTGTTGAAACACATTGCAGGACAGGTAGTGGTAAAATGTGAATGAAAATACAAGTATGTTCAGCAATGTATTGGAAGCTTCATAATAAGAATCTGGTAAAAGGTATGAAAAATGACGTGTGCCATCGAATAGAAAGGAAGGAAGATGATTGCTCCAAGCAGAAACCTGTCAGCTGCAACCCAGGAAGGGATTTTGGAAATTAATAGGTACATGCATAGTACAAACATCAATTCCATGATCAGGTAATCCTCAGGTGAATCCTTACTCCATGATAACTCCGTGAATGCAGAATAAATCCAGACCAAAAAATGTGCTGTAATCTCACCAGAACAAAAGTCCAAAGACAAAATAGCTTACACAATAAATTAATAAAATGTGAAAGCTGACTGCAGATCAGTTGTACTGGTTGACATTTCATGTCTTCTGTGTAATTATTCAGTATAATCGTTTTCATGTAATGCATCTCTATTAAACATGATCAATAGCCTAAAGGAAAACAGTGACAAATAAAACTTTTAGCCGGATACTGATTTCCTATCTGTGATAACTTGTGAAGAATACAAAGACGATTTCCTATCTATGATAAAGGCGCTCTGAGTATTAAACAAAACAAAAACAATTAAAAAAAATCTCTCTCTCTCTCTCTCTCTCCTGTTATGCTCAGCACCAACCCCTGGCCCCATGCCCCTGCCCCTGCCCCAGCCCTCTTCCACTGAAGACACAGCAGCTGTAGAGGGACAAGAATGGCGACCTGGTTGGACTCCATGAAGTGGACAGCATCCTCGAGGTTTAAAAACTCCACATAGGCCGTATCGGAGCTGTAACCTGGGGACAGCATTTGAAATACAAATGGGTTTGTGTTAGTTAATTCCAGTCAACCATAAAAGAATAGCAATTTTTTTTAATTCACGGTTGATATAAAAGCGACCTTTTTGTTACACAAACTTGATGTCCATAAGAATTCCACAAATGCCTTTGTTTTCAAAAAAATTAAATGCAAGAATTCTGTAAGAATTCTGTGAGCAGATTTGTAGACTAGTAACATGCCGTTTATATTGGTTTGAGACTGATGAGAATGTCTGAAGCACTGTAAAGTATCATGGATCACTACAGTTTGAAGCACTGAGAAACCTCCAGGAATGCACAACAATGTGCAAAATATCTAAGACTGAATACTCCCACAATCGCCTCTGTAAAATTCAAGACACGTTCACTGAAAGTTCAAAATTCACTGAAGAAAATCATAAAAACGGCCAAACATATTTAATAAAAACACATTAATAGAGGGTTTGAATACAACTATCAAAATATTCCAAAATCTTAGCTCAGTTAACACAACGGTCACAGAAATTTTTGGCATCTTAATGAACACGATCCAGCATGAAAAAAAAGCATGTTTTTGTACAAACAAAAAACCTTAGAGGAGAAAAAGTTCAGATAATGTGGTTCCAATGGGTCCCTATATTGATCAAGTTAAAACAACACCAAATTAGTGTTTATATTTTAAAAAAGACTAGAGAGTTGTCCAAGTGAAAAGATGACAGCTCAACCAACAAGTCCCACGTAACAACTTTATACCTAAAATACTACAGGTGATGAATGGGTGTGTGATCACCATCTTCCAGTAGCATAACAGAATGATATACTACCTTAAGATGAAAGCTTCATGTAGAGAACTATCAAAGCTCCAGCACAAGAAAACAAAGGTTTGTTTAAAGAAGAAACCCTATGTCATGTTCTAGCCAATAAACATTTCTGTCTAAGGCGTACCGAGAGAAGGTACCAAGAGAGGACCAAGAACGTAAGTTTCGTGTAGCGAAAAGCGAAACATTGCGAATGTTAACACAAGTTTCCAAATAAAATCTCTCACCTGGAACAACATTCTTTATCTTCATGCCTTGCATTGGCACGCCGTCACGAACTGCAAAGGCATCCAGTATCTATGACAGAGTTCTTTCTATTACTATTGCAATATATCATACAAGCAATCCCCCCCCCCCCAAAAAAAAAAAAAAAAAAAAAAGACATGATAATACACAAATGTTACATGAGGAAGAATCTAGCCTACCTGCTGCATTGTGGCAGTTTTTGGAATTTCAGAGACGGCAATTGTATTTGAGATCTTATCATGAACACTGGCACTCCTGTAATCCTGGTCCTGTGTTACAGAACTCAAACAATTAATAAAATGTGATCTAAACTTTAAACTAAAAGCATAAAATATAAACACAAAAATTTTCTCTAAATACTACAGGAAGTGTAACTGCTGGTATCCTGCATTCAAAGTCAACTTTTTTTTAACACTGTCAATGTACTACACTGAATGGAAAGATGCTGAAAACATAAGAGTCATAATATACAGTAAAACCCACCGTATTCGTGGGGGTCAGGGACCAGAACCTCCCGCGATTAGGGCGAATTCACAAATACTTGTAACCCCCTAAAAGTGCTTACAAGTCCCTATTTTGATGGTTAAATTCAACCATGATCGAAAGTAGTTGAGGTAGCCGTCACTGCCGTGGCTGTGCATTCACACTGCGTTATGTATCGACCAATGAGAGCCCACTTTGTAGAACCATCTGAATGCTAGCCAGCAGCATTCGAGTATTGGAGTGAACATGCATTGACCCAACTGTTGCGCCATCTACATGATGCCAGTAGCAGTAGGAGTTGGGATATGACTTTGAAGCGGCTCATGGAAACCCTCACGTAACGAGGACATATGGAACAAAATGCCAGTGTGTGGATTTTTCAGCGAATAACAAGTAGATACATTCTAGAGAAAATTCCACGAATGGGTGAATTCACGAATGTTGAACCGCAAGTAGGCGGGGGGTCTACTGTACTAGATTGCGATACAGAAAGGCTTCAGAACACAAAACTGAAATGCTATTTGTTCATATAAACTCAATGCATTGGAAAATTTGTACCTAAACAAAAACTTAGACATGTTATGTTGTCAAACACTGTCTACTTATACTTATTCAAAATACACAGTAAAATGCATAATATATTTAACTATCTACTCTGTGTGCGGAATTATTAGGCAAGACTTATTTTTGAGAATTATTATTATTAAATCACTAAATACTGTGCTCTCAGTTAATCCAAAATGTTAATAAACCTCAAACATAAATATTTAAGAAAGTAAAAGTGAGGTTTTGGCTTTCTTAGGAGAATACCTATATTCAAAATTATATCTATCTATCTATCTATCTATCTATCTATCTATCTATATGCAAAATTTTTGGGCAACTATTATTGTGCAGAATTATTACACGGCTAAATGAAAAACACACATTTTCCCATCTCACTTTATTTTCATCTGTTCAAGTGAGAATTATAAACAAACAACCCAAATTTTTCCAATAAACATTTCTGACGTATATATTAAAAAATAAATAAATAAATAAATCATTGCCCGATATAGCCACTCTTTTTTTTTTTTTTTTCCCCCCCAACAGTGATAACTTCCATTCATGGAGTCTGTCAGTTTCTTGATCTGCTGACGATCAACATTTTGTGCAGCAGCAACCACAGCCTCCCAGACCCTGGTCAGAGACGTGTACTGATTTCCTTCACTGTAAATCTCCTGTTTAATGCCCCTGTCTCCCACAGCAGTATTTTACCCTGGGCTGTCATGGCAAGTCCTTTTCCTGTGCTAACTTGAGTTTACTCTGAGTGTCCTGGGCATGTCATAGCTTTCTCGGGCCGTTTTTGTGATAACAGGAGGGCGTGGCCTAAATACAGCGAACCCAGGAGAAAATCAAACCAGGCGTGACCAGGAGACCTACGTTTTTACACTTTTGCCGTGGTTTGACGAAGCCTGTCAAGGATGATACGTAGTCTGTCAAGGAGGGTTCATGGTCTATCGAAGAGGATTAGTGTCATTTCAAGGATATAAATGCCATAGAAATGCCCTTCATGTTCATGAGAGACACCGTTCAAGAGAGACACCGGAGCAATTCCTCTAAGCTGGTGTGCAGGACTGATCAACAGATACAGATTACTACAACATATTCCCACAAATGTTACAGGTATTGCTTAATTTAAAGTTATACATAGACATTTATTTAATATTCGCCATGTACAACAGTTTGTCCATTTAAATAGGGCTGTGATTTACACATTAATTTGTGCTCGGACATAAAATGAACGGACATGCACACAGATGAGTTTACCTCCATTGGCCTAATCTAAAATGTATTACTCTATGCTTCAGAGTGCACTAGGTAGTGAGCAAAGCTCTATATTGTCATATAAATGAACACATGGAAATTAACTTAATTACATATAATTATATTATATTATATTAATATCATGAAAATGTATTAATATCATGAGGAAAATGTATTACATTAATATTAAAAGCCCTGAATTCATACAGTCTGGGCTAGGGGTGGGGCTAAATTTGCATATATATTCATTTCGCCTTTCATGGCAACACCAAGCTTGCCTTCGGGCTAAAGTGCATGTTCTGTGGAACTCGCACTATATCATTGCTGTTTTAGACTATCGGCCGAATATGACGTGATCTTACAAGGTAAAACACGGCATACGGAGCGCTCTCGGCGTTGCTCTGACATTTTCGCCAACTTTTTAACGAAGCTTGGAGTGGGATTTGACATACAATCATGACACTCTCGAATGCATATGGGACCTGGCGAGGTTTAATGGTAGGATGATATGCATACTATTCTCCGCCCCCTTTTGTCTTGATTTTTGTCGTTGATGTCGAGGTTTTTTGATCCAGGACAGCCCAGGCCAAATACTGCTATGTGAGACGGGGGCATAAGAATTGGGATAAGGTCAACAGTGGTTGTCATATGGATGGGGTTTTATCAGAATTTAAAAGGTTAATGTATTGGTTCTTCCAACAAATAGATGCAGAATTTATGGAAATCCCCAGAGCTGCACAGTTGCTACTGGAATCCTCTTCCAATTCTTCATGAGCTGTTGGATGTTAGACACCTTTCATTCCTCCACCTTCCACCTCAGGATGCTTTACACGTGGCCAGTCCATTACCTTTAAATTCGGTTGTTATTTTGGAGGTGTGTGGGGTCATGATGTTGGAAAACTGCCATATGGCCAAGTTTCCAAAGGGAGGAGATCATGCTCTGCTTCAGAATGTCACAGCATCCCTGCATTGGCAGTACTCTTACGGCCCTAGAACATGATGCTACCACCACAGTGCTTAACAAGGGACACCAGGGCACTGTCACACATGCTAGACATCATGTGAGCCAAACAATTTTATCTTATGCTCATCAGAGTACAGGACATGGTTCCAGTAATCCATGTTCTTGGACTGCTTGTCTTTAGAAAACTTTTTGCGTCTGCTTCAGAAGAGAAGTGTGTGGCATTTGGTCTGACCACTGACAGGCTGACCTCCCACTTCTACAACCTCTGCAGCAATGCTGGCAGCACTCATGCATCTATTTTTAAGCCAGCCTCTGGATATAATGAACATCTTTTCTTCGGTCGACCCTGGCGAGGCCTGTTCTGAGGGGAAACTTTCCTGGAAAACCACTGTATGACCTTGGCCATCGTGCTGTAGCTCAGTTTTAGGCATTAGCAATTTAAGCCAATTGCTAAGGATAATCATTAATTTTAAATGCTAATGCAAATTTTTGTGTGAATGCTACTTGTATTTGCTAACGCTAATTGCTTGCGATAATTGTTAACCCTAATTTCTGATTGCTAATGCTAATCGCAATGTTAATGTTGCTAATACTAATTGTTATGCTAATGACTAATTAGCTAATGACTAATGCTAATTTGTGTTAACGCTTATGCCAATGTGCTGTTGTAATGCTGCTGTTCATGCTAATTGCGAATGTTGACCGTTCTGCTATCGCTAGTGCTAATTTTTGTGTTATGCTTATGCTAATTACTAAGGCTAATGCTACTTGCTAATGCTAACTGCTAATGCTAATTTCTGATTGCTTTCTGCTGTCTTTAGTCTAATGTCTTATTCTTTGAGAGACTCTCTCCGTGCTGTTCTTCAAACTAAGAAATTATGGATTTGATCAAATAGTCTCTGAATGCCTGGCGGCGTTTTTCCGTGTAGGATATTGAGAATGTGTACCTATTCGGAACCATGATTACAGGTGTTTTGCTGATTTGATTAGGCATTGCCCTGGTTTATCAGGAAATTCGAGGAATGGGGACATCTGTCTAAGGCCCCTTAAAGCTGCCTGACATAACTGATGTGGTGGGCAGAGCTGTCAGCACTCAGACTCTGACTAAGCTACACCATGGATAACATCATAGAGATGCTGTACGTTTTGCAAAGGCAATTAGATCAATTTGGAGACCAAAATGGACCAGAGAACAGTCATGGAAATTGAACACGACTGCTCACCACATGCCTAAACAATCCTGGGTAATCTACTTTCGGCTCCCCAAATCAGCAATGGCCTCGGCCAATAACAAACTCCTCCAGAAAGTTCACTGCAGAGAGACGTGTATGTGTGTATTTGTGTATATGTGCAGAGGTGTTTTTGCTGTTCCCAAACTGTACTCACAGAGCATAGTCTGGGGGGTGGTTTTTTTATCTCATCCCCTCACCCCATTTATTCTATTCTTACCACTTCTTATCTCGGTCTGTCCTGTCTCCCCCCACTGTCATACTGTATGTGCACGGACGGGTTGATGGTTTAATCTCACTATATACTGTACCTGCTACAGAATTATACATGTGACAATAAAGCTACTTGCCAAATCTAATGCTACTGTTAATGCTAATTCTAAATTTTGTATTATGCTTATGCTAACTGCTAACGTTAACTGCTAACACTATTTGCTAATGCTAATTTGTGATTGCTAATGCTAATTGCTAATGATAATCGCTAATACTGCTGATCATGCCATTGCTAATTGCTAATGCTAAATTGTGTTAATTCTTATGTTAACTGCTAATGCTATTTGCTAATGATAACTGCTAATGCTAATTTCTGATTGCTAATGTTAATGCAAATTGTTATGGTAATCTCTAATGTTAAATTGTGTTAATGCTTATGCTAACTGCTAATGATAATTTCTATTTGATAATGCTAATGTTGCTGTTCTAATTGTTATACAAACTGCTAATGCTAAATTTTCCGTTCATGCTTATGCTAATTCCTAATGCTAATCACCATGATAATGTTGCTGTTAATGCTAATCGATAATGCTAATTTCTGATTGCTAACGCTAAATGCTAAGTTGCTGTTAATGCTAATTCATGGTGCTAATTTTCATGTTAAGGCTAATTCTTAAAGCTAATTGCTAATGCTTATTGTTAAGACTAATTTCTGATTGCTAAAGCAAATTATGCTAATTGCTAATACTAAATTTTGTGTTAATCCTAATACTAACTGCTATTGCCAATTGTGCCAGTTGCTAATGCTTATGATAATGCATTACACTAATGCTAATTGATCATGCTATTCATTAATTCAAATTTTTTGATAACGAGCAGAGGTGCAATCTCACTCACATTTTCTCTAGGAAATCCACCTCTAGTTTCTATAGTGTTGTCCCATGAAAAAGATATAAAATATTTGCAAAAATATGATGGATGTTCTCACTCTTGTGAGATACTGTATATCAATCCTCTTTACTGCTGGTTGGTATGCATTATACTGGCTATGTACTGGGGTCTTGGCTAGGTTCTGAGTGCCAAGATATATATACATAAACATATATAAATAAATTAAATATAATATAGAGAGAATTCTTACCCGGGAACCAGAAGAATTTGGTCTTTCAAGGAGAGCTACTGGTGGTTCTTTCAAGTTCTTTTCAGGATCTTGTAGATTCTCAAGAACACAGTCATATTTTTGCCCTGAACTCGTCCGGTAATCAATGTCTCTGTAGTCCTGGTCTTTTCTCCCATCTCTGTTACTCTGAGGTTCTCTGGGTCCTGGCAAAAGATTCCCTTTCTTTTGTCCCTCATCTTTTCCCTTTATGGCTTTTTGATCACCTGAGAAAATTTCAGATTTATCTTCTTTTGCCCAGGGTTTACCATCTTCATTGCTTCTGCTCAGAGTGTTTAAATTAGGATCGAAAGGTAAGAGTTGTGGTTTCTGAATAGCATGCTGTGCATCTCTAATTGGAAAATTAGTAGGGACACTGTCCCAGTTTTGAACAGTAGGATCTTTTCTGCCTGCTTGAGAGAAGCCCAAGGTGTTAAGATCTTTAGATTCCAAGGTTTTCCATTCTCTTTCTTTTAACTGGGATCGATTTCCCAAATCACTTTCCTTGCCTGGCAGAAATCGATCTTTGATTTCTTTGGGTAAAGAAGAACTTCTATTAATCATTGGTGAAATAGATTCACGCAGTCCAGAGTCATGCCTGCACCAATCTTCAGAGAGTGATTCATCATCTTTTCCTCTAAATCCCGCAGGATGCTCCATTTGTTCAGGAAACTCTCTGTCCCTTAGGGTTGGTTCACCTACTTTAAGTGCGGGTTTTTCCGGACCTTGCCGATCGGGAGTTACATCAGGTCTTCCTCTGAAGTTCATTGACATTCCATTACTGTCTCGTGCTATCTGAGGTGGTCGATCTCTAAAATCACCTGGTGATACCATACGATTCCTAAAATCCATATCAGACTCAAATCTTTCTCTAGGATTCAAATTAGGGGGGCAGCGTCGCCTCTCAAAGTCCATGGTTGACCTTTCCTGTGGAAGCATGTCCATACTGAATCCATCCATGTCATTCATGCTCATCTGTGACATTAAATTGTCATTTCTGTTCATAAGCTCCATACCCATTTGTCTTCTAGCATCCATGGGTGACATGTTAAAACCAGGCAAGTCTATTCGAAATCTGTCCCTCTCTCTCATGTCCATGCAATGATCTTCAGGCCCCCTCATATTCCTACCCTGCATGTCTCTGCCACCCATACCCATAGGATGCCTAGCCTTTCCTATAAAGTCAGCTGCATTTTGCTGCATCCCAAAACCTCTTCTAAAATTCATGATAAGTTCATTTCCATGTCTGAAAACGTCTCGTTCTCTTCCCCTTTCAAGACCCATATTCTGTCCCATCATGCCTGGCGGGCAGTCAAACCTCCTCATGTCTGTAGGTGGCCTGTCATGAGGCCATGCACCCATGTTCATTCCTTCATGTCCTCTGAAGCCTGGCATTGGTCCATTTCTTCCTTCAAACATTTCGCCACGTGGGTCCCCACTGCAACGACATCACTTGTTTTACGTTTGTGTACTTACAGCAAGTCTGAATAAGTAAACGTCTAGAGAAAAGTCTAACAAAAATACAGAGATAAACAAGTATTCTCTTAAAAGAGAACAATATGATTCTGCAGAACAAAAACCATGTTTTTCCTCTCATCTCACAGATTTATTTTATTCCCAAGAGGATGAGTGTGATGACAATCATCCTCCAGTGGCACAGGACTCAATGCAAGAACAACCCTAGGCAGGACCCCTGTCCGTTGTAGGGTACATGCACTTACACAGACAGACTAGATACAACACTGGTACTCTTTAGATACACCATTTAACCTAATGCAAGTCTTTGGAATGTGAGAGGAAATCAGAGCACCCAGAAGAAACACACAGACACGGGCATAACATGCAAACTCCTGCTAAATAATCACTTAAATCTGAAAGGGTTTGTTTTGGTGAAAGTACATGTGGGAAAACTAAGGAGCTACATGGGCACACCAAACAAGGAACATAGTAAGTTCATAAATCCATGACTTTACATTTAAATAACAGTTTGCTGTCTTCTTTCGGTTTTTCCCTTTTCAAGCTCCTGCACAGCGAGTCAACCTCCTCCATCTCACTCTGTCCTCTGCATCCTCTGTCTTCACACCAACTACTTCCATATCCTCTCTAACTGCATCCATACATCTCCTCTTTTGCCTTCCTCTTCATCTTTTTCCTGGCAACTGCATTTCTAACATCCTTCTACCATTATACCCACTGTCCCTCCTCTGGACAGGTAGGTCCAGACCATCTCAGGCTGGCCTCTCTAACTTTATCTCCTAGTTGTTTAACCTGTGTTGTACCTCTGATGATCTAATTCCTGAATTTATCCATCATTGTCACTCCCAAGGAGAACCTCACCATCTTTAGCTCTACCACTTCCAGTTCTTTCTCCTGGCTTTTTGTCAGTTCCACTGTCTCCAAACCTACAACATAGCTGGTCTCACCTAGGGTTGGGCACCGAGAACCGGTTCCTAACGTCCGGTTCCAGAACCGTTAAGAGGATGTTTGAATTTCAATTCTTTCTTTCGATTCCTAAATGCCCGCACTAGTTCCGGGTTTGTATTACTCCGCCCGGCGCGCTTATCTGAACATGGACCACAAAAACGCCGCTCAAAAGTCTGGCTTTATTTTAATTTGAAAAAGGATGGATTGGCACAGTGCAACACCTGTGGAAAAACGTATTACTGCCAAAAGAGGATGCACAACAAACTAGGGATGTCCCGATCTGATCATGTGATCGGAAATCGGGCCCGATCAAGTGGTTTTATACTTTTTTTTTATAGGGATCAGATATTCTGTACATTTTGTTCTCGTTATTTTGATCAGCGCTATATATTTCAAGCTTATTATTACAGATAAATATCCTAGTATATGGTTTCTCAACCTGGGGGGCCGGAATCGCTCTCTGGATCACGCATCTTAGAATGTGCATATATGACAGAACGAGTGAGGGATAATGAAGCGGTGCATGCACATGGAAGTCTGTGTGTGTCTGTGCATGCGCATGGGGTGCAAAAAGTGTCCTGATTAGTTTACTCAGCAAAATAAGCCAATCAGCTTTCAGTGTGGGCGGGCTTTTAGGGGATCATCATGGCAGAGAGAAAGTGCCTCAAAAATCGCAAATACTAAATCCACTTCAGCTCAGATTACACAAAACAGTATCATTAGCTAATAAGGGTAAAAATAATGACAGTTTAGTGAGACTTCAGTATTACCCATTGTGGATTGAATGATTGTAAAAGGCATATTAAGGTGAGCAGGGTCGTTTAATGTGCATTAGGTATATATTTAGGTCTACAACAGGCAGTCATGAAAATATCAAACTTATTGAATATTTCCATAGACCAACAACATAAGAATAAGCAGTTTACAAAAATAATAGAATGATATTGCACTATTATTACTTGATTGTTCAAACTACTTCACAGAAGTGATGTGTTATAATGTTGCCATATGTTATTACTTGATTGTTCAAGCTACCTCAGAGTGGTGCACTGTTTAAGTTTTAAATGATAAAATAAGGTGAATACAATAAAAATAGGGGATAACCTGGACCTGTTTATTTTGCATTTGTTAATTTTTTTAATGTGTTATGAAAGTATCGGATTGGGACTCGATAACAGCAGATACTCAAAACCAGATGATTCGGATCGGGGCCAAAAAAAACCTGACCGGGACAAACATGATAAAACACCTTCGCCTGCATGGTACAATAATTAACAAGTATACTGTGTTTAACTTGTTGCGTCGCTCTCCTGTTCCCGTCGCTTCCTCCACTTTGGACAGTCAACCATCAGCCAGCA
>JAVSBU010000009.1:5569679-5583657 GCA_033118015.1 Loricariichthys derbyi
GAATGTTCAGAGGATGTGTACAAATTAATCCGGACAGAAAAAAAGGCCATACAGTATTTTGATTGATGAAAGCAATGGCATCATGTTTGAGAAAGACCTTTTTTCCTGGGTAGGGGTGGTGGTGGGGGGATTTATGACACCTCCCTGAAATGAGTTTCCGCAAATTGGGATGTCTGCATTAGCTATTTTAAAGTTATACACAATATATATATAGCACTTGAGAAATAAAAGTTCAAAACAGTGTTACACCAAAGTTAGGTTTTGTTTTCTTGGGGGGCCTTGACACTTTAGAGTTGTAAACTGAGGAACCGTGCTCTAGAGCACAGGAAGAGGTACGTGATCATATACCCTCTGTAAATGCATCATGAGACGTGTGTAGACTGGATTAGCATACTCCCATGACCTTTGACAAAGCTGTTCTAGAGAACAGAGCTGATTCACTGCTTCATGGCCTGGGTGGAACACATTCTACTTCCTGTATCCTAGGTTCAACCATCAGATGGATCCTCCTCTCCAGTACACCAACCTATGGTTCCTGTGAGTGTAATTTTTCCATAAGTGGACCATAACCTTCTGCTGCCCGGCTGGCATTGCACCCAAACCCCACCTGACTGCCACAATTCATGTTGAAAGGTGGTGATACCACAATATCCCAAACTTTCCAGCAGATTGTTAATAGTGGTATAAGGGGTTTCCTTTAGTGTACAAACAGTTCTTTCAGAATTTTATGTGTCTTGTTATAAACTGTTCATCTTCACTTTAATTTCTCACTGTTTAGACTGTGGAAAATGAAAGCAGTACATGAAAACATATTGTAGAATTCTCCGGCTGTGTTAGTCAATTAACTTTGTTTTGTTCAGCCACCGAGAGAAGTGCCTGGCAATATTTCGCAGCTCTATAAATGATTGACCTGACTTTAATTAAGCCTAACAAATGAATAAATGAAGTGGAAGTATTGGACCATGGAAAAGGTGAAAAACAAATTTGTTCCAGGTCCCCCTGAATATGATGAATTTGGAAAAGAAAAAAATTATGTATTTTAAATGGGAACAAATATGTTATATTTAATACCAGGTTAACTTTTTTAAATTTTTATCAGCAGTAGCGGTATTAAAAGTATTGCTGACAGTCACATAATTAAGTCTTTGTGAGTCACACAATTAATACAAAGCACACCATCTATTTTGAAGATGAATAATGCCTTTAAAAATGCATTAAAATTTAGTATTCAAATTTAGTATGCACATGTATGTGCTATTTAATGGCATTGCCTTAACAGTCTGTCTTATAATAAATTACAATAGGGAATAAAAATGTGCTCTGAACCCAATATGTTACAGCACTGATCTCTAATTTCTCTAATAATTATTAGATTCCCAAGTTGATTGCTATGTACTGACAGAGTATTATTTAGTGCTTTGTTTGTTAGTTTAGTACATTTTGCTTCTTCCACCTGGCCGGTCACCAAATCCAATCAACACTGTGGATCAACGAGCAGAGTTGAGAGTTTAAGCAGAAGTCCATCATTCACTCGAAAGCTCACCACCTCTCCAGTCAAGCTTGGGTTTGTGTTTAGAGACTTTTTTGTCCAAGCAATTTGTGTATGACTATTTGATTCTTGTGGCCTTCACAAGTCTATGTGCTTACTGTAAGTAGTACAGTTTGCCCCCTATATTCCCTCTCACCAACAACTATATAAACTGGTTCAACATTCATTTGAGTGAATTTCCATGTTGTTTTTAATACTGTCTACAAATGCATTTATGTTCCCATCCCACTGGGGTTTTCACTCGACTCTCTGGTGCACTTACATATTTTACGCATGTAGTATTCTTATATAATGGCTGGTCAACTTTGTAAAGGCAAAAATTCAATGCAATTCCTAACAGGTCAAATTAAATGAAATACGTGACACAAAAGTAGTTATTTTGCACAAAAATAGCTTTATTTTCAATCAGATTAGAACCTGCATACAAAACCATTAATTTTTCCTCTTGACTGGTGATTTCACATCATGTGTTGAAGGAAAAAAAGCAGCAGATTTTCTTTCATTCCCATGACAACCTGGCTCACTCACTCCGACACTACTCTGAATATCCTTCTACAAATATAAATAGATATTGCTTAAAAACGGTCTAAAAGAAACGTGATTTTTACAATATAACAAACTGCTTCACAATTCTTTACTAGTGTATAGATTTTTCTTTTCTAAATCACATGTACAGCTTAAAAGGGGGAAGAAACCCCCAACCTGATAGAAAGTAATAAAATAGGCAATTTGACAGTTAAATTAACACAAAATAAAAATAATTATTTAAAAAAAATGAAGTAATTATGAAACACTGAAAAGGGACACAGGAAAAAAGGTAACTATGAAAACACTGAAACAGAAAAAAGTTAGTACAAGTTTAAAATGTCTGTTTTACACTGGTAAAGAAAATATAATAACTGGAATAAATCCATTATGCTAAGTTTAATTTACAAACTCATTACTGGGACAAGACAAAATAATTTTGGCATTTAAATATTTGGTAAATGTTTCTGCCAAAAAAAATGGTCAAGTACCGAGATGTACATTTGATTGAAATTGCTATATACAGATCCCTGGAAAGAAAGTCTGGTTGCAGAGACCATTCTTCTGGTCCATAGCAAAGAGACATGTACCTGTGAAAAGAGCACAAACGGAAAACAACCGGCAACGCAATGACCTGGCAAAACTGTCAAACCAATAACTGCATTACCATTATTCTAGCCTGAAATGCAATCTGAGTAATGATAACAGTGATTATTTGATGGAATGCAAGAACCCCTACTGAACATTGTTTAAAACAAGTTCACCTCATTCATGGACAAAATCAATGGCACAGTGTTTTTTACAAAACTTATTCATTTCAAATCACAGGATCTTCAACAGCACCTGCTCTGCTAAATGGTGCAGATGTGTGCAAAGCGTTCAGTAACTTTAAATGGTTTGTACTTCCTTATTATCCACGTCGTTTATCTGCAAATCACCCTTCCCTACCTGTAGTGTGTTATGAATTAAGGAAGTCTAGAAAATGAATAACGCACAAAACAAATCACAATGGTCATTCACTTGGGACAGATGAAGGGATCCAAACACAAAAGGAAAATGTCAGGACTTTTTACAGTGCAGTTTGGCAACGCGGAGCTTCCTCTGAATATAGATTCAAATGTCCAGTAATCACAGTTTAATATGAGACGATTGCAATTTCTCAGGCTGAACAGAAGGACAGAGGCTGGCTGTGCGTCAGAGGCACTGAGTGTAGAGTTCAAACTTTGAGCGTGTGTGTTCAAGCATAGATCTCTGCCGTGGGAGCTTTCTTATAGATGGGTTTCTTTCCCACGTCATAGCTGCCTTCATCCTTCTTCTTCATTCGGTAGACGAGGAGGAGGATGAGAAGAACAGCAAAAAGCAAGCCAATAGCACCTCCAGCAATAACAGCTGTGAAAAGAAAATTCAGACAATTTAAATATGCACATTCGTGAATATTAAAAACAAAAGCCTCATCACTTCTCTGTCCTGTGTGTGGTTTTTACTTATATAAACACTTCATGGTTTACTCTCGTATGTTCCGTTTAAAGACCGCTTGATCAGCGTCTGGTCAGTTTAACGTCTGAGGTCTTAAAGTCCCAGGATGTTTTAAAAATGTCACATATGAGTAAAACACACCTTCTAATGACTTATGATATTCGTTTCTTTATTTTATGAGTTTACTTGACAAAATCTGGTTATAAAGACTCCCAAATATCGTGCGCTCGTTTGCCATGTTGCTAAATTTATCGAGTGCTACATCATAGCATCATGTGAGATGTCATTTTCGTTCACATGAAACCAAACATGACGGACATAGCGAGCAATTCTGACAGATATGTACATATTATCGCTTATTTTGAAATACTTATTGAACACACTAAACACACTTGTTGTATTTGTTATAAAATAAGACCAATGTCTTTTGAATCGTCAATTACACTTTAAATGTTCTGTTCGTAGCACGCTCCAGTCACGTGATAAATCATGGGACAACGGCAATTAGCATAAATTAACATATTAATTGGTCAGTCTGACGACTTGGAATCCCCGAGGGGTTTCCCCAATTTATTTCTTCTAAATGCCTTATACCAACCAAAATTGGTCTGTATTATTCAGTCTGGTCAAATAACGGATCTAACTATGAGGTGTTACGTTTTTACCCTTTATAACTTGATTGTAAAATATATTGGTATTTATACTGGAAACCTAATACAAATGAACCCTTGAGAGACAAACTGAAAACCGTCTGTCTTGAAGGCTGAAAGCAACACAAATGTTCCTTTCATTTTCAGTAGGTGTGTCAAATTAAATAAGAACATGCAAAGATAAGAATTACTGTATTAATACAGTGCTGTACTAAATGTTCTCATATTGTGTTATAATTAACACTATCGTTTAAATAATAATCAAATGTCTTGTTTCACAGAAAGTAATGCTGATGTTATATGGCGCACACCTCTATGGTATTATTAATTGATTTATTTGTTAGCCATATTATTATTATTCATTTTATTAAATTATTATTAAAACATTCTGGTGCAGGTTGACAATATTGCATAATGTAATTGTTGTACTTCATTGCACTCTAGACACTGATTTGTGTGAAAGTCCAAGAGATCAGCACTTTTGGAAATATTCAACCCACACTGTTTGGCATAAACAAGTAAGCCACCACCAAAGTCACTTGGATCACATTTTGTAACCCCATTCAAAGGTTTGATATAAATGTTAGGCCTGTCTCTGTCTTTATGCACTGTGCCGTTACCACATGATAGGATAATTGCATGACTGTACAGATGCACCAATGTATAAATATAACAAACAACCACTTATATCTAAAACCATAATTTAAAAAACTATTATAAAACAGCAAAAAAATCTTGTGGCTACTGAACATCTCTTACCTGCTAGCACTTCTGTCTTTTTAAAGATGTTCTGTTCTCCTGCGTGGGATAACAGGATGCTGGGATGGTGACCGACCTCATTGTTTTTCACCACGTTGATGTCATTATTAGGCAAAGGCTTAACTGAAGGCTTTGTGTCTGGAATGTGGTTATCAAACTCTTCAGGCTGACAGAAAAACAAACAAATAAAAACATAAATGTACAAGCAACCCAGGATTCACTGTTCCACAAGCCACTAAATTCTGTTTTGAAGAAGCTAACTTGGGCCAAAAGCTTAGCATTTCTAAAATGTATATTCACCTCAGGTATATCATCATCAGCCACGGCGACATCACCAGAGCCTGAAAAGTCACTAGAATCATCCAAGTTCTCCTCGTCGTCATCATCATCATCCAACAAGGTCCCCTCCTTAGTAAACTCAAAATCGCCAGATGACTCAAAGTCACGTGATTCCACAGGCTTTAGTGGCATCCATGTTTCTGTTTCGCGTACCTGCACATAAAAAAAAAAAAAAAAAAAACTTAACATATTGTACATGTCCAAGCAGCCGAGTAAATATATTCTCAGTCATAACCTTAGTCGCACCAATACAACGTGTTTGAACTGGCTGTTATCTTTCCTATTATTAAGCATAGAGGAAATAACTGATACCACAACAACCCTGAACATCTGGTGTTCCATAAGCACCTGCCCCAGAACACCTACAAAATTCTCTGATAACTAGCTTTGACCTTCTAGACAGAACATTCTACTTGGGTTTGAAAAGCAAACACTAATGAGAAGTGCAAATGTAAGAGAACATAAGCAGATATGTTAGTAGCCATACTGTTAAGTCCCATTATCTTAATTGTTTCCTTATATTGTATAAATACAAGGGATAGGTGAAATACTGGGTCATGAAGTGCGGAACAAAACTACCACAGTATCTGGTTTATAGCTCAAGGTCTGTTACAGTTTATTTTAATGCAATCACACATGACTAACCTAATACATACTGGGTGGCTGTAGTTTCTATCTGAGCAACACATGTTTGGTTTCTATGTACACAATGGGTGGATCAAGGTGGAACAGATTAAGATTAAGGCCACAACTTTGCATCACTCCTCTACTAAAGGATCTGGCCTTTTGTCAAAAAGTCTAAACTTTTTTTAATGTGCAAATTCCGTGCTGGTTCACCATGTTTTAATCACATTATTAGTGAATGCAGATTTTAAAGTGGATGCTTTACATTGCAAACTGACATCCAATCTTACTGCGCACGGTGTTAAAGAATTCCAAAAAGGAATGTGACTAATGAACACCATAATATCCTTTAAGTAACCTTTCCTGAAATGTAGCCATATTTTTGTGACACACTGGCCGGAGTTGCACACGTTCTTTAAAACAAATGTATTTCAACACAAGGGAGGAGAAAACACCTCCAATAGGCTACAATGCCAGTTCCAGGCAGGTGACCAATTCATTTCTCAGTTTGCGATGACTAAGAAGTCTACACATTATGGCTGGTACATTTACAGATGCCCATAAAGCTAACTGATATTCAGACTCTAATCTATACCTATTCTACTGCTCCCTAAAAGTGAGACATTTTAGTAGTCCCACATTCTATGAAACGGCATACAATAACCTTACAGGACTAAACGTCACTATTGCTATCAAATGTCCATTAAATTAATATTTGAAACAATTACATTTCTCCATCATACTGATACCTTACAAAGGCCACTGCATTAAATCACAAACTGATACCACATGATCGTGTCGTAAAAAATACTTAAAGAATGTTAAACGCAGACCACCAGTTGCTTGTTTTACTAACGTTATCTTCACATTCGCCGCAAATCACATCCAGATAATGTGTGTAGCCATAAACAATACAATCCTTGAAGGTACTGGACAATTAAGTTAAACATTCGAAATTATTCAGACAGCTTCAAACTGTTATATATTCCTGCACGAAAACCAAAGGCTGAATGTTCTCTTAAGTCGCTCATCGAATGCTTGCAAAACCAGACAAATTACATGCTTATATCACATAATAGAACAATAGTCAAATTATAATCAATTCTTGTATGAATCAAATGAAATACATTTAAGCTCAAGTGATTTCCAGAGTTACAGCTCTACAGTGCACGTTTCTATAGTGGCTGAAACAAGAGAGCACATACATTCCAGGAAACCAGGATCATGCAAATACCACATGAAACCCAAGTCAGCCCTAGGCCCTAATTTGTAAAGAAAGATAAAGTCACTGAAAGGAAGGCAGGAAGGACAAAAAATGAAAGTCAGAAAGTACATGTGAAAGCCCCATCAAAAATTCCCCAGCTTTTAAAATATCATCACATAAGTCAGAAAACCACAGCAGTTTAAACAATCTTTGTTATGAGCAGGATGAGAAGACATGAGAAAGTGCTGAGAAGCAAGATAAATAAACCACACTGGTTTAGGTTTGAAATGTAAACACTGCTTACGAACCAACATCTTTACAGTTTATCTAGAAGACGACTTTCTGGAAAGGGAAAAAAGACCCAACCATAATGCATGTTATAAAGGAAATGTAGCTAAATACCACCCTGTACAACACAACAATTCTAAGAAACTTTTTTGAACCTTCTATGTATTAGGCTTAGCAGGTGCAAGAGGACAACTGCTTACTGGCATCGTTTCTAAAAACACAAGAAATGTGGAGGTGGGGTCCCACCAGATCACATCAGGTCCAGCTCCAGCCTTTATTAAACCATTATGTACTGTGGTCAAATACATATTCACTTATTCAGCAAGCATCAAAAGCTTAAGAAGTGGCAGTCTCTAAGCTGGGCCTTACCAAAGGCTACAAATCCTACCATCTGCTAGCAAAAGACTCAGCATCTGCTCCTTTAAGCTTCCAGAAACCCTTGCAGTCACAGCAACATTCATATTGACCTAGGTGGCTTTGATATTTACTTTGCATATCTCTGTCAAACATTCATGATGCAGCCGGATAAATAATGAAGCCAAATTGTGAAAGAGTCTCTCAATCATTACCTTTAAAACTATGTTTTATATCTGCAAAAACGTTTTTTTTTTTTGTAATTAGTTTAATCCAACAAATGAAAATAAAGCGCACTCATTCTAAGTAAGACCAAAAAAAAAAAAGCTGTTTTACAAATACAGCGTGTCCGTCATTGGAATTTAAGTCTTTATCAGTGAGATCTTGATTTACTATGGTAGATCCAAACGTGAAATTTGGCCTGCCTACCCTCAAACTTCATTAACCACACACCACATAGAAGATTAGATAACTCACAAATAAAAGAAACCATGGAGACATGGCGCAATGGAACTCATCTGGAATTCACAGAATGAGGCCACTGCTGTATCCTGAACCAGCCACAAGTCCACCACAGGTCTGGGTGGGGGTAACCATAACAGTGGCAACAATTCCTCAGGCACAGTAAATCAGGGTTGTGTGACACCTTACCCAGCTAGAATGACAGGATTCACTAACACTTTTCAGAAAGACACTACCGGCTAACACCACTGTACCAGTGAAGTCCCTACACAAAAAATGTGTGGACTTTCATAAATCATGAAAATATTACACTAGTCATCTGACGTCAGGGCAATAATTAAGCACTTCAGACCAACCAGTGCTGTAAAAAACATAGATCCAGACAAAAGTCAGTTATTTTCTCATACACAGCCGAGGAAGAATGGAGCGCCAATATCAATAAACGCAATGCTCACATTTATTTACAGTCGAGGATGTGATATCGTAGGGGTCATAGTTCTTAGAACACATGGAAACATGGACTGCATGAGCTAACAGACAAACAGAGTTGGTTTAAAGCAAAACAACTATAATTTGGTCATGGTTGAACCTTCCAGAAGGACGATGCAAAGTCAACACCCAAGATGTTACAACAGAATAATACACAGAATAAAGTTTATGGTATGAACAGGTTAATCCTTTGCCCTAAAGTCCACATGAGAGGACCCAAGACTAAGTGTGGATGATCATTACAATTTTACACAAACTATTATCACCTCTTTTTACAGTTTTGAAAAACAGAAACACTGATCAAAATCTCATGCTGAGTTGCTTTCAATACTGTGCATACTTGTATTAGGGTTTCTGATACTAGTATAACTGCAATTTGTCTAGCTTCTAAATATTAAATTTAAATACAGGTATATGCATTTTTTTCCTTTTTTTAACATTCATTTTCTTATTTTATATTTATACTTTATTTTTCTTAACACACACATTAAAACAAATCTAACTACCTGAAAATTAATTATTAGCTTTCAAACAACTATTGGAGAAACTTAACCACCCAGTGCACTTGACTCTAATAACTAGCTTTAGTTATTAGTACTAGATTTAATTTATCTATCAGGACACTACATAAAACATTTCAGCTCAAAATGAGTTCAGTTTTACATAACTACCGGGACGCACTGTTTAACATCTGCAGGACATGGACCGTAAAGGACAATAACAAGATATTGCCACACTCACATAGTAGTTTAGATACTTTTCACTGTTTTTTAAACAATTTAATTAATTAAAATACAACAGGAAAACATTTAGTACAGCTCTGTACAGTGCAATATAGTAATTCTTATTTTTGTATCTTGTATAAAACTTGAAACACTTACTGAAAACTACAAGGGAAATGCTACCATGTTTTCTGCTTTTAAAGACTAAATCTCTTTTTTGTGAGCAAGTGCTACAACGGTTCACTCGTACTACTTTTCTGTCATTCAGACGTGAATAAGATTGATTCGAAACTTTTACTTCCCATTATAACTTTCAAGATCTCAGCCATTAAAATGAATACATACGTCAATTTCATGTTAGTAAACAAAAGAGAGACGAATATGATGAAAATTAACAGAAATATATTTTCCACATTTGCTTGTTTAGAAAAGGTCTTACACTTTATTGTAAAAACTCAATTTTTGTTGCATGTGCATCACTGAAATGCTACAATCTTGCACTGTAATCCAATCAGATTAGAAGGGTGTATGTAGTTCTGTCCACATTGCATAGCTTAGGACAAGCCAAGTTTATTGCACAACACTATGCATTTCCCTTAGAAGCACTTAGAGATGCTTTTCTGCTAACATTCATTTATACCCATTGCCCAATTACAATCCTTCTAATTTATAATGGCAATTGCTTATCATATGGCTTGAAGTACATTGGTGAAACTGCAGTGCGGTTATCATAAGGGCTGGCCACAAATTATTGTGTATTCTCCTATCTTGACGAAGTTAGGCTGCACAAAGTGCTAAACGGGGTCAATAATTCCAACACCTTTAAATAAACAAGTATACAAACACTAGGTGACATTTTACTATCCTCAATTGTAACTTAAAAGGGGAAGCTTTTATGCCTTTTGGTCTGCCACTGGCTTTCATTAATTAACGTCATTATTAAGTTAGAGCCTCTTTTGTGACTCAAAGGAAGGTGACAAAGATCAGCTATAAAGCGTTTAATTGTCAGCGGAAGACAAAGCATAAGTCTAGTTAATAAAGGTTGGAATGTCATTTTACAGTCAACAATTTGCAAGAACAACCTTAAACTAAAACCCCAAAAACTGAAAGAAACCTTGTTCTCAAAGCTCTACTGACGGCAACTTTGACACCCCACCACAAATGCACATCAAAGCCCTTCCTCTCAAGTGTTATTGGTGGTAATGATGTTTCTGAAAACCCTCATTAGAAACCCCCACTTCAGGCAAGCAATGAGGTAAGAAGGCAACAGTGGAGAGTTGATTTACAAGGTATTCAAGACCTTTGACATTAGGGCTTAAGTGATACTAAATGGATATGTGTACTGATACTTGGACTGCATGTGGTTTGGATTAATAACAAGGGATAATAATGGGTAAGAATTTCTCTTTACATGTAGCGTGCATACTTCAAAATCAAGCATGGTTAGTTGTTACCACACAAAAAAGTAACATTTCTTAGCAATATTGCTTTACCTTTGCAAAAGCAGGACTTTTTAGATTAATAAATTATATGGTCACGATCAAGAGCAGTGCCACAGATGTTCAAAATCTAATCAAAGAGAGAGGGCTGAAAGACAAATACTTCCTCACTACCATGCAAGCACAAATCCCTCTCTTTTTTCAGAGCCAACATTCCACTGAGCAAATGGATTTCATAGGCCAGTGGACAGCAATGCAGATAGCGCCATTACATCCCAGTCAAAGTACAATATTCAGTCCTTGGCTGCCCACTAGGAATTCAATTTAGTGTTCCTACTGTGATGGAAACGTGCTGCACAAATGACTCAAAAATGAATAATTTCAATACGAACTAACAGTTCTAGTGTTATTGAATGTCCTGCAGTGACCCAAAGACAGTCTGGCATGTGTGCACACAATTATCTCCACAAAACAAGTTTCCACTTCTGTTTTGGGAAGAAGTGTGAGATTGTGTTTTTCAACAGAAGTAAAACTGCTTTCCTGTTAATGTTTCAAGTATATCCTTCTCCCATTTCCTTCAATGGAATGCTATTACACAGACACTCTGTATCAGTACCAGGAACTGACATTAGTCACCTCTTCCTCTTGGCATTGTCAGCTATCATTTAATCTGAACTCTTAGTCATATCTATGAAGTAAAAAAACAAGTCATATGTTGTGTTATGTAGAAACATCTAATATTTGCATACACAACATTAGTAATACTGCACCATAACCTTTTAGATCAAATGTTTGTGCAAAACATGAGAGGCACAACACAATCACCAGTCAAATTAACATTTTTGTATGGGGTTAAGCCTGCCTCATGCCCAACGCTGGAGGAAGGGTGAACAACAAAAGAATGTGGCCACTTAAGACCATAGAAATGTGCACCTTTTCAAAATGAACGTTGATCAAGGTCACAAGGGGGCAAATTCCATTGACCATGCTATAGCTGAGGAGGAGGAGGAGGAAGAGGAGGAGACAGGTAAGAATGAAAGGGAATTTGTGATGCTTCTCCATATTCTGAGGAATGTAATGGCTTCTGTGGCTGAACATTGAGGATGAGCATTTTATAATGTGCTGAAGTTGGAAAGGCTACTCAAACTGTTGTGTCAATTCAGAAAAAAAGCCTTAATCATCCACAATCACAGTTCCAGGTCTCCACAATAACGTTCGGTATTATGAGCACATATTTAGCACATGCTTGTTTACGTCACACGAACGTCACCATACTAACAAACTTTGATAGACAAAGCTAATATCTCTGGTATATTGTACCCATACGTATAGGTATAATGGATATAACAGTATATAGGTATAATGGATATATTAGTATATAGGTATAATGGATATAATAGTATATAGGTATGAGTATAATGGATGCAGTCTTGCCATCGAGTCCTGTAAAAGTCAAATAGCAAACAAGTCAAGCCAGGGGTAAGACCATCCAAAGTTAGATTTGCTGTTTGTTTTCACATGAAGCAAAAGACTCATTTGAGAGGTGGAGCACAAATTCCAAAGGCACGAATGGAAATTTCCCTGCTCTAAAACATTTGCATCTTTTCAGTGTGTGTGTTTTGACTGACCCCGCACACTGGGTGGTATCTGTCTTATTACCAATCCACTTCATTTAGGTCTGTTCATTGCTCCTCAGTAGCGCTGATATCAGTGCACAACCATTTTATCATATTCTTTAAATAGTAACTCAGCCACAGACATGCCATGTGCAGGTGTTTCGATTGTTTACTGTTGGTTTCAAAAGACCAAGGAAATGAAAATAAGGGCAGGGAGATAAAAGGCAAAGTAAAAGAGCGTGGCTGATGTTCTTCAGTGGAAAATAGACTTGACTCACATTTAGTGTGACCCTCACATTTCTTTAGAACCTAAATAAAAATATTATAACAAATAATATCTGTCTTCAGAGAACAAGAAATGGCCAACCTCCATCTTAGCTAATGAACAATGTCCATCCAAAAAAAGGCAAAACATGAGAAAAAAGCAAGACATGTTTGACATTGAACAATTGTATGACTACAGAGTCAGAACCTCATTGATTAGCAATACAATGACTAACTAATAAGCAAGTTTCACATTAACCTAAGGGACTGGGTCGCTAAGAACATGTAGAAAGCAGCCACAGGTTTTATTTACTAGCTGAAAACAGATTAAAGAAGCTTGGCCAACCCTAAACACTAGACAGAAGATCTTCTCAGAATGTATCGTGCTTTAAGACCATCAATAAAAGACCCATCAACTGTGTCACTACAGCACAACTCGATGACTAAAACTGTCCCAAAACTATTGCTACTAGATGGGGACGTGTTGATACGAGACCAAACCCTCTAAATAAATCACTTTAATACATAGAGAAGTGTTACATAAACATTTAAAGGTATTAAAACCTGCAAGTTCGTCAGTTAGTCTGGTGGCAGCAGATCTACACTGCAAAAAATCTACTTTAAAAAATAAGAAAATTTTTCTTGTTCTGTTGGCAGATAATTTTGCTTAGTTTAAGTAATAATTATCTTAAAACTTGAAAAAAATATCTTGCCCGTCATGTTCATTTTTAAGCAAAAAAAACAGTGAAAAACAAGTAATTTTTGCCTTAAAATAAGAAATTATGTCTTGCCTAGATTTAGGTAAGACAATTTCTATCTAGGCAAGACAATTTCTTATTTTAAGGCAAAAATTACTCGGTTTTTCTAGTTTTAAGATAATTATTATTTAAAATGAGCAAAATTATCTGCCAACAGAACAAGACAATTAAGCAAAATTAAGTATTATTTTTCTTATTTTAAGTTGTTTTTTAAGTAGAATTTTTGCAGTGTATGCTAGCACAAACTCAACTATTGTTGGCATAAATCCATCTATTACTGGCATAGATTCATCTTTAGTAGCATAAATTCACGTATTGCTAGCAAAAACTCACCTATTGCTAGCAAAAACTCACCTATTGCTAGCAAAAACTCACCTATTGCTAGCAAAAACTCACCTATTGCTAGCATAAAGTCACATATTGATAGCATAAAGTCACATATTGCTAGCAAAAACTCACA
>JAVSBU010000012.1:6231-17776 GCA_033118015.1 Loricariichthys derbyi
ACGAGATGAATCCTCTTTATCCGCGACCAAACCAGCGTCCTTATTTACCCAGGGTCGCTACAGTATGAAGCTTTTGTTCCCTGCAGATGACGTCACGTCGCGCGTTCATCTTCACCTGTATTCAGCAAGTTCTGTGACCGCTCTATTTTGAGCATGATTTACCGACTTTAAACAAAAACAAATGGACAAAATGTTCAGCGGCATTCAACACTATTTACTGGACTCTGTCCCTTCAGCTTAAGTAGATATGAGCACTGAAGGGGACCTTTAAGTTCAGGCTGAACAAAGGATTTGCTTATGTTCACTCACAGAGAGAGTCGACTCTCAGGCGGTTCATCTGATTGTTCAATTATGCTTTTAGCGGTAGTAAAATAAAGTTTCCCTCCTTGGGAAGAAGCAGCTTCGTATTCGCGCTTTGCTGACATTTTCCTGCTCGACTCGCTCTGACGTTATTTATCAACAAATAAAATGATTGGTTTTGACTGGATGTGCGAGTGGACTAGAGCACTTTTTCATTACGAGGGGTTAATGTTTAATTGAATTGAGTTTGCCCACATTGATTGGTTTTTGTTTTGTTTGATTTTGTGTGCTGCTGTCCCGAAGTTTTACTTGCCCCGGGCATTCGGGCCATCGTTATTGTTGAACCCTGCTTTATTATAATCACACCCCAGGATTAGCCCTCTTAATATCAGAACATTTAAAGTTTATTGTGGCTTTGTCGGCCTCGTATGCATCACTCCTTTAATTGCATTGTAGAAGCCGTGAAAGTCTGACTTAGAAACTAAGTGGTGCAAAACAAGCTCCTGTACATGAATGCAGCAAATAGTTTATAAGCTGAAATTGGGATTTTAAAAAATCAATCAAGTTCTACCTTGAAGGTTTTTTTTATGAAATTACAGGGTTTGGAGATGGACACTAAATGGAGATAGTGGTATAGACAGGATGTATTTATTTATTTATTGTATTATTAATAAATTTTTTCCTCTTCTATGTGGATAGATGTGATGTACAGTTCTGTGCAAAACTCTTAGGCCACTTAGATGTATTGTTTTAGCAGTGGTATATTGACCATATGTTCTATATTGTCGACAATCAAACTTGGATTCGTCACTCGTTTCCATTCATCTTCAATCTAATCCAAGCTCATCTTAGCCTTTTCACTCTGTTCCCTTTATGAAAATATAATTTCTTGTATCTGGTATCAGTATCTGGTTATATATAGTCATTATACCAGAGATGATCTAATGGTGGCCTAAGACTTTTGCACAGTGCTGTATGCCCATATTTCATGAATGATGTAATAAAATATAAATCACAAAGTGGATGTATATGTTGTTCCTCGGATAGCCATAATATCCATGGATTTCAGTTGTATATAACCACTTTAAACCATATAAATCAATTCCAGAACATTTAATTAGTGTAGCCCAGACAAATCATCATAATAATAATAATCATTCAGATGAGGCCGTGAGTGAGACGAGGACAGTGAAGAAGATTTAACCAGTTTTAATGTAGGCCTACACTTAATGGTCCACGTATCTTTTACTGACCGATCAGTGTGATGGATGGATGGATGGATGGATGTCCACCTGAGCCACTGTCAGTAACGCTGTGTGATGACCTGTCCTCATTTTGATCTGTTCTTAATGGTTACTTCTGATACGCCCCACAGTTGGACGAGTACTACGTGGGTCCTATTCCGCTGAAGGAGGTGACGTTTGCTCGGCTCAATGACAACATTAAGGAGCCCTTCCTGCTGGAGATGTGCACCAAGTTTGGAGAAGTGGAAGAAATGGAAATCTTGTTTCACCCAAAGACCCGCAAGCACTTGGGCCTGGCACGCGTTCTCTTCACCAGTACCAGAGGAGCCAAAGACACAGTCAAGCACCTGCACAATACCTCCATCATGGGCAACATCGTCCATGCTCAGTTAGACATCAAGGGTACGCGTCTGATTTTAGACATCACACCACTTAATGGGATTCGATAAACTGAGGGTTAGTGAAATATTATTCTTTACACACTTCCCTGTGCAGGCCAGCAGAGGATGAAGTACTACGACCTGATCGTTAGTGGTTCATACACCCCACAGACAGTGCCAACAGGGGGCAAAGCCCTCACCGACAAGTTTCAACCCCCTGCTCCAGCCCAGCCTGACACTGTAAGTACAGGAATCATTGGTCCTTGCGGAAGGCGTTTATGAAATGTTTTGTTTTGTAATATTGTATCGGTTGTGAGTCTCTGCTGAGTGACTAAATTAAAATAAAAGTAAACATAACATTAGTGGTACGTTTGTGATTGTTACTTGATTTTACCTTTTTTATTAACAGTCATCCGATATCAGGAGAAAGCTCTCAACCGAACAGATGCCCTTGGATCCCGGGTTTACGGAGCAGCGATTAGACACTCCCCCGTCCTCCCTCAGTGGACCCTACACCCCGGGCTCTTCGTGCTCCTCACAGGGAGGCAACACTCCCTATACGTCACGATCTGGGACGCCCTTTTCCCAGGATTCAGGCTACTCCGGGGGCAGGTCGGTGTCGTTATTTACGTTAGTTAAAATGTGAAACTTGAAACCAAATTACAGGTGCATTTAAAAAAATTGGAATATCATGAAAAACATACATATTTTTTGTCACTCATTTCACATGAGGTTTTGTCCTCATTCTTTTTTTAGTTCCTGGACTTTATTTCCTGTCTGTCTCCCCCTTCAGGCCTGCAGGTTACAGTGGTGGTCCTCCATGCAGCAGTTACCTTCCACAGGACATGCTGCCTTCTTCCTCGTGCTCGTCCTCTGCGGTGTCCTCATCATCAGGGTTTAAGCCTCCGCGCTATTACGAAGACCCCCATGGAGTCCCCCCTCAGGACCCTTCTATGTACCAGCGGGGCCGACCTGGTTTCCCCCCTCCACAGAGCTATCCTCCGTATCATAATGCAGGCGGCCCTGGGATGCACATGCCTCCACACATGCCCCCGTCAGGGTCCATGTACGAATCCCCACCTGTGACTGAGAGAGAAAGAGAGAGGGAAAGGGACAGAGATAGGGACAGGGGGCCTAGAGACAGAGAACGGGATCGAGACTCCGGTCGCTTTGGAGCTTCTCGGCGATCCTCCTACCACCAGGATTTAAACTCCTCCTCTTCCTCCAAATCCTCATATCATTCTCACCACCGGGAGGAGCGAGATGGCAGGGCATACCGTCGGGACAGCTCAGGGTCCAGAGATCACGGGAGACACCGGAACCACCACCACTCACACAATCATCACGGCCGAAGGAGGGACAGCCGGGACCGAGAGCGAGACGGGGACTACTCCAACAGCTCGGACCCTCGATACAGAGGCCATACCAACTCCAGCAATCGCTCATCCAACAGCCTGTCTCCTCCACCTGCCTCATATGGATACAATCCCTCTAAAGACCCGCCCCCACACGACACTCCCTCTTCTTCCCGCCTCGACCCGTCTCCTTCCTTCAGATCAGCAGAGCGAGCGAGCACAGGTGGAGACGGCAATTTCCGCTCCCACTCTCATCAGCCGTCCTTGCAGCCTCCTTCCATTCCACTGCCCCCGGCCTCCGTGATCGTGGCGGCGGTGGCCGACCTCAGCCCGCGTGATTTTGCCCAGGAGAGCCCGGTTCGGGAAGACCAGTGGAGCAAACTGAAGCGCCGCCCCAGCACACCACCTCAACCACCGCGCACCCCTCCGCCTTCGTCCCCTCCCCACACTTCTGTTCCGTCGTCGTCCACGTCTCCATCATCCACCTCCCTTCCTCACCACCTCCCCTCATCCACGGCATCGCTGTCCTCGCCCCCAGCCCAGCGTGGCGATTCCTCCCCGGAGCCGGACTCCACCAACGAGAGCCTGCCGTTCATGCATCACTCCAGCAGCCTGGACTCGCGCATCGAGATGCTGCTCAAGGATCAAAAGTCTAAGTTCTCCTTCCTTGCCTCTGACGATGAGCAGGAGGAGGGTAATAAGGAGGACGGCAGGCAGGACAACGTCAGAGCTGACTTGAGGAAGCAGAGAGAAGAGGCTGGAGATGGAGAGGGAGGCCCCCACAGGAGGGACGGGCGGAAGAACAGGGGGAGAAAGGCGGGAGGGGGTGAAGGAAGGAAGAGCCCCACAGCGATGGTTGTCCCTGCCCCGTCATTGACAGACTCTGCACAGGGCCAGCAGGGCCCCTCTCAGGTGGAACCCACAGCCTTAGATACACAGAAAACTACAGGTGCACACACGCCGCCCACCCACAACGGAGAGGGTCACGTAAGTACTCCCCTTTGTACTTCCACAGGTGCATTTATCTCTTATTTTGTTCCTTGTTATTATTCTGTTACCAGACTTAAGAATGGTAGATTTTGGTTGTTAGTACAAGAAGGCATTTGTTGAATGAGAAACAGTTGATATAGTTATAGGTTAGAGACAATATACAGGGGGCCAAGGGGACAAATAAAGGAGTGCTACTTATAATTGGAGAGGAACAAACACAGCTTGGTACAAATAAGTAGCAAAGGTTGAAACACATGTAACTTGTACAGAAAAGTCTCTAAACTAACGAACCGAGTTATAATAGTCTTTAGTCTAAACATGAGCTAACAAGCAAGTTGGTAAGGTAATGAACTTTTGAGTAAAAGACTGACAGAGTCCGAAATAATTTAATAAACTTCTGATGCCACCGTGTTTGTTTTAATCTGTCACTTTTCTCCCTCAGGCGTCGCCTCATTCCTCCGGAGAAGACATGGAGATCTCGGACGAAGATGATAACGCCATCACCGTGGTGACGCCTCACCATGGATCTTCACCGACCACCTCGTCTCAACCGTCCCTGTCCTCTCAGACCGCAGACCCCCCGGCCGGCACGCCCCCCGACAGCACGCAGCACTTCGGCAGCTCCATGCCACCTCCTCACATCCCCTCCTACCCCCCGCACCTACCCCCTCCACCCCCACCTGGCTTCTCCCTCCAGCCTCCTCCCCCTCTCCACGGCGTCCCACCTCCGCTCCCTCATATGGACCTGCATCCGGAGTACCCCCCTCCTCCTCCCCCGCACATGTATGACTACGCGAGCTCCATGGAACTCATGAGCCAGTATGGGGGCACGTCCTTCCAGATGCAGGCTCACATGCTCAGCCGTCTCCACCAGATGCGAGAAAAGCAAGCGTCCGAATACCCGGCCTCCTTCCACCTACATTCTATGCCCCCTCCACATGCACCTCCTCCCGGCCACCCGTACATGGACCAAGACGGCACTGCAGGGAACCACTATGACCAGGACCACCGTTACATGCCACCCCACATGTCCTCGTACCCCTATCCAGACCCTCACGCCGCTCAGCTCCCACCTCCTCATCCCCACAACATGCCTCCGCCTCCTCATGCCGCCTGGCCCCCGCACGTCCTGCCACGCCACTACCCCTCGCACTACCCTCCCCCGGGTTACGATGCTGTTCCCGGTGTAGAGGGGGAGCAGTACCCGATGCCCGTGGTGGACCAGAACCCGCACGAGGCCACGGTTCAGCTCGTACTGACTTCTCTTATCGATGAGATGAAGAACACCATGCAGAGGGACCTGAACCGAAAAATGGTGGAGAACGTCGCTTTCGGGACCTTCGACCAGTGGTGGGAGAGAAAAGAGAGGAAGGCCAAGGTGAGCTGACGTAACCCCCAAATTCCTCTGCTACACTTTGACTGGAAGTTCTGTACTCACATAGGTACTTTTTTTTTAATCTCAGCCTTTCCAGACCACGCTGAGAGTCGTGCCAGATGAGAAGAAGGAAGAGAAGACGAGCAGTCGGCCACGCGAGCCTCTGATGTCCCTGGTGGACTGGGCCAAGAGCGGAGGCGTGGAGGGCTTCTCCATGCTCGGGTCTCTGAGGCTGCCCTCCTTCAAGGTGCCCAGTTTAGAATTATGGAGCAGTCTGAAGTCCTGTGCAAAATTATTTAAGATCATGGCAATTAATCGAAAAGATCGCAGTTGTGCAATTTAAATTTTTTTCTTACAGGTGAAAAGGAAAGAACCTCAGGAGCTTGCAGAGGACGCTTCACTGAAAAGGGCAAGACCTTCAACTCCACCAGATGAGGAAGATGAAGGTGAGGCTTTACAAACTTATTTCTGTCTGAATCAGCTATAATGGTGACCTTTCCTTCTCCTGATACAGTTACAGATAGATTTACGTCCTGTTTTCTTTTTTAAATCCCTCCATTTTTTAAGTAAGTAATGATCAAAATAATGTTGCAGTGTATTAGTCTGTACCATGTTACTCCCAACTGCAATATCAATCTATCCCAAACCATTTTCTGTATGTTAATTCCCACCTACTTCCCTTCAGACTCATACCAGGGTAAAGACGCAGACGGCATAAGCCGGCCGGAGGAGAATCGGGCAGCTGAACGAGCGGCGGCTAAAAGGAGGAAGAGACCTAAAGCTCGTAAGCCTTATGACCTGGACAGTGAGGGAGAGGAGACGTCGGAGGAATCTTCTTCTGAAAAGGTGCGCGTGTGGCAGGGATGCTCTAGTTTGTAGTTCAGTCCAAACGCTTTGAAAGCTGTGGGTAATTGCATGGCCTGAACGCTAGGGGGCAACGCTGCTTTTTGGATGCTTTAGTGGATGGTGTACTCTTGTTCCTGATGATGTTTTTTTTTTTTTTTGCTCCAGGAGGAAGATGATGAGAGTGAAAAAGAGGATTCAGATGGTGAGATGCATGCGAGTCTTCTAGTTTATCAAGCTTTAACAATCTGTTGTATTAAAACTTAGAATATGTTGTTTATTTATTTTGCTTGGTTTCCCAGATGAAGCCGTCAGTGCAGACAGCGACGAAGAAAGCGTCTCCTCTTCGTCTGGAAGCTCCTCATCCTCCTCTTCCTCGTCCACGTCTTCGTCATCCGGCGAGGAAGATGAGGATGACGAGGACCTCGAGAGGCCCGAAGAAAGCGAGAGCTTGGACACATTGGACGAGTCCACCATTGACAGCGTGGCTGTGGACGCACAGAAAGAGAAGTGGGTTACGTGTTGTTAGTGAGACTTGTTCGGTCCTAATGGAGCGAATGGAACAAAAGTCTGATCGGATGTCTGGGTTTTTTTCTTGCAGGGAGAGAGCAAGCGTCGAGCAAGCATCAGACGTGGCTCCTGCAGAGGTTAAACCAGGTCAGGCTCAGATGATAATAGATGATGGTAGATGATATGTGCAGTAAATCATCAGTAGTAGTGTTTAATATTAAATTAAGTCTCGTTTTGGCTTTGCTTTCACACTGGAGGAACCAGAAACCAAAAAGCTCTTGAACAAATGTAGTTCTTGGGGGACATCCATAGGGGGCAGTTCTTCCCAAAATAGTTCCTAGAACTTTTTGGTGAGAAGGTGCCTCTTGGTTTTCTATATTTAAGAGGGTAAAATCATATTTCACTGTAGAGCTGTGTTGTGCACTGATTTGCTCAGTCGTCCTTCAGAAACTGTTTTTTACGTGACAGAGCAGCATATTTCCTGTTATGTTTACAAGCAGGCACTTCAGAAGAGTACATTGTATATCGTATTGATCTGTGGATTATTTTTCTCCTGAGGGAGACTGAAAAGCAGCACATGCACGGAAAATGTTTTTATTTATTTAATAAAGATTGAAATTTACATCATATTCCTGTGAGGTTACTGGCTGGTTGCAAAGTAGAAATCTGAGTATAGCCTGTCATGTAAACTCGTTGATTAGATTACTGACAAAATCTGATTTTCTGCAGTTATTGGATGAAGTGCATGTAAGATTCTGAATCCCTAGATGTAGATATTGTTTGTTTTATTTGCTCAGTTTCTCTTTCTCCCTTGTTTTTGTTAAACAGAAGAACAAATGGCTACAGATGCGTCTTCAGATCTTCGTCCATCGTCTCCACCTTGCCCTCGCCCTTCTTCTCCCATCCTGCCTCCTCTGAAGAAACGACGCAAAACGGTGTCCTTCACCACGGAGGAGAGCGAGGCCAAACCCACCATCCAGCCCTCCGCTGCACCCCTTTCTCCATCTTCATCACTTCCTCCATCACTTCTCCTGTCTCCTGTAAAATCCCAACCTCCGGACCAACTCATTTCATCCTCTCCTGTAGCCACGCCCACTGGCACTCCACCATCCAAACCCCTCCCGATGCTGTGCCCCTTTGCGTCACGACCAGACAAAGCGAACCTCCCGTCGTCCTCCCTTTCCGACATCCTTACCATCCCTCCCCCCGTGCGCTCCCTTCGTCCAGAGGAGCCCAAGAAAAGCCCCCAGCCTCCCACTGCAAAGTCCCCTTCCAGACGAGCGGGTGGAAAAGAATCCCCGCGACCCGTACCCGCCGCTCCTGTCTGTCTAACAGTCCAGAACTTACCGCTGGACCACGCCTCGCTGGTCCGAGTGGCCTACGAGGAGCCCGTCTCTGCTGCGTCGTTACAAAAAGGTCGGCCCCGTGGCCGGGCGAGGACTTCCAGCCAGTCGGCTGTTACCTCTCAGTCACTGTTGGAGGAGGATGAAGACGAAGACGAGGGCAGACAGCTGGGCTCGGCAGAAGCACCCGACCTCTCTGTCTTGGCTCACGTCGCCTCCAAGATGGATGCTGACGAGGACGTCGACTCTGAGGAGACCGAGACGTCGGACGAGGCCGAAGAGCACAAGCAGGACGAGGAGGCTTGGCGTCTCAGACTGGACCCGGAGGGCATGTTCGTCCTGCACGAGCACAACTACTCCAGGTCCCCGTCTCTCCTCACTCCGGCCTCTCTCCCGTCGGCCCCAAAGAGGTCCAAACCGGACCCTACCGTCGTGCTCTCTACAGATTTCAACCAGAACTGTGTGCAGGAGGCACCAGAGGAAGTAATCGGGGACATGGCCGAGCAGCTCGCTCCGGGTCCTTTATCTGGAATGGGTCTGGTGGGTGAGGCCGGGGAGTCTGCTGAGCCCAGGGCTCTCAGTCCCACTTCTAAAAGGAAAGGTTTGTTCAAGAGACACGGCGAGCCGGAGAAAGGGACGAGTAAACAGAGGATTAGGAAAGACAAAGAGAACGTGGACTTGCAACCGGCCAAGAGACAGAAAGAGGATCTCAGCAAGACGCACAGGAAAGGGAAGTTAGAGGTGTGTGTTCAGTCTGTCGTTTCGTTGCACATGCGTCGTTTTTTGTGAAATAACGACAGAAAATGTTAAACGTTATGTTGAAGTATTGCGACTATTCAAACCACTTTCAACAGGGCTGCTTAAGTTTGTGAACCCTTTAGAATTTCTGCACAGATATGACCTAAAACATCATCAGATTTTCTCACATGTCTTAAAAGAAGACAGAGAACCTAGTTAAACAAATGAGACAAAAATATTATACTTTATTAAGAAAAATGATCCATTATTACATATTAATGAGTGGCAAAAGTATGTGAACCTCTAGGATTAGCTGGTATTTTGCAAGTGAAATTAATCAGGTGTTTCAGTCAATGTGATGATAATCAGGTGGGAGGGGGCACCCTGTGTTTTATTTAAAGAACAGAGATCTATCAAAGTCTTCATAACACCTTTGTGTTAGTGTATCGTGGTACAAACAAAGGAGAAAGAACCTCAGAAAAAGAGTAGTTGATGCTCATCAGGCTGGCAAAGGTTACAAAACCATCTCTAAAGAGTTTGGACTCCACCAATCCACAGTCAGACACTGTGTGCAAATGGAGGAAATTCAAGACCATTGTCACCCTCCCCAGGAGTGGTCGATTAGTTAGAGAGGTCACAAAGGACCCCAGGGTAACTTCTAAGCAACTGAAGGCCTCTCTCACATTGGCTGAACTGAACTGGATTTAAGCTCAGTAGACTGATTTTTCAGCTCATGTAAACCCTTGCACATGCAAGCGAATGTGAACGAGTATATTTTGGAGCGCTCTCTGAAGAGGCTAGCAGAATCAAACACGGTTGCCAGATCCTCTTATTGTAAGAGTTATCCATAGACCTGGTTGCTTGATTCTTTTGCGAGATTTGGCAACCCTGGAATTAAATGCAATAGCCGTGAAATGACTAAGAAACACATTGAGGTGATTCATAAAAGCCGAGTCTATACTTAAGTAAATGATGATTATCATTATTTATTAAAGTTTGGGTTCTCATATTTCAATGAGGTTATTGGCGGGTTACAAAATCCAATTATTGCCTGATGAGTCATGTAAACCAGAAGGTTCATTATCTGATTACATAAGTGCATGTAGATTCATTAATCAGATACAAAATGTGGATTTCTGCAGTTATCGGAATATGAAGGGCTTGTAAATTCTTACCGCATTGATAGCTGATGTTAAATACTCATTAAATTAGATTTAATGTGCTGTCCCTTTACCGTGTTCTATCTTTAAAAAAAATTAAAACAGCTCCCAGACACACTCGTTTAATAACCCTAACCACTGATCCCAGTTCATTCCTCAAAAGTCTTTCCTCCTCACGGGCACCATCTTCTTTTATCCTCTGTGCTCTCAGGACCTGGAGGAGGACGTGGATGTGGAACAGCTGGAGACGGGCGACTTCTCCAGCTCTAGCTCTGACTCGGGAGACTCTGACTTCGGCCTGGACGAGCACGTCAAGTTCGAAAAGGAGGAGGTCCGGAAGAGCGAGCGTCTTTTCCTCCAGGAAGCGGGCATGATGCCGTCCACCCAGAGGAAGCCCAGTCAGATCGAGGTGCCGCTTCCTCCCCCTCCACCCACGTACAAGCACCGCAGTGAGTTCGAGCAGATGACCATCCTGTACGACATCTGGAACACCGGCCTGGACCAGGAGGATATGAGGCTGCTGAAGGTGACGTACGAGAAGCTGCTGCAGGACGATCAGAACACGGACTGGCTCAACGACACGCACTGGGTTACACATCCCAATATCCTTTACTGCTGCTCTCAGGCCTCATTTCTGATTATACAAGCAATCAGGCTATAACGTCTAACGGGGTAAGAATTCAGTCTCAGGAAATCACCAACCGCTCTGAGGGAGGGAGAGGTCACATGGGGAGTCAGTAATTAAAGTATGTGACCCTTCTCCCTCTGCTGGGTCGCCAAAACTAGGCATGCCAGACCTGGGAGGGGTAGGTGGAACCACTTAACCCAGTCATTTCCCAATTCGAAAACCTCAGGTTTATTAGTTGCAAACAGACATGCAATGAACAGACTTGCCCTTTTTTATCTACTATCACCATCCCATAGTTATGAAGTAACATAAGTTCAAAGGAAGCTTATAATTATGGAATACAGACAGCCACAAGGCATTAGAGTTATGAAGCAAGAAGGTCTTAACTTTATAGCCGTTCACCCACAGATTCTCTCACGTCTGCTTTATGCTTTCTCTGGCATGGTGATCAGGAGGGTTTTTGAACAAGTCCTGGGTGCTAGCTGCAGAATCGGACGTTCTAGACTGAAGCACCAATACTTGCTGACGGGGAAACAAAGAATATTAGAGAAGTATGACTAAAGGAATCCTAAAGGAATGCCTAGAATATGAACGAGAAAGAATAAAGCCTCGTTCACACATACACGGTTGCGCCCGAGTTAACCGAGATTTTGCTTACCGAAACTTCCGCAGTGTATCC
>JAVSBU010000015.1:43280-53805 GCA_033118015.1 Loricariichthys derbyi
TATGCTATATACGTGATACGTTCACATCGTGTTTCGAATGTATTCCCATGGACGTTGTATTAGTTTCTCTTTCGGTGCATTCATATTTCAATCACAACATTTTATGACTGCAATATATTCTTAATACATTTGCTACATATTCGTTTTTGGCAAACCATTGCGGTAATATGCGAATGTAAAACGGAAACGTGAGACTGTATTAAGAACATAATCTTAATTTCAGCAGCTTAAAATTTGAGTGAGAAAATGTTTCGCTATTGCAGATGATTGTGAACATGTGCGTATGTAAAAAGAATGTATTACATGTGAATTACGAAAACGGCAAATACCACTTTTTTTTTCCGCAAGTCATTCGCACAGGCAAATTTTGCCACTGTGACAGCACCTTAAGGTTCTTATAATGGAATTCAGTGTTTTCCTTTCTCCAACCATAATGCTTTTCTTTAAATCAAAAAGTTCTATTTTGGTCTCAACCATCCACTAAACATTCTTCAAATAACCTTCTGGTTTGGTCACATGATCTTTAGCAGTGGCTTTCTCCTTGTAACCCTGCCATGCACACCATTGTTGTTCCGTGTTCTTCTGATGGTGGACTCGTGAACATTAACATTAGCCAATATGAGAGAGGCCTTCAGTTGCTTAGAAGTTACCCTGAAGTCCTTTGTGACCTCACCAACTATTACACACCTTGCTCTTGGAGTGATCTTTGTTGGTCGACCCCTCCTGGGGAGGGTAACAATGGTCTTAAATTTCCTCCATTTGTACACAGTCTGTCTGACTGTGGATTGGTGGAGTCCAAACTCTTTAGAGATGGTTCTATAAACCTTTCTAGCCTGGTGAGCATCAACAACTCTTTCTGAGGTCCTCAGACATCTCCTTTGTTCGTGCCATGATACACTTCCACAAATGTGTGTTGGATCAAATTCCATGTAATATATTGGATCATTTTCCTCAATAAATAAATGACAAAGTATAATATTTTATCTCATTTGTTTAACTAGGTTCTCTTTATCTACTTTTAGGATTTGTGTGAAAATCTGATGATGTTTTAGGTCACATTTTATGCATGAATATAGAAAATTATAAAGGGTTCACAAACTTAAGCACCACTGTACCTTTCCAGTCGTGTCCTCTCTATCCCATTTTTTCACGTTTAGACTAGACTTTTAACTTTACTGATGTGTTTAGAGACTCTAAACTAGACTCATTAAGTCTCTGTTTCATTGAACTGATCTTCATACTTTTAATAATACTTTTAATCAGAGCATTTTCAGTTCCCATTCAATAAAAGTAACAGGTCCATCATACTGTCCTCTTAGGTTTTATGGCTTTCCTTATTAGAGAGGTTTATAACAGTACATGACTGTATTCTTTATAATTATTGTGAATATCCAAACACTTTAAAAAGGTTTAGGTTTTGGGCTCTATGGCATTAGGCATGCTCCATAGACTGTAGTTTTACGCTCGAGTTTTCAGTGGTATCTCAGGGACATTTGCATATCGGTTGCATCCACTTTTTTACCATTTTGATCAATGGCCAGTTTCACTAAATATAACATAGTCGTTAAATAGTGCATACCTGTGTATATATATGTCAGTATATATTTTCTAAAGTGTTATGTTAGAATGTTCATTTGGTTTATTATGATAATAGAGTGGATATCTGTTTCAGGTACTTCTAACCCAGCGTCCCCTTCCTAATTTGGGTTGTGTTTGTGTTCTCCACAGCCTCTCAGTACCTGATCTCACTCCAAATATTGGGCTCTTCTGGTATTTCTTTGCTGAGATGTTTGAACACTTTCGCTTCTTTTTTAACTGCGTCTTCCAGATCAATGTCTTTTTGTACACCATCCCCCTCGCCATCAAACTTAAGTAAGACACTGTTTGATATTTATGACAAAAAATGAACCAAATTCATTTAGCTCTGGTTTGGATTCTTTCAACACGAATGAGCCAAGGCTACTGAGCATAACTTATTTACCTGTTCTCTCTCTTTTTTTTTTTTCTTTCCTTTCTCTGTTCCAGGGAGCATCCAGTGTTTCTCATCTTTATACAGATTGCCATCATATCAATATTTAAGTCGTACCCCACTGTAGGGGACATAGCGCTCTATATGGCCTTCCTGCCCCTCTGGAGCCATCTCTACAGATGTGAGTACTGTTGGTTAAAGTCCCAGAAACATAATATGGGATATGATATTTCAATGGGAAGTAAACTTCATTGTCATTCAGACTTTACAACAGGTGCATAGCTGAACTAAATTGCGTTTCTCCAAACACAAAGGGATCTGAAGTGGCTGCTGCCAACTAGGGCGCCGCCATTTTACAGTAATAAATAATACAGAATAATAATACATAGAGTGAGGGGAGGAGAAAAAAAACCAGCACCAGACTATGCTCATTAATGAGTACAGTTTGGGGAATGAAAAACTCCTCTGCACAGTTATGCACAAATACACATTACAACATGAAGATCAAGACTCACAACAGGGGTAAAGAGACAAAGACATGGGAATGGGGGAGGGGGCAAAGAGCATCTCTCTGGAGGAACTTTCTGAACTTTCTGGAGGAATTTGTTATTTCAGCAGTGGCCATGGCAGAGGCCCGTGCTGATATGGGGAGCTGAAAGGAGATAGAACCAGAATCTGTTGGCAGTCGTAATCATTTAGCCACACCTCTAGTCCAGTTTTTCCAATTTGGTCTCCAAAATGATCCAATTGTCTCTGGAAAGCAGCAAGCTTCTCCAAGATGTTGCCCATATTGTGGCTCAAAGTCAAGTCTGAGTGCTGACAGCTCTGCCCACCATGTCAATCATGTCAGGCAACTTTAAGGGGCCTTGGACAGCTGCCCCCATTCCTTGAATTTCTCGATACACCAGGGCAATGCCTAATCCAATCAGCAAAACTCCTGTAATTGTCACGCTATGGTAGGCTGAGGTGCAGACAGAGGACCCAAATGCAGACAGCTTCATGAATAGGGGTAGGCTTTATTTAAAGAAAAATGAGGAAACCATAACGGAACAAAAACAAAGTAACAAATAAAGCCAGATACAAAACAAGAAACAAACCTACCATAAAGCAAACAAGGCCAGGACACGTGGGAGCAGATTGGAGCATGCCCAGGAGCTATGGAAACCAATTTTACAGCCGGGGGACCAGGCCGACCAACCACATCTATGTGGACACCAATTTTACGGTCGGGGGTCCACGTACCGGCCAACCATGGGGACGAAGGAGCCCAGGCGAGGCTCGACAGGGTGCAGTGCAGGGACCAACCCAGACAATGACCCTATGAATGCTTCCCAAGCCTGAGGAAACCCCATGTGGACCCTCTAGGTCCAGCGCCATCTGGACTACCACACGGGGGTGCAGAAGGAGCTGGGGGAGGTCTGGGCGGCGCAGAGAATCAGCTATCTGTCCCTACACTACAGTCTAATCCCTGCCGATTACCTCTGAGCTCCAGCTCATACGCCACGTGCCCTCTGCTATATGTCTGTATATATGCTCCAGCTGTGGGGCGTGTCCAGCAAGTAAGCAAAAGCCCACGTCTCCTAAAGAACCTCACCAGCTAAGCCCCAACACAGCTAAGCGAGCCGCGGCAGATTGATCCGATCGCCGGGTCGGAGAAAGGAACAACTGACATAAACCCTGTGAGGCAAAGCCAATGACCCACGCCAGATCGTTTACGCGACTCCCTTTTAAAACGGCATGCACAGCTGAGTCTAATCCAGAGCTGATTACAAATGAGCAGCCCGCAGCGCGATCATGCATGCAGATGCCAGATGCAGGAAGACTCAGCTGTGCACACAAGCCATGCTCAGACGCCACGCCGGGTTACCAGATAGTAAATAAACCCACTCTTGGCGCGACGTCTGACAGTAATCATGGTTCTGAATAGGTAGGCATCCTCAATGTCCTCCTCGGAAAGAGCCGCCAGGAACACAGCCTGCCACTTCTCACACACATCCATCATGTAGCCAGCTGAAAACGTTCCAGCAGGACAGGTTGGTTCCCCCAAAACCAGACTTCTTGTGAGAAGATGGTGTCACTTGCATTCAGAGACCATTTAATCAAATCCATATTTTCTCGATTTGAAGAACTTCACAGAGAGAGTCTCTTAAACAATAAGACAATAGACTAAACAAACAGCAGGAGCAAAGCAGGGACGATAAGGGCAGGAGAGGGAGAGAAGTGAGATATATTCTTTCTTATATCCGTTATATTCTTAAGAGCATGCTGGATTGTGACCTGTCTGTCTAACAATCTACCTGTCTGTCTAACCATCTACCTGTCTGTTACAGTCTGAGATAAAACTCAACTAGAACTGTTGTTTCCAAAGTAAAGTTTTATGATTACCCACTATATTCTCTATTTGTATATTAATTTGTAGTCATTATCCTTTACAGCATAAAAGAAAAAGTAATATAAATAACCTCAATAGTATAATATCTTGAATATAAACCTGCTAAATTTATTTGATTTTCCATCTGTTTCCTCCTGCATTAACCACAGTCAAAACATCAGCATGTTTTTAGTATTTTTTGTTTTTCTGTTATATAATGATACGGATTAGTGTAAGCAGGAAGAGCTGAGAAATCTTAACCCTACGTTGTCTGATTAGTATTGCAGTAGTGTACTGATTATTTCTTGTCAGATTAGATGTCCTCACTTATGATCTGTTCTAAGCCGTGCTGCTGTGCTATGATCGACTGTTACTGTGTACTGACTGTTTGATCTCTGTCATTTTCTTCTAGTCTTAAGAAACATCTTTCTAGTTTGCTGCATTTTGCTTGCATGTTCTGCACTGTTCCCTGTGCTCTGGCATCTCTGGATTTATGCTGGCAGTGCCAATTCAAACTTCTACTATGCCATCACACTGCTATTCAATGTTGGACAGGTAAGTGTAAGCTTCCTGAATGTTATATAACATACAACAAGGAAGTTTTGGAATACAGCTTTGTAACTGAAAAACAGCTCACAAATGAAGGAAGTGGGAATTACTGGGTAGCCTTTGAACTTGTTTTGCCAAAAATCTTACGTTATCTCACAACACAACTGATTGGCTATTGTAGGAAATTTAAATGTTCCTCCTATGTTTCTCATTTTATTAGGGCTGTTTGTATATCAGTTTTACTCTGTGTAAAGTTTTTATCTTGCAGCAAACAAGTCAAGTCAGATGTATTTATATAGCACTTTTTAGAATGGAGCATTTTGGATTATCTTCTAATCAAGAAAGCCAATCCCAAATTAAACAAGCCTGTGGTGACAGTGGCGAGAAAAAGCTCCCTAAAATTGTATATAAAACTGAACCACAAACATAATTAAAGCCAGAAAACGATGATTTGCAAATCCTTTTTAATCCATAATCAATTGAATAAACTACAAAGACAAACAGATAAAACTGTTCAAACAGATAAACTTTATTTGCAAATATTCACTCATTTTGAATTTGATACCTGCAACACAAAAATGTTCGGATGGTGGAAATTTAGGGTTAATAATAAAATTATAAACTCTATAATGATGTGATTTAAACAGGTGATTATGATCATGATTTGATACAAAAGCAGCATCAAAGAAAGGCTGAGACTTTGAAGATCAGGAGATGGAAATGGAAAAGGAAATGTGTGAGAAAATTATTAAAATGTTTAAAAACAATGTTCATCAAATAAATATTGTAAGATAGTTGAATATTCCTCCCTCTACAGACCATAATAACATTAATAACTTTGTGCATTAAAAAAGTGCCTAAAGGCCAAAGGCACGAGCTTAACCTGAATGCAGTGATATATATATATATTATATCAGATAATATAAATCTGAGTGCCATGTTGTACCAGACTTTTTTGTTGCTTTGTCAAGTGGAACCTTATTAGCTCGTTACAGGTTTATTTACATATTTATTTAATCAAGCATTACATAATTAAACCGGAACCAACATGTGGAGGGAGGACAGAAAAGGAAAAGAAAAAGCAAAAGAAGAAGAGGAGTAAAAGAAAAAAAGAAGAAGAGGAACAAAGGAGAAAAAAGAAAGATCCATGCAAGAAGCTGCTGCATCCATATCAATGAGCTTCCTGGCAACAACTGCTGCATCTGAAAGACAAAACCAGAACACAAGCACACAAACCAATGCAGCAAGGCGATATCAACACCACATATGCATGGGCCACAAATCTGTACAATTTTGCATATTTATGTATGTGCGTGTATACATGCATGCTACTGGGTGTGTCTGTATACCCGCGTGTGCGTACATACCCCCACCCATCTATTTGTGCGCATATACACGCACGAGCAGGCACACAAATTAATATACGAGTTCACCGTGAGGGGCTCCCATTGAATGTGAAAAGGCGGGAAGAACACAGTCCCAAATCTCAAGCCAGGCACCCCACCTCACCCTTGTGACCTCTACTGACCCCAGACCCGAGCCCCACATATGCACAAGTACGCGCTCATTCACTAGGGAAAATTCTATGAGCCGGCCAAGACCGGCAAGACGACATGCTGCAGCCACGGGGCCACCCACCCCCGTACAATGAAGTGATCCTTGATCTCTCAGAAAGCATCAAGAACCACCATTAAACAAAAGCTGCATTATCTTGTTGATAAAGTCGTGGATGTTCCTGTTAAAGATCTCATATTGAATCCATATGTTACTCGAAAATCTCAATGTACTTTTCTGCATTAATGCTGCATCACATAAGTGTAAATGACCTTTGATAAGGGTCCTGACCAAACCCCATACCATAACAGAACCTGTCATTTGGACTTGGTACTGATTACAGTCTGGATGGTCCTTTATCATCTTTGGTCTGAAGCACATGGTGTCCATTTTTTACCAATAAAGATTGGTAATACTGATTCATCTGAACACAATCCACATTTCCACTGTGTGATGGTCCATCCTAGATGATCTGAGCCCAGAAAAATCAACAGATCTTCTGGATATGGTTAATATGAGACTTCTTTATTACACAGTAAAGCTTTAAGTGGTATTTGTGAATGTAACTCCATATTGAGGTTCTTGGTACAAAGGTTTAATAAACTAATCTCTTACCCATGTGGTTCTATTGGATATTGATGAATGATGGGTATTGATCATAGGTGTTCGATTTAGGCTTGCACCCTTTTTACACTTCTGCACTGAAATTCCTCCAGATTTCTTGAATGATTTAATGATATTATGCACTAGCAAAGGAGAAATGTGCAAATCACAATTTGAGATTTATTTTACTTCATTACTAGCCCTTCATTCTTTGGAACGTGTTACAGGCCAGAAATGCAGGAATGGATGCATATTAATAAAGAAAAAGAAGTTGAGTAGACCAAAAAGAGTATTGTCCTGACTTTTCTGATTTGGAGTTGTATTATTGTAATATTTGTTCAGTGATGGGGTGGGTGGTAATATAATTTAATCGTATTGTGATAAATAAATGGTCTAATGTGATAGTGTGATTTTCTAAGTATATAAAGAATATCATCAGTGCTTAAAGAACTAAGTTTCATTATAAAGAGTGTTAATTATTCCTGTTTCACTTATCCATTTTTAGCTCCATTTGTATTTCTGCAATTTGAGACTGCAGTTCATCTGTTGCTCTGTATAATGTTCGCCTTATTTCACCCTGTCATTCAGTGGTCAGGACCCCTATAGATCAGGTCCTATTGGGGTGGTGCGGTAACACTGGTGTGTTAGTGTGTCTTGAGCTGGTACAAATGAACCAGATACAACAGTGCTGCTGGAGTATTTTTTTCTGTTCTGTAATCCTGATTTTCATCTCTTTGTGTTAGATCCTGCTCGTTTCAGATTACTTCTATGCATACCTGCGTCGGGAGCATCACCTGAGCCAAGGACTCTACCTGAGGAGGAAAGATGGTACTGAGGCTACACTGGTTTTAAAATGACCTCCACTAATCCCAGTCGTCTCAACAGTCATGTCTCTGTTTTCTGTCTTTCCTCCGACTTTTCCTGATCCATTTGTGTTTCTCGTTTGTTAATTCCATCTTTTTGTGTTTATTGTTCTCTTTCTCAGTCATACAGTACCCCTCTTTGACCAAAGCTGCTATGTAAAGGGGATTATTATTACAGGACACTCTTACACTCTTGCTGTTGCTCAGGTACTTAAATTGTACAATAAGAACAAATGTAGAACACGGTGGGAAATGAGAACAACAAAATAACTTTTGGACTTTTTGTAATTAAGTCCTGTTAGAAGTTTTTAAGCCTGCAGATGAACAGCCAGCCTTTGAATGTATAGTTTTGCACTGGCAGTAAGCTGAGCCGTCACTCTCATAGACTTTATCTGATATTATTAGGACGTAGATGGACGTAGGACTGTCTGAGACTTGTCCCATGTGTGTTTGCCAGTGTTCATTTGAACTGATCTGCATTGAGTGTTTAACTACAATAAGAAAACACGTGGTTATGTTGGGGGAATTAGGATGACTTAAATGTACAGGTTAAGTTACTTTGTGTTGCGGTGTTTTATTTTATTGTTTGTTTGTTGTTTTTTTTAAATCAATGTATGTGCATTGCATTTGTTTAAATATAACTTGGTTAGTTTGCATTACATCTTATCCTTCTCTATTTAATATTCTGCAATATTAAACCATTGTCATCTTACCATTTAACTGATGAGATCTAACAAAGTGCAGTATAAGTAGGTCTAGCACCAATGGACCTCTGTTAATCTTTATCCACAGTACCAGGTGATTAGACAGATTTTATAATGACTATATTAATTAATTACTCGTGGGGGGGGGGTTCTCCAGCAGAGTGTACAACCTTTCTTAGTCATCAAACACTAATTTATACAACGTGCTACCACTGAACCAGCTGTGTGTATGTATATATATGTGTGTGTGTGTGTGTATATGCAGTGGTGCTTGAAAGTTTGTGAACCCTTTAGAATTTTCTATATTTCTACATAAATATGATCTAAAACATCATTAGACTTTTCATACAAGTCCTAAAAGCAGATAAAGAGAACCTAGTTAAACAAATGAGATAAAAATATTATACTTGATCATTTATTTATTAATGAAAATGATCCAATATTCCATATGAGTGAGTGGATAAAGTATGTGAACCTTATCTTTCAGTATCTGGTGCCCACCTTCTCTAGAGATTCAGTTCATGAACAGATGTCCTGATATTTTCCTTTAGAATTCTCTGATGTAATTCAGAATTTATTGTTCCATCAATGATGTCAAGCCGTCCTGGACCAGATGCAGCAAAACAGGTCCAAACCATGATACTTAAAGCTTTACTTTTAAACCAAAAAGTTCTATTTTGGTCTCATCCATCCACTAAACATTCTTCCAATAACCTTCTGGTTTGGTCACATGATCTCTAGCAAACTACAGATGATCAGTAATGTTCTTTTTGGAGAGCAGTGGCTTTCTCCTTGTAACCCTGCCATGCACACCATTGTTGTTCAGCGTTCTTCTGATGGTGGACTCATGAACATTAACATTAGCCAATTTGTGAGAGGCCTTCAGTTGCTTAGAAGTTACCCTGGGGTCCTTTGTGACCTCACCAACTATTACACGCCTTTCTCTTGGAGTGATCTTTGTTGGTCGACCCCTCCTGGGGAGGGTAACAATGGTGTTAAATTACCTCCATTTGTACACAATCTGTCTGACTGTGGATTGGTGGAGTCCAAACTCTTTAAAGATGGTTTTGTAACCTTTTCTATCCTGATGAGCATCAATAACTTTTTCCACAAACGTGTTATGAAGAGCAGACTTTGATAGATCCCTGTTCTTTAAATTAAACATGGTGCCCCCTCACACCTGATTATCATCACATTGATTCAAACACCTGACTCTAATTTTACTTACTAATTAACTACTAATTCTAAAGGTTCACATACTTTTACCACTCACTAATATGTAATATTGGATTTTTCCTCCATTAAAAAAATGACCAAGTATAATATTTTTCTCTTTTTTTGTTTAACTATTTTGCCTGTGTACACACACACACACACACACACACACACACACACACACACACACACACACACACTGCCTGGTCAAAAAAAGGTCATCGTCTGTGGGGGTGGAGCTATGATCTGGTGTTACTTCTGCAGTTGTTCAGGTCTTTGTTCAGTAAAATTTAACCCAAAGAATGAGGTCAGCTGATACCTGATTATACTGAATGTGTAAGCAGTGTTTATAGTTACTCCACCATTTACAATGTTCTGACGATTCTACCGTATGTTGAGTTTATGTTACATTAAAGATTTTAATAGATAGTAAATTTATATCAGCACACGGCCTATATTAAGTGTTCAAACATGACCATAAATTCAGTTTCTGCTGAATGTGTATTTATGTTTTTACCAGATTCCCACTGTAAAGTCGTAACGTTGTAAGTCAGACCATCATAAAACAGGCAACAACAGATGAGCTTCTGTCTCTGACTTTACAGCTACAAGGTGGAGCAATAAGGTGAATGTCTCTAATAAAGTGGACAACAAGTGAACAGTTTAAAAACTCCAGCAGCACTGCTGTGTGTGTATG
>JAVSBU010000015.1:120193-134896 GCA_033118015.1 Loricariichthys derbyi
GATGTGGAGGTAAACCATACATATATAAGGGTAGCATTTAGGAAGGTCAGGAAAATATGCAAATTTAGCTCCGCCCCCTAGGCAAGATCAAGTTCAACCATACAGTTGCGTACAGCACACAGTGAAACGAAACAACGTTCCTCCAGGACCAAGGTGCTACATAGAACAATTTACACAACACAAGTGCACATAAGTGCAGAACATGTGCAATAACCGAGTGCTCGGTCAATAAACAATAAATATAGTGAGCAATAACTCAAGACTATTTACAATAACCACAAGACAATAATGTAAGAGTATTCAAGTCAAGTGAAATTTATTTATATAGCACAATTCAGACAATAAACAATAAATAAAGATCCTGCTGGAGGCAGCTCGCTGTGAAGAAATAATGTAATGTACTTACATTAAATGTAATGGCTACAGCACAGAGGACTCATTTGGGCTCTTTGAGCTTTTTGTATCTCAATCACAAAGTTGTCATAGCAATGGAAATAGACCAATTAAAACGTGTATCACATGTTCGTGACGTAATGCCAGATTTTACTTTACGTGATCATATAATAAAACTTACTGGTCATAACAGGAAATGTACACAATTACTCTTTCATCACTGGTGAGGATATGCCTTACTTTCATTTTCGGTAAAATTTAAGCGTCCAGGTTTTTGGCTTTGAAAATCTGGCGACCTTAACCTACAGGTTGACTTTCGGTTATCCAGTAAGCATTTCATAAAGGCCAGTTGCCTTTCGGAAGGACTGGCAGGCTCCCATCAGTCATTTTGTAATTTTGTGGTTCTGGCAAAAACTCCCGGAATTATTCAACATGTTGAATTGCTTTGTGTTACTGGGATTTTTTACCCGGTCTAGGCCACACCCGCCACTGCTTAATTTGTAAGCATCCAGGTTTTGCAGGAACACTCCAGGATACAATTCGGAAGTTTCAGAAGGCCAAATCTTGGTTAATTCGGCCGCAACCATGTATGTGTGAATGTAGCCTTAGGATCATTAAACACAAAATCATATCCAAATGCAATAAAATTTCAATAAAACATTAACCTGACTACATGCATGCAGTAATTTAAATAAATAAAGATGAAACAGCATATATAACAAGGACAGAAGGCTAATACTTTTGCAAAAAACTTTGACATATTTATAAATGTTTGTTTGTTTATTGGTAGCCATCTATGAGGTAAGTGCACCTGTCTGTTGGTAGTTTCTGAATAGTAAGATTGTATAAAATATACGTTGCTCTGGATAAGGGCATCTGCTAAATGCCATAAATTTAAATGTCCTGCAAGGTTATTGGCTGTTCAAATGAGTAGAAAATTTCTTGAAAACATTTTGAACTGGTGAAGCCAGAATTCTTTGGGGATGATCTTGCATCTTTAAAATACTTGTGTTGGGTGATGATAGCATTTGTGGTCTGCTCAGATAGCTCACTTCTCTATGTCATTGTAAACAAGGGACAGGAAATAAAACAGGCCTTTTTAGGCATCAAAACCACCAGTTAAGAGGCTAATTAAAGTCATGAGAGTATTGACAAGGTAGGAACAGGCAAGACTTATTTCTAATGAATATAGTTTAGTCTGATTTTGTCCTTTGTTTAAAACTGATCAAAAAGGTGTCATTAATTAACAATAATTTTAATTTGTATTCTATTTTCCTAATTGCAATTTCCTAAATGTAGTTTGTAATTTGATATTTTTGTGTCTTGTGCATTCATATCTTCAAGCAGTTTAACAAAACACAGTTACAAGAGATATTTTGCATAATATTCAGGGGTCCCCATAATGCTGACCATAACTATAGATTTCATAGGACTTAACATCATCATCAGGATTATGTCAGGAACACATATAACATCTGAATGGTGGTGAATCGTCTGGAAGAGTTAAAATCATTTTCATGAAATGGAACTCTATATACACTGCCTAGCCAAAAAACCCATCACCACCTGTGGGTGCAATGCTATGATCTTTGATTGCTGCTGCACTGTATACAGAAGAGAACAGAATTGCTTGTCCGCTATATAGTTTAACAGACACTGCATCTAAAAGCAACAACTTACTTGAATTTCCAGCAAACTTTCCTCATCTCTGGTGTTGTTCCTTTTGTCCAAGCCATCGCCTCGCAGCAATGCCTCCAACGCAGTGCTTGGTGTAGGCAAAGGATCTTTAGCTGTCACAGACAAAGAAAAAACAGCCAGAAAACACACAGACAGACACACAGAGACACAGACAGGCAGGCAGGTACACACACACCCAGGAATACAGACAGGCAGATGCAAACAGACAGACAGGCAGGTAGGCACACATGCACGTATGCACACAGACACACACACAGACAGATGGGCAGGTACATGCACGCACACAGACATCCAGAAGCATGCATGCACGTGCACACACACACGCACACACAAAGGCAAGCAGACAGACAGCATTCAAGCAGGCACACGCACGCAGACAGACAGTCGCATACGCACACGCATGTAAGCACGTGCAGACACACACACCCACGCACGCAGGCAGGCAGACAGGCAGGCAGGCAGACAGAGACACAGACAGACAAGCTTGATTTAAATGCGCAGGTATATTGTGTTCTGTAAAGCCTAGCAACAGTAAATAATTACTAAAATTATTCAAAAACATTGTTTGCACTTGAAGACAAAATAAAGTCCTGCATTTATTTTGGAAAATCCTGAAAAGCTAGTTGTCAAGATCTTATCTATGAAGAGTAGTTTAAAATGTGCTTTGTTTCCGCAAACTAAAATGTTCTTTCAAACATTCGTGGTGAATGTCCAACCAGATGCAGCACTGCAAACTAAATACTTCAGCCCATCCCACTGCACAGAAAGTTGTGCATCTGACAATTACAACTCTAATATAATATACAAATCACCCACAGAATTATTGCTATGCAAACCAACAACAACTATTTAAAAGTAGACAGTTCATTTGAGCATTAACATGTAAACATTTATTAAATCATTGTAAGCCCAGGAGAGAGAATAGTGCCAGGGAGGCCTAGACATTACCTATATTTAGACCGTAGAGGTGAAGGCTTGAGTCCACGGAAGTGTGTAATCTTCTTTTCTTTCTCCAGCAGCGAGCTGGATAAGTGTACATTTGGCCAGCTGCCAAACCTAAAAAACACAATTATCCACAAACACAGACAGGCAACAATTAATTCCAACATGATTAACATTTTTTTAGACTCACTGGTTTTTAGACTCTCAAAAAAATCTCACTGGTGAGATAACACACCATAGTAGTTTGAGTAAGAATTTCATTTATCGAAGGATCAAATAATATATACTGTATAACATATAATAATCGATAATGAAAAGATGGAAGTTATAGTTATTACAGGTAATGGCCGTTTAACGACCATCCAATCAATGTCTTAGCAATTATAATAAATGGTAACAGAAAGTAAAAATCTGTCCTATAACTCCAAACAATGTTTTAAACAGCCCATCAGTGTTGCAGATCCAAGAGCAGAGAGAGGTGTTTAAGAACAGAAGTTCTTAAACACCTTAAGTTCTTAAAAGAAGATTCTGTGCTCGCTTACTCATTAGTTCACGTTTGGACTAGAGACTCTTCTACCTTGGTTGAGGTGTTTATAGACTTTTTGGTGGAAGGTGCTTGCGTGTATGAATTTCTACTGCTTATTTGTAACAAGCTGTAAACTACACAATGGCTGATCTTCTGATCAGGTCCATCATGTCATTTTCTTAAGTGTTATTACTTTACATTACAGTAGCATAAAAAGACTGTGTGACTATGGCTGGTCAATGGTAATTTCAGTCCATGACCTGTTTCACAGAACTTAATGAGGTTATATATGTATTAATATGTACTAGTACCTATAAATTAGTATTAAAAATTAATAACAATTTAAAGTTAATCATTGTGCTACCATATGATGTCATACAGAAGTCACTGCCAGGAATGTGATGGTAAACAAAAGTTGAAGTAAATCCACAACCACTACATTATAAACCAAGAACAAACACTTCACTTTGACTTTGACTATAGACAGGATTTTTGTTGTTGTTCCCACATTTATATGACAGCTGGTTAAAATGGCATGTGAACCTGCAATTACAGCATTTAGCCTTTCTCCAGTCATCTCAAACTAGCTTCTTGAACATGACAATAAGCTCTCTGTTCTCAAATGGCCTCACCAGATCCCAATCTGATAGCACACCTTAGGGACGTAATAGAAGAAGAGAGTCACATCATGGATGTGCAACCGACAAATCTGCATATGCTATCATGTCAATATGGCCCAAATTCTTTAAGGAATATTTCCAGCACCTTATTGAATCTATATCACAAAGAATTAATGCAGTTCTGAAGGCAAAACGGGGTCAACCCGGTACTAGCAAGGTGTACCTAATAAAGTGGCTAGTGAGTGTATTGAAAACATGAAACTGAAGACAAACCAATATAATCACTTTCTCTGATACAGACTACAAAGGTGTGTCAGTATCTACTGCTTCCTGGCCGGAGCTCACCTGGTCCACGATGTTGGCGCTCCATCCAGATGTAGCAGTTGTTCTGGGCAACGCCAGTTTGAGAGTCAAGGAAGGGCAGACGAACACTGCGCTCTGCACACAGACGTGCATTGTAACTGCGACACTGCTCGATCGCCTCTCTATAAAACTGGTCACCCAACCTAGAGAGACACCAAACATCTTTGGGTTTTTCTTTTGTCTGTGTGCACAAATAGCTGAACATTGCTGAAGTACGTGAAATTTATTAAGTCTTTAGAAATACCTGTTTCTTTATGAATGGTACATATAAGCAGCTTGTCATTAATGAAAAATGGGATAATGAAATCCTAAGTAACTGACTGAAATGTTTGACAATATTCAGGATAATGAAGTCAAACAATGTAACTGCAGTCCCCCCCAATGATAGCGCCTCCATTATGATACCAATTTTACAAGTAAAGAAGCTCAATAAGCATCAGTATATAATAATAATAATCTTATCTCAGTATTTGTTTCATTTTTTTGGCTGGGGGATGGTGCAATCATATACTTTAAATCATATACTTTAAAATGGTGCAAGTCAAATTTGGAAACATGCACTTTTGCTTATCCTTCATTTAGAAATGGATTTGTTTAGAAATAGAAAAGAAAAATTCGGAAACAGTGCTGACAAGACCAAGGCATTTGAAAAGTGCTGAAGTCATAAGGAACGTGTTCATTGTTCAACTACGTCCAGTGTAGGATTCTGCATACCATCTATTCACACTGACAAAAGTGTGATTGTGTTTCAGAAACAGCCTTAATTAACAGATTTCTACACCTCACCACAACTACAACACCAGTGGTCCCAAATCCACAACACTAAGTAAAAACAATAACCTACACTACATACACTATACTGCCAAAAGTATTCGTTTCTGCTTTCACACACATATGAACTTGAGCGACATCCCATTCTTAATCCACGGGGTTTAACGTGGTGTGGCTCCAGCCTTTGTAGCTTTAACAGCTTCAGCTCTTCTGTGAAGGCTTTCCACAAGTTTTAGGAGTGTTTATGGGAATTTTTGACCATTCTTCCAGAAGTACATTTGTGAGAACAGACTGATGTGGAACGAGAAGGTGTGGAAAGTGTAATTCATCCCAAAGATCTCCTGTTGGGTTGCGGTCAGGACTCTACAGGGACAGTCAAGTTCTACCCTTCCAAACATGCTCATCCATGTCTTTATTGGACCTTGGTTTGTGCACTGGTGCGCAGTCATATTAGAACAGGAAGGGGTCATCCCCAAACTGTTCCCACAAAGTTGGGAGCAGGAAATTTTCCAAAATCTCATGGTATGCTGAAGCAAAGTTCCTTTCTCTGGAACCGAGGGGCCGAGCCCAACTCCTGAAAAACAACCCCACACCATAGCCCACCACCAAACTTGACACTTGGCACAATGCAGTCAGACAAGTACTGTTCTCCTGGAAATGCAGACTTGTCAATCAGATTGCCTGTGAATTGTCACTCCAGAGAACGCATGTCTGCTGCTCTAGAGTCCAGTGATGGTGTGCTTTACACCACTGCATCTGACACTACATTGTGCTCGGTTATTATGGGTTTGATGCAGCTGCTTGGCCATGGACACATATTCCATGAAGCTCTCTACACACTGTTCTTGAGCTAATCTGAAGGTCACGAAGTTTGGAGGTCTGTAACAACTGACTCTGTAGAAAGTTGTAGACTTCTGCGCACTATGCACCACAACATCCGCTGACATTGACATCTCTGTAATTTTACATGGCTCCATGAGTTGCTGTCACTCCCAGTCACTTCCATTTTGTTAGACTGCCACAGAGTTGGCTGTGGAACATTTTGCAGTGAGGAAACTTCGTAGTGAGGACTGGACTTTTAGCACAGGTGGCATCCTATTTCAGTACCATGCTGTAATTCACTGAGCTCCAGATTGCTACCAAGTCTTTCACAGATGTTTGTTGAAGCGTAGGTGCTTGATTTTATGCACGTGTGGCCATGGAAGTGATTGGAACACCTGAATTCAATGATTTGGACCAGTGAATGAATATTTTTGGCAGTATAGTGTATACCCAGGTAGCTTTCTGTGAGCATCTGGATAAGTCTGCTTTCCTAACTTGTAAGTCCTAAATTTACAGATAACATTTATTAATGAAATAATAAAAACACTGTGCATATGAATGATTTGCCAGATAACATGCACAGACAAACCAATCTCAGCCATAAATACTTGACTGAATAAATTCCTTTTATTGTCACTAGTCACAAGTACCAGCGAAATTATCCATCAACCCATCCGTGCACATACAGTATAACAAAGGGGGAGACAGGACAGAAAGACAGGGATAAGGAATAATATAGACTGCAGAATACATGGGGAGAGGGGAAGAGATTAAAAAACACGCCCCAGACTATGCTCCTAAGCAAGCCCAATTTGGTAACAGAAAAAAAGAAAACACCTCAGCAAAATAAGCACACGATACATTACAACATGAAGACCGGGATTTGCAACAGGGAAAGAGTAAGGGAAGACAACCCAGTGCAAGCCTGCAGCCATCCGGTTCTGCAGATATTGTTGGCGCTGAACAACTAACCCATCTTGCCACAACGAGGGATGAACAGTGGAGAAGGCACAAGAAGCTTCTCTCTGCAATGAAATTTCTGGAGGAATTTGTTATTCCAGCAGTGGCCTTGGCCAAAGGCCTGTGCTGATATGGGGAGCCAAAAGTAGACAGAACCAGAATCTATGGTGACAGTTGTAATCAGTGCCACGACGACCCTCTAGTCAATTTTGTTCAATTTGTCCATTTGGTCTCCAAAATGATCCAATTGCCTTTGCAAAGGAGCAAGCTTCTCCAAGATGTTGCCCATATCGTGGTTCAAAGTCACAGTCTGAGTACTGACAGCTCTGCCCACCGTGTCAATCATGTCAGGCAGCTTTAAGGGGCCTTGAACAGCTGCCCCATTCCTCAAATTTCCCGATACACCAGGGCAATGCCTAATCCAATCAGCAAAACACCTGTAATCATGGTTCCAGATAGGTAGACATCTTCAATGTCCTGAATGGAAAGAGTCGCCAGGTACACGACCCGCGACTTCTCCTATGTGTCCATTGTGTAGCCAGACGAAAATGTTACAGCAGTACAGATTGGTTCCCCCGAACCCAGACTTCTCGTCGAGAAGATGATATCAATAGCATTCAGGGACCATTTAACCAAACCCATAATTTCTCGAATCGAAGAACAGCATGGAGAGAGTCTCTCAGAATAAGACAGTCTAAACAAACAGCAGAAACAAAGCAGGGAAGATAGGGATAGCTAGAATATGCTTGCAAAGTCTTTTAAAGTTACCAGTGGTCTCTAAATTTCTCTGATCAAGATCCTCCTGGTGTCATCATTCAATTGGAAAGGACAACAAGAATTTAGGTTTTTGGTGGTTGGTGGAACCATTCCTTGAAATCTATTTGTATCCTAACTCTTTATTTTTGCTTTTCCTCAACCTGGAGACCTTTTGAAAGCACCTTTCCAACTATGGTGACATCTTTGCATTACTATCCCATAGTAGAGCAGAGAGTCATGGTAGAGTCCCATCAAATAACATTTCAATGTATACAGGAGGGTAAGGTTAGGGCTAGTGTGTGTTGTAGAGGTTGATCAACTGCATACAAATTATTTTGTTTTATTTAACATCATTGGCTATATTCACAACAAATACAAAGTCATATAAACACACTAGTCATGGGCCAATTTAGAGCCACCAATCAACCTAATGCATACTTTGTGGCAATGGAAATGTGGGAGGAAACATGCACAGACACAAGGACACACAGAGAGTGTCTGAGGTCTGGATCGTAACAGCGATCTCGGAGCTGTGAGGCAACTGCATGAACCACATGCGGCAACGTGCTGCTCATTGTAGGCTTATAATGGTTACTCTGAAACTGCTGATCACATAGCCAAACCAGGAATTCAACTAATTACATTTTGGTAATTTATTATTCATTTTGTTATTTTCAAAATGTTGAGGGTTATAATGTGAAAATACAAAGTTAATTTATTTAACTTTCAGGTGTGATGAAGTAGGGATTTTGACAGACAGGGTACTATGATTTTCTATAGGCACTGTATAAGAGTTTGTGTGTTTCTTGCAAAGATGCATAATGATAGATGAGCTACGAGTGGCAGACTGAAGCAGCTGACTGGGCCAAAATTAGGATGCTGTCTGTGCCCACCGTTGATTCGCTTACCTGTCAGATTCCAATCTCTGCATGTTGGGATAAGAAACTTCGATTGAAAGACAGAGCGCGCACACACGCACGCACACACACACGCACCCCTTCACATTCCTCTTTTTTTCCAACTGCAAAACCAGTAAACACCGTAAATACATATCCTTCTAAGGTTTAAAATAGTTCTTTTATTTCCAAGAATTTGGTAAACCATGACAGATGAAACAATGATTAGAGTACAGAATATAGATTCAGAGCACAGTCTAGCACATTGACGTTTAAGTGACTGAAAACAGAATGAAGCAATCCTTACTCAGATGAGAATTTGACTCGTACTACTTCAGTGCTGGCATCCTTCCCCATAGTGAATTTAGTCTTGGCTGCAAGGCCATCTGTCTCTTCTGAGACCGTGCAGGTGCACTTATAACAGGAAGTCAGTTTTGCTGCAGCAATGCAAGCTCAGAATTTGGGCACAAAATATTTTCAACATTACACTATAAGCAATTCAGCAAAAGACAATTAAAAAAGTCAAAGGTAAAAAAAAAACAAAAAACATCAAACAAATAATTAGAGGATGAGAAACAAGCACAAATATTCCAAAGCAAACAAATCATCAGTTAAGCAAACCACAGCGCATCTAAGATATCACTGCAACTGGTTATTGTGATATGACTCAGCCAAACCAACGTAAAGGCAATGTCACAGGTTTCAATCTGAGAGCACTCGAGTGGAGAATATAAATATCCCCACAACTACCACATACAACTGTCTGTTGTTGCTAATCCTGACCATTTCATCCCGGTATCCAACTGCTAGTAACTTAAAATCTGATTTCACCACCTGTGTGACATCCAACCTTCAGAAAAATGTCCATGAAAATTAACCAAAAACAAAAGCACCGATTGTTTGAAGTCAACACTGAAGTTTCTTGCTATTTGGGGATGGTGTGAAAGTGTGACAGTTGACATTCAAGCGCTTGAAAGTGCTTTAGCACACTGCACTGCGTGACCAAAGACCTGAAGACTAGCCCAAGTCACAGCTTTGCACTGGCGGTTTGCATGTGCATCTTTCTGATGGTCTGTTCTCACCTTTGATCATTGCACCCATACTAACTTTCAGGAAACCTATAAATTGCAGCCATCACACTGCACATGAACACACCAGAAACAGTTGACATTTTCCTACAGTGTTCAGAAAATTTAAATTGTTACGAAGTATACCTTTCTGTCTGGGAAAAGTTTGTGCCCATGTGCTTCCCTGTGCATTGGACATTTTACCAGGTTAAAAAACAAAAACAACCACTTCATGACACATCTTCGAAATGTCGTCTTACAGCGAGAAGGTCCTAGGTTTGATCCCAGGTTAAGCGACCTGGGTCCGTACCATGTACGCATGGGTTTACTACTGGTGCTCCTTTTTACTCCTATTAGATCACCATATTTTTCAGACCATAAGGCACACTTAAAATCCTTTAATTTGATAAAAAAATTAACAGTTCTTCTTATAATCCGGTGCATCTTATGTATTAATTCTAGTTGTACGTACTAACTGATTTTATGTGGTACACAGTGCTCAAAAATCTGTCAAAATGTTTTAGAACGGCTTTCGATGAAGCTGAAGCACTTGATGAATTGTTGTAGCATTATAGCTACCATAGTCAGGGGCCTCACAGAGTAATATTTAATGTACTTCAATATAATATTATAGTGTGTTTATTAGGACCCCAAAATGGCACCTGTTAAGAGACATGCTTACGAAGCGGATTTCAAGGCTATCAGGTATGCAGTCGAGCATGGGAATAGAGCAGCTGCAAGAGAATTCAACATCAATGAATCAACGGTGCAGAAGTGGAGGAAGCAAGAAGACGACCTACGCCAAATAAAGAAGACCAAACAGTTACGGGGGTCACGCTATCTGCACTTGGAGAAATCATAGTCATGTTATCTATACTGAGTTTTAATGAACGTCTAAATGCTGTTTTACGCACCCGGCTCGCAAAACAGCGTTAGGGGAAAAACTACTCAAGCTTTTTATTCTACAGATTGAAATTAAAACCAAACAGAGTTTCTGAGGGAACAAAACATTATGGCCACAGAGGACAAACTTGAAAAGTGGGTTACTGAACAGAGAACAGCAGGTAGAAACGTCTCTACAGTCTTTATTTGACTCTATTCGAACCTTCCCAAAGGTTGAAATCATCACTACAAAGATAAGAAACAGCAATAAGACTGACTCGGATAATGACGAGAGCGATCCGGACATGCTTGATGCTGAAATCACCCAACTGTTTACCTCAGACACTGAGGATGAAGAATTTGATGGATTTGTGGAAGAGGAATGAACTGAAAAAAGTGAGTGTATTGTTTTGTATCTTATGTTACATCTGAACAATGTTGAGAGTTACTGTGAATGAGTTGAATAAAGTTTGACTTAACTGACTGTTTTGTTTCTCTGAATGCACCTTATATATGGAATTAGATCCATTCATTAATACTGCGCTTTATAATTCGGTGCACTTTACAGTCCGGAAAATACGGTAACCAATTACACTAAAATGCCCAGATGTGTGTCTGTGCGTGTATGTATATTTTCTACTGTATATATTAACTTTGTATCGATGTAACCTTTGTTACTTCATTAAAAAATGCACACTGATGCTGAAAGCAATTTTACATAAAACAAAAAACTAACCTGCATCTTGCCACACTGTTATTCTTTAAATATTGATGGTTACAAGATCATTGAATAACATCTACCTAATAGTTTTCCTTGCAGTATAGTTACTTTCTTGACAATTATTTCATTAAAAACCTTGGCTAGCTTTAATACATTTTAATTAAATAAACACCAGCTAGTCTAAATAAATCTAATGCTTACCGCATTCTACAAAAAGCAAAATATTGCAATCAAATACAGGAAACAAACAAGATTTTAAAACTTCAAATAAAATGACTCGATGTGATAAAATTTTAATCGATTCATAGATCATTCTTTCAATTCTATTACTACTAGTGTTGCTCCTTTATATCATCACTATTCCCTAAATCAGTGGTGTCAAACTCAATTGCATAGGGGGCCAAAATCCAAAACACACTTTAGGTCGTGGGCCGAACAGGATAAACATTTATTGAACACATTAAAACTAAACTTTTAAAACATACATATGAATAAACAGACAGGAATATTATGCTGGAATAAATCAACTCAAACCTTAAATAACTTATAATATTTTGCTCTCCATAAAAATATATCCTATCTAAATTATACAGGTTAGAAATAAAGTAAATGTTAAAAGAACAAACATTCAAATTTCTTTACTCGTGTCATCTTATATAAAAAATAAACTTAACTTTTCAATATCCCAAAATATTTTGCTCTCCATAAAAATATATCATGTCAAATTATACAAATTCAAAATATGAACATGCTGCATAACAAAAACTGGAAATATAAATAAAATTTGTGCTTTTCAGCAATAACAAATCAAATCAAAATCAAATGAACTCTTCTGCTTTCTGTATCTTCTGCTCTGCATTCAGGTCTTTCAGCTTATCCTGATGTTCTGTCTCATAGTGCCATCTTAGATTAAATTCTTTAATTACAGCCACGCCACATTAGCTCCACAAATGAGACACACGGGTTTACTGGCAATGTTAGTAAACATGTACTCAGCCTCCCATCAGTTTTTAGAGGCTCTGTTTTCAGAATCAACTTTTATCTTCGGCATCGTGAGCATTAGCTTCGCAATAACTTGCAGCATCATAAGCTAGACTTGATTAATGTGGGAAGTGTTCGGCAAGGCAGCTGAAGCGCTGCATTATGGGATCTGTAGTTTATTGTGCGCTTCATATTGCCGGGCCATTAATAACAATGATATATAAATGGATCTCACGGGCCGGATATAATTACATGCTGGGCCGGATGTGGCCCGTGGGCCTTGAGTTTGACACCTATGAGCTACAGTGTTCAAACCAAACATAGCACTATTAGAATTTATGGTAGAGTTTGTGAACCATTTGACACTCTCTTATACAACTTTGCTCATTACTATGTGACAGTAGATGCATCTCAAACTCAAAATCTCACTGTACAGTTTAACAGCATACCTGGCACTCGAGATAACATTTCATATGCTGTTACTAATTTGTTTAACCGGATTGTTACTTGTAGAAATTGTCTAAAAATCTGATGATATTTTAGAACATATTTATGAAGAAACACAGAACATTCTAAATTGTTTACAATCTTTCTAGCAGGACTGTAGGCTCAAGTATGTTTAGTGAATATTTTTTCCACAGGTCACTGCATCGTGACAATGTAGTTATGTGCTCCAGCCTGCTGCACAGCAAAGCAAAGGAATTTCACTGTTTCAATACCATTTTCACTTAAATCCATGCATATTTAAAACAGTCACTCAAATATTTAAAGATCCAACGTAACATTTTGGTATGTCTTAACTAAAATTTATGGCACTTTTGTAGGAAATGAGCTTGAAATACTTTAACTAAAGATTAGTGGTAGTGCCCAGTGTCACCTATGTATATAAAAAGCAAAATTAAACCGATCAACTAGCAGCTGCCCATATATATTAGTGAGCCAGTGACGAGGGGTCGGATTTGTGCCAAAGAGTTTTCCTTGGTGACCCAAAAGCTAAATTTTTAGTTGCATCTGACCAAAATACTTTCTTCCATATGTTTGTGGAGTCTTCCACATTTTTTTTGGCAAACTCCACACGGTTTCTTGTTTTTTTCTTTTAAGCAATAACTTTTTTCTTGCCAGTCTTCCATAAAGCCCAGCTATGTGGAGTGTACGGCTTAAAGTAGTTCTAGGGACAAACTTTCATGGTCATCTTTGGGGTTTTTTTCATCCCCATCTGATTAATGCCCTCCTTGTCCGGTCGGAGTGTTTTGGTGTGTGGACATTTCTTGTCGGGTGTGTTGTGGTGGCACATTCTTTACATTTTGTAACAATGGATTTAAAATGGTGCTCCATGGAATGTTCATTGTTTGGGCTATTTTTCTATGACCCAACCCTGACCTGTTTGGAGTGATCCTTGGTCTTCATGGGCCCTTTTGCTTAGTTTTGTTGCAGACTCTTTGGCCTTTCAGAACAGGTAAGTATACACACGTTTAAGGAAAACTTTTGCCAGATCAGGTGACAGACTGCAAACAGGTGGACAAATTATATGATATCTGAAGGCAATTGTTAGCAGCTTCATACCTACATATTTGTATACAACTTTTCAGAGTGAATTTTTTTTTTAAAACAAGCCCCCCCCACCAATTTGGAGGTTTTGTGTAGGTTCCTTATACAAAATCCAAATAAAAATCCCAGGTTGTAAGGCAATAAAATAGGAAGAATGCCAAGTGAGATGAATACTTTTGCAAGGCACTGCACATGTAGCATAATTTCATTATGGCTATGAAAATTAACACGTTAATATGAAAATATTTAATGCCACTAACCACGTTTTGCTGCTTGTCCATGATGACTTGCCTGTAGTTATGGATCATGTCAGAAATTATCACTTAATCACTATTCCCTACATTCTATATAGAGGTAAACTATTTTGAACATTGCTTAAAAGAGCTTTGCTTATTACTGTACAACAGCATAACCCATCACATAACTATCCATCACACATGTACATACATATCTACATACCCATCTATGAAATTACGTATATAAATCCATATCTCTTTATATTTTGTATACTATCCATAGATTGAGTCATATATTCCTTTATAGTTATTACTCTTGCAATATTCTGCTTTTGTATGCAGCAAAACAGCATTTTGTTGCCTTGTACTGAGCAATGATAAAGCTGAAACTATACACTATAACACTATACCAGGTGTCACCAACACGTCGCCCGCGGGCACCAGGTCGCCCGCAAGGACCTCATGAGTAGCCCGCGTGCCTGTTCTAAAAATAGTTCACTTTATTAGAAATAAAGTGTTGC
>JAVSBU010000015.1:293929-305596 GCA_033118015.1 Loricariichthys derbyi
TATACATTTAGGTAAAGGCGGAGTCTTTTATTTTGAAAGGGTCGTTCGGCAGTGGCCATCTTTGTTGGCAAACTTCTAGCCAACAAAGCTTCTAGCTATAGGACGTATATTCAATGGTAAGTATTCGTAACAAATTTTTAAAATTACGTATCCAGGTTTAAGAGTTTAAAACATTTTATGAACATTTAAGTAGACGTTTTTTAAAAGGTACAATTACAGTATGGGAAACGTTATTAAGCAAATGGGAAAGGGTTATGTATAAGTGTGGGAATAGTTTATAAAGACTTAAAATAATGTACTTACTGTATAATTACTACAATAAGCATAGTGTCGCTACTTCGCGGAAATTCACTTATTGCGGGTGGGTTTGGAACGGATCCCCCGCGATAAGTGAGGGAACACTGTAAATGCAAAACATATTTTTTCTCTGGGATTAATAAAGTTCCAACCATCTATTATATACAATTTAAAAAATCCACAATATTTATTAAAATTTATTTTTAAATTGTTCTGTTCCTGTCTTGTCTCAGTAAGCTTCTAGACATTGCTAGAAGTAAACTCTGAGCGTTCACATTTGTCTAAGACCTGGTTCTCTTGTTTGTGACCTATTTGTGAAAAGCCTGTTGTCAGTTGTGTGTGGATGTATATTTATTTATAGTTTTCACAGAATCACTACTAAAGTTTAGTGTATTCACACCAGAAAAGTCCTTTGGTCCGCTTGTTTGGTCCAGACCAAATGTGGACTTTAATTTTGTCTTTTAATTTGGTTCGGTTTGCAAGTGAACTATCGTATGTAAACAAGGCCACGTGAATGACGATCGTTTCTCCCGTTGGACAGAAATTATTTGGGCGGGACAGAGAACAGGAAGAAAAACAACAATTGGAAGCCATGTGTGCTGCGCTACTTTTTTCAGTGTTTGTCCTGTTAATGCAGCTACAGAATAATCTAGAGCAACCAATCCAGTGCAGGTTCCCCACATTCTATTTGTAAGTTTGGAACAGCGTTGTCGAGTGCGAACTGCAAGGGATAGAATATGGCGCTCTTCGCGCACTGGCCGATCACATACAGACTGCAGCCACTTTCCAAAACACAGCAGATCAGGTATCACTCAGTATTCTGTAGTGTAGCCTGTAGTCAATACTTTGTTTGTGGGTCTATTATTATAGCTACGGCAACTCGTTTAGCCCAAAAAGGTGTATATTTCCTGGATTTGGTTTGGACCGAGACCATTTGTATTCACATCAGAAGTGAACCGCACCAGAGTCCGCTTGAAAGCGGCCAGAGACCAGCTCAAAAAGTGGGTCTCGGTCCGATTGTTTGGTCCGGATCAGGGTTCACTGGTTTGTATTCACACCTGCACAAAAGGTCCAGATCCAGATCAGCATGGAAAACGAACTCTGGTCCTTTTAAAGTGGACCAAACAGTGCAGGTGTGAATACACCCTAAATATCCTAAATGAAAAAACTGTTTTCAATTCTATTTCATGAAGAGTCACCAAGACAGAGTTTACTTTTTCTGAGGATCAGAGACTAATGGCACTGTCTCTCATTACTTCCTCCAACCTATGTAGTAAACTTTGGTGGATATGAAATGACAGAAACTCACCAGGTTATTAATTTTTATTCACCTATTTATATTCAAGAATAGTTTAGATAACTTTGTATGTAATATTCAGTAGTTGTTAATTTAAATGTTTATTATTTTCTTAGTAGCTCTCTAAGTAGGGAATAAGCATAATTTGAGATAGGGCTCATAGTCTCTTCTCAAGTGTCAGGCTTACGACAAGCCACCACTGAATCTTTTTAGCGGTAATCTTTTGGTGGTACGCAGTACTGAACCGTTTCGGTTTAATTTTAGCCCGGTTATTTATATAAGAAGAGCAGATAGCAGGGTTTGACCATATGATTTCTTATGATATTTGCAAGAAGTTTGAAAAACACATTTATAGTAATCTCCACAATTCCTTAAAAAGTGTTGGATTAATTGTTCATCATTCTTTTAATATAAGCAATTCATTTAAGTTTGGTTTATTTTAAAAATAATGTTTTGATTTGTATATTCCTCCTAGTTTTTCGAAGACATTGTGTAAATTGCCTTTGTCATCTGTCAACATAATTAAAACTAAACATCTCAAATGATTCAGTTGATTGCGGACCTATCAATACAGATTAGGAAATAGTTCTAAAAATTAATAGTAAGGCAGGTTAAATTACCGTTAAGCACAATGAAGGCAATAATTTAAAAAATGTATGAAAAACACAAACACTTGAATAATTTTGTGATGGGGTAAGATGAGATAAAATATATATATATTTTATATTAATATATATTCATTCCACTAAATTGAAGGAGATTTTAGCCATCTGTCTGACAGAAGACAAGCTGGGCTTTAGCTAAAAAATCCACAAAAGCATGGTTGCAATTACACAATATCATGAAAAAAGATTTCAATAGCCTTTTTTAGGCTTTAGCACTGAACTGAGACTCTGAAACCCAATAATATTATTGCAAGAATGTCAATCATAAATGTTATATTTTCATGTAGTTAACAATAACTTGTGTGTATATGATTATTATTAATTATTTAAATGTGTATATTGTGTATGTTTCAGAGGAGTGTGGCATGACCAGTCATCTTACCCCACATCGTGGCAATTGGATCCCACTGAAGGCCCCAACAGGGAGCGGAGACGCTTACAACGATGCTACCTTACTGTCCCTAATAAATACCTACTTGAGGATCGCCGCAAACCAGAAGGTAGACTAGTCTGTTAGCAGGAGTCCATACTGGAGAGGAGGTGCTAGTTTGAAAAGCTTAAGTTCATAGTGTGTTCAACACATTCATTCATTCATTAACTGTCATATCCACTTTATCTGGGGCAGGGTTGCAGGAAAACCAGTGCCTAACTGGCGACACAGGGCACAAGGCAGGAACAACCCTAGACAGGGCACGTCCCCTCACACACTCACACATTCATATGCTAAGGACACTTTGGAAACACCAGTTGCCCTAACATGTATGTATGTGGAATGTGGGAACAAACCTGAGTACCCAGAGAAAACCCACATTGACATGGGGGGAACATGCAAACTCTACACAGGTGGAACCTGGGGTAGGGAACAAACCAGGGATAGAGTGAACAACTGATATATGTTAAGAGGTTTATGCCCAACAGCTCTGTGGGTACTTTGTGGTGTTTGTCATTTTGTTAACCCTGATTGTTCTGTTAGTTCTGTTTTCTTAGTGAAAACATCCTCCTATAAATGCTGTAATTCTCCTAGCTTTGAAAGAGTGTGAAAACATAACTGGGCACAAGACAGTTGCACAATGTTCCCACCACCCATTCTGCAATCAGGTTACTAATTGACTTGATGCTTTAATGAAATTGAATACATTAAGTTAATTAAAAATGCCAGTTAACAGTAGTAAAATGAACATATCAAATGATGTGCCATTTGTTTCTACTGGCTTTGTGATACTCTGTTTATGTAACTGCTGGTCATTGTTCTCTGAACAGACACTGTCAAGGCTCCGCTGGCTTTCCTGTTTGAAGACAAAACCCACTCATCGTTTTCTTCCACAGTAAAGGATAAAGCTACTAGTGAACCCATCAGGTACTTGTAGAAATGATATGTTATACCCTCACTGGACACTTTATTAGAAACACTATAGTAATACTGAACTGGGCTGCTTTTGCTCTCAAGACTTCATAGCATGAATTCTGTAAGATGGTATAAATTTTCAAAGCATGGATTCCACAAAAAATAAAAATATTCCTAAGTCAGAGTCAGTTTTTATTGTCATTTCAACCATATACACAATGATACAAAACAGCATTTCTGCTCACTACAATTGTACAATTGGTTATGTGAGTGAACCTTTGTTGCACCATCAATGCAATATAGTCATATAATCAGGAGATTGTTGTTCATGACAATCTATGGAGATCAGAAAAAAAGTGTGTGTGTCCACACACACACACTATGCCAGGCCAAAAAAAAGGGTCTTGCACACTAATATTTTGTTGGCCTTCAGCTTTGATTACAGCACACATTCGCTGTGGCATCGTTTCCACAAACTTGTATAATGTCTCAAAATTTATTTCTGTCTATAGTTGCATTAATGTTTCCCCAAGATCTTGTATTGATGATGGGAGATTTGGACCACTGACTTCTCTAGCACATCTTTAGCACACATGGGATTCAGGTCCGGACACTGTGGTGGCCAGTCCATATGTGAAAATGATCTTGTGTGAAAATATCTCATGCTCCCTGAACCACTCTTTCACAGTCTGAGCCCAATGAATCCTGAATGAGTTTTTTTTTTTTTATCAAAATTTTACTAACTGGATTTAACTGAGCAAATAGTTAAGAGCCTTCCATTGGATAATTACTGCATGGATGATTGTTTCAGTTGGCAACAAGTTATTTTTCCTGATTGATTCAACTGATTCAGTGAGTAGTTTCTCATTTGTTAAATAACCAGGTCGAAAGACATCCTGTAATCATGGAAAAAGTGTTATTCTGTTTCAGAAGGATCAAATTATTGGCGTACATCAAGCAAAGAAAACATCTAAAGAAATTGCTGAAATTACTAAAATCAGGTTAAGAACTGTCCAATGCATTGTAAATGAGTGAAAGGACAGTTGGGAAACATCCTTGAAGAAAGAATGTGGTAATAATCTTGAATATTTGTGATTGGCAATCACTTAAACATTTGGTTAAATCAAATTGTAGAAGAACAACAATAGAACTCATGAATATGTTTAATAGTGAAAGTAACAGCATTTCCACCCACACAATGTGAAGGAAACTTAAGGGAATGGGACTAAACAGCTGTGTAGCCTGAAGACAACCAATTGCCAGCAAAAATGGCTTTAATTTGTTATGGAGTATAAAAATTGGCCTCTGGAGCAATGGTAGAAGGTCATGTGGTCTGATGAGTCCAGATTTACTCATGGGCAGATTTAAATGGGTTCATAAGGGTAAGAGAGTTACAATTATGCCTACCATACAAGCCTGTGGGTGCAGTGCTATGATTTGGGGTTGCTGCAGTTGGTCCGGTTTATGTTCAGCAAAGTTATGTGCCCAAAGAATGAGCTCAGTTGACTACCTGAATATACTGAATGACCAGGTTATTCCATCAATTGATTTTTTTCTTCCCTGGTGGCAAAGGTATATTCCAAGATGATAATGTCAGGATATATCGAGCTCAAATTGTGAAAGAGTGGTTCAGGGTGCATGAGACCTCATTTTCATGCATGGATTGGCCACCACAGAGTCCAGACCTGAACCCTGTTGATAATCTTTGGGATGTGCTGCAGAAGACTTGGTCCAAATTTCCCATCATCCCATCCCATTCAAGATCTTGGGAGGAACAATAATTAAAAAAATTTTTTTTATATAATTTCATGGAAGTATAGATGTTCCTAATAGAGTGATCGGGGAGTGTAAACATATTTTATTGTGTTGAAGCAGTTTTGAGAGACTTCGGTCCTCTTTTGTCTTTGTCCTTAGGTTCACACGAAGGTGTGTAAGTGTGGCTCCCTCTCAGGAAACTACAGGAGAATTGTTGCTGGGTAAGCATAAAGTAACAAAACAAATAGTTTTGAGTAGAGTAATTAGGAAAAACTACATTTAATATATTGTGGCATGGGACATTGTACAGTCTTTTGCAACATCTCAAAACCTGTACCTTGTGTGGTTGCAGGGAAATCAGGTATGTACTTCGTGGAGGACAATGCATCAGAAGCCAGGCACAACCAGGTTAGTTCAGCATTTTCCTTAAACAAGAATATTTTTGTGTGCAAATGTGTTTGAGTGGCTTTAGCTGAATAGTACGTTTTTTTTTCAGCAGAGTCCTCATGGAGAGACTGAGCCTGCATCCTTTTGCTGGACCTATGAGGAGATAAAGGAAGTGCACAAACGCTGGTGGCAACTCAGAGATAATGCTGTGGAGATCTTTCTGACCAATGGACGAACTTTACTTTTAGCCTTTGACAACACAAAGGTAACACAGTTAATTCCTCAGTGCTCCCATCTGGCACATACAGATAGATCATAAATGAATTTTCTTTACCCCTCATACTGGTAGTTAAACCATTGTATAAAACCTTTCAATTAAGAATGTGTTTTAGTCATGGAATGTAGAAAGTTATAAGTTAAAATTGGGAATAAATATGAAAAAGAGAAATGGATAGAAAGGTAATGTAATTTTAAAATGAATGTCATAGAAATAAAAACGCATTTTGTGAGGGTAATCAAATAACATCCTCTCGAGTTCTTTAGTGTTCTTCACTTTGCATTGTTTTTTTTTTTTGTTTGTTTTTTTCTGCCTCAGGTCCGCGATGACGTTTATCACAATATCCTTACATCTGAGCTGCCCAACCTTTTAGAGTACGACAACATAAATGCCCTCACACACCTGTGGGGCTCCAGCCAGATCACCAATTTTGAATATCTCACCCATCTTAACAAGCATGCAGGACGGTCTTTCAATGACTTGATGCAGTACCCAGTCTTTCCCTTCATCCTGAGAGACTATACCAGTGAGACACTTGACCTGCAGGACCCATCCATCTACAGGTAAAACATTACAGTGACTTAAGATCTTTTATTATCTTTTATACCTATGATATTAACGTAATCGATACTAACCTATTCAGTAAAATACCATGTTGCTGCACTTAAATCTAATAGAACAAGAAATGGGACACACAAGTAGGTCATTAAGTAAACTTACTAATGCTGTTTCAGTATGTTGGATGAATCTTTTCTAAATCCAGAATGAATGTTGTAAAATAAAGTTACAGTGGAGTTAAATACACAACTGGTAAATTGCTTTTTCTAAAATCTTGGTGATGAAAGTGAAATTTGAAATTTTTCTTTAATTAAACAGCATGCTAGAGAAATCACAATTAAAGTGATTTAATTCCAGAATTCCAGAATCAGTTTCTGTAATGTTTATTACAAGTGTGGACACTGTATTAAAATACACTGCCTGGCCAAAAAAGTCACACACTAATATTTTCTTGTACCACCTTTAGCTTTGTTTAAGGCATGCATTCACAACATTTATTTCTGTGTAGAGTTGCATTTTCACCAAAATCTTGTATTGAGGATGGTAGATTTGAACCACTGTGGTGGCCAATGTGTGAAAATGTCTCATGCTCCCTGAACCACAATTTAAGCCCAACGCATCCTGGCATTGTCATCTTGGAATATGAATAAAAAATTGATTGATGGAATAACCTGGTCATTCAGTATATTCAGGTATCTGCTGACCTCATTCTTTGGCCACATAACTTTGCTGAACCTAAACCTGACCAACTGCCCCACAGGTAGTGATCTTTTTTTAATGTAATGTAATGATTATTATTGTAGTAATGATTATTGTCAATGATCATCACACGTACACAGTTTAGAGAACAACACACAATTTCCTAAATGTCAAGGTCATTGTGTAGGTGTATGTGAAATTATCCTAACAGGAGTAAAATATCAGTATTTTAAGGTTATTTCATAAAGTGTATATATTCTAAAATTAAAGTCAGAGAACACTTTCAGAAACCTGCAAGTTATTACTGTTAATCTGGCACCTGGTGCTAATTACCTTATCTATCTTACAAACCCTATTTAACTGGCAGCCTAACTTTACAGTCTTCACTGATGGTGAGCCGTTCGAAAGTGACTGAAACCATCCGGCAGCAGGTTGTCCAGATGAAGGCCAAAGGGACCCTATCAATCATAGCAAGAGAAGTTGGTCGTTCCTGATCTGTGATTTCTAGAATATTGCATCTTTACAACATCACAAATTCAATTAAGTTCAAATTTATTTATAAAGCACATTTAAAAGCCGAAGCTGACCAAAGTACCGTACAGCAGATATATCAAATGACTAACAATAAGAGTCAGGACAGCAGAATAAAGGCAAGAACATATTAAGATTAAAAAAAATAGTAAATAGTTAAAAGAAAGAAAAAAAGATCACTAAGTTAACCACCCTCAGAGGCCAAGGAGAAAAGAAAGGTAGCTTTTGAATTGTTCAATGGATGGTGACTGTCTAATGTCATGGGGTAAAGAATTCCACAGCCTAAGAGCAGCAACAGAAAAGGCACGATCTCCCTTAAGATTTAAACGAGACTGTTGAACAGTTAACAGTGATTTGTTAGCAGACCGAAGTGACCTTTGTGCCTTGTAGGGACATATCACTGATATACAGTGGAGCCATACCATGAAGAGCCTTAAAAACAAATAATAAAACTTTAAATTGGACCCTAAAACTAATGGGAAGCCAATGCAGGGAGGCCAGGACAGGTGTGATATTTTCCTGTTTTTTTGGGGTTTTCTTTTGTACTCATAAGCAGTCTGGCTGCAGGATTTTGCACAAACTGCAGACAGACCAAAGAGGACTGACAGATACCTGTATAAAGGGAATTACAATAATCTAGGTGTGATGTAATAAAAGCATGAATGACCTTCTCTTCATTGAACGTTAAAATGGATTTTAAGTTTTTATCACCACAAGACAAAGTAGGAAAAAGATGCTTCAGACCATCACCAATGCATTGAGTGCTTGATAGTGAACCAAGGATGACTACCTCAGACTTACTTTCATTAAGCTGGAGGAAGTTATTGGTTAACCACTGCCTAACTTCCTTCATACCTCCAGAGAACCCATGTAGAGTGTGTATCCCCAGGTTTGAAGGGAAGATATAGCTGGGTATCATCTGCATAGCAGTGGTAAGAAATTCCAAACTTCTAAAAAAAAATTTCCTAGAGGGGCCAGATATACTGAAAAAAAACAGGACCCAGGATTGAGCCTTGTGGTAACCCATAGGGGATAGGGGCAGATTTAGACATGGATTTAACCAATTGAACGGCAAACGAACGGTCTTTCAGGTAAAGCCCCGTTTACACATAGACGATTTAGTCGGCGGGTAGTACATAGACCGAAGTTCGCGTCAGTTTCAGTTGTTTTCATGGTGGAAAGGGGTGGAGCAAATTGGCCGGTGTTTTGATCGCCATTTAACGCAGCTAAATCTGCCGTATAAAGCGATGTTTTGACACCGTAGCATCCGGCACACGTCAGGCAACAGGGATTAATATGTGAGTGTCACAGCAAAGGGTCTGAATACTTATGGTCATGTGATATTTCGGGCCGGCAGTGGCGCAGCGGGTTAAGGCACTCGCCCTGTAACCGGAGGGTTTCCGGTTCGAGCCCCCATCTGAGCGCATGCTGTCGTTGTGTCCTTGGGAAAGACACAACCCACATTGCCTAGTATGAATGTGGTTGTGTGATTGGTGGTGGTCAGAAGGGCCGAGGCGCAAACTGGCAGCCTCGCTTCTGTCAGACTGCCCCAGGGCAGCTGTGGCCACATAGTAGTTTACCACCACCGGGTATGGTATGAATGGATAATGCGAGTGTAAAGTGCTTTGAGTTCTGGAAAAAGCGCTATATAAATCCAACGCATTATTATTATTATTATTTGTTTTTTATTACATTTGCAAAAATTTTTACATCTGGTTTTTTTTTTTTTTGTCAAGATGGGGTGCTAAGTGTATATTAATGAGGAAAAAAATTAACTTTTTTGATTTTAGCAAATGGTTGCTATGAAACAAAGAGAGAAACATTTCAAGGGGTCTGAATACTTTCTGTACCCACTGTACATACATTGCCTGGCCAACACACACTAATATTTCGTTGGACTGCCTTTAGCTTTGAGTACAGCATGCATTTGCTTGGGCATTATTTCCACAAGCTTCTGCAATGTCACAACATTAATTTCTGTCCAGTGTTGTACTAATTTTTTCTCCAAGATCTTGTATTGATGATGTGAGATTTGGATCACAATGTCTTCTGCAGCACATCCCAAAGATTCTCAGTGGGGTTCAGGTCTGTACTCTGTGGTGGCCAGTCCATGTATGAAAATTAGGTCTTATTGTCCCTGAACCACGCTTTTACAGTTTGAGCCTGATGAATACCAGCATTGTCATCTTGGAATATTCCCGTGCTTGATCGTTCAGTATATACAGGTAGTCAGCTGATCTCATTCTTTGGGCCCAAAAAGTTGCTGAGCCCTAGACCTGACCAAGTGCAGCAGCAACTCCAGATCATAGCACTGCACCCACAGGTAAAAAATGTCTGCATTCTTATGGCCGGGCAGTGTATTATTTAATGGTTGGAAAATTTTGAAAGCTGTGTCTTATAAATTATATAGACCAACATAAAGTGTTGTGAAAAGCAGCTCAATACAGTTAATGTGTCCTTATGGGGCGAAGTGCCTTATAAAGACATAATCAAATTGCCTATTCTGTGGTTCTGCTTTTTGTTTAATAAATAAATTGTGTTTAGCAACAGAAGTCTATAGGTAGAATCTTTGCTTTACTCTGGAACCATAGAAGATACCCTGGTGACGTGTCTTAGCAGCCTACAGCTGATGATTGTTCATTTTATAACTCATATATTACTAGTCATTCTTGTATTTGTTACAACAGGAATCTAAGCAAACCCATTGCAGTACAATCAAAAGAGAAGGAGGACAGATATGTGGACAACTACAAGGTAATGCTTTGGCTGTTTCTTGCATGTAATTAAGCTCCAAATATCATGAATTGCTTAATTTAGAATTCAATTAGAAAAATCACTGATCTTTATGATAAATGTGTGTTTATGTGACATGCTTTTGTAGTATTTGGAAGAGGAGTTTAAGAAGGGTGTCCGGGAAGATGACCCAATGCCTCCTGTCCAGCCTTATCATTATGGCTCCCACTACTCTAACAGTGGTACCGTCCTACACTTCCTAGTCAGGATGCCTCCTTTCACCAAAATGTTCTTGGCGTACCAAGGTGAGCTAAAGCCTTAATGTATCAGTTCATGATCTGATGGTACTTAGCAAATGTAGCATTTTTAAACCAGTGTTGTTTTTAATGCCCAGCATTAACGATTAACATTCTACTTTAAGTCCTAATTATTTAGCAATATATGCTTACACTGATCAGCCAAAATATTAAAACCATCAGCCTATCATTATTTAGACCCCTCTAGGCTCTGGCCTGTTGACGCAAATCAAAACAGGACCCCTAATCCTGTTGAATCTGGCATAAAGACGTTAGCAACTGATCCTTTATTATGTAAGTTGCGAGATGGTGCGTCAATGGATCAAACATATTTGGCCAGCACATCCCACAGATTCTTGGCCAAGTCTACACCTTCAACTGTTTTCCATGTTCCTTATATCATTCCTGAACAGTTTTTGCAGTGTGGCAAGGCACATTATCCTGCAGGTACAACCCACTCCCATTAGGGATTATTGTTGCCATGTGGGAGTGTGCTTGATCTTCTTTCGGCTTTTCCCTTTCCATGGGTCACCACAGCGAGTCATCCACAACTCTCTCTCAGATCTTTGTTGTGTGGCTTATCAGTTTAATTCTCCTGTAGTTGTTACAACTCTGTACGTCACCCTTGTTCTTAAAAATGGGCACAAGCACACTCCATTCTCCTGGCATTTTCTCATTCTCAATAATGCAATTGAATAATTTAGTCAAAAATTTCACTGCGAGCTCTCCTAGACATTTCCATACCTCCACTGATACAGTGGGGAGAACAAGTATTTGATACACTGCTGATTTTTAAGGTTTTCCCACTTGCAAAGCATGTAGAAGAC
>JAVSBU010000015.1:625934-636835 GCA_033118015.1 Loricariichthys derbyi
ATAAAAATCCATAAGCACCTTCAAATATCACCCTTTGTATGACATTTGTTACAGTTTTAATGATTTATGACCAAAAAACAACAAAAACAGTAGACCTTGAGATGCTTCCTCTGAGGGGCAGTCGCAAGAGGACTGGCCCGGGAAACGCGGGCAAAGCCTTAAAGGCCGAGGGACGGAAGTAGTGTGTTGCGTTTAACAAGTGATGCCTTAATGGCTAAGAAACATAAGTAGCACATAGCGTTTAATGGGAAAAGCATTAACGGCTGAGAAGCACAAGTATACTCAACAGGTAAAGCTATAATGGCTGGGAAATGCGAGTGGCAGCTAGCACAGCATAAAAAGTAGCGGGTAGCACGCTGACGGGGAAGCCTCAATGGCTGAGAACCACGAGAAGCTTGTAGCGCCAACAGTAAATCCTTAATGGCAAAGAAACTCTAGTAGCATGTAGCATTAACAGGGAAGCCTTGAAGACTGAGAAATGCGAGTAGCCCTTAAAAGTAAAGACTTAACGGCAGAGAAATGCAAGTAGCCCTCAACAGGTAAACCCATAAAGGCTGGGAAACGCGATTGGCAGCTAGCACTTAACAGCATAGAAAGGAGAGTTGCAAGTAGTGCTGATGGGGAAGCCTTAACGGCTGAGAACCACGAGTAGCATGTAGCGCCAACAGTAAAGCCTTAACAGCAAAGTAACTCTAGTAGTATGTAGCATTAACGGGGAAGCCTTGGCAACTGAGAAATGCGAGTAGCCCTTAAAAGTAAAGCCTTAATGGCAGAGAACCGCAAGTAGCATGTAGCACTAATGGAGGAAGCCTAAACGGCTGAGAAACATGAGTGGTGTGTAGCGCTAACAGCGGAAGACTTACTGGCAGACAGACGTGAGAAGCACGTAGCGCTTTACAAGGTAAAGCCCTAATGGCTGAGGGAAGACTAGCAGTTAGCTATGATGGAGGCTAACAGCATAGCCAATGAAAGCAGCACCTAACGCTGCAGAAGTGGCTAGCAGCAAGAAAGTGAAGGCAAACATGAAAGTAATGGCATGTAAATGCAAACGTTGGCAGGCTTCATGACAAATATTGCTTATTTTATTTTATACACAAAAATGCTGGTGTGCTGGATCCACATCCTGTACATTAGCACCAGAATGCGTGTGCTCCAAATATGAGAGGTACCAGATCTTTTACTTATAGAATCTGGCTCAAATTAAGCACTGTCACTTATATAAATGTAATTAATAAAATACTGTTATGATATTATGACTAGTTTGGCTTCCATTAAGTAAACTACTGAGAACATGAAATGGCAAAGTGATAGCAAATCACTCTATATAACTGTTGCAGATTCAAGCTAGTGAGTTTAGCAGTTAGCTAGCTAGCTATGCAATGCTATTAGCGTTGGAATGAGGATATTTTATTATGATGCAGGCACTTTTATTAACATTCCAAGATCCCATTTTCAATGTTTCTGTGGGCGCTAGATAGCATATTATTTTTTTTAATGCTCTAATATTTAGGTCTTCAAGTGTACCTTAAGCTGGCTACTAATCCAGATTTGTAAATAGTACGCCGGTCCTTGAGATGAAGGTTTGCTTACCTCACGAGTCACCGAAACCCCTACTGTGTCGTGCCAATTTGCAATTCAAAAATCTGTTCCCTGTAGATAGCTTGGCAAATTACCATAGTACATGCAAGTCCATTACCTACACCGCTCTCATGCTATCTCACGCTCCTTATGGTATCTTTCATTATTTCTGACATCATGCACTACAAATTAATAATGATATTCGCTGACTATTTACATTACGGGAATAATTTATTTCAAGAGACAGTCTATTGCCTTATAGTCTTGGCTTCATTGGGTAAAGCATTTTAAAAGCATTTAAATTTTAATAGAACTGCCTTTTTAATTGTAATCGTCTCATTACCACCCCTCTTTTACTGTTGTTGTCTGATCTTACGTCTGCCCCTAGGAAACATGTCTGTTGCATAAGGTCCTAATAAAACACTAGAAGTAACAACTGTGCACATTATATCGCTGACATCAGCACTGTACGCTACAACACATCTGACACCAGTCATCACTGTTACTATTACCATTACTGTCTGTGCTTTAGCAGTCTTCATGAGTATTGCTTCTTGTTAGACTCTAACAAAGTTTCAAGAAGACTTTTACAGTTCCATCAAAAAAAAATAAATAAATAAAAAAAAAAAAATTAGGGTAGCATCTCAGATGATGCACTTACTGAACTGCAAACTAACATTGCAAACATATATAAGTTTTAGTCATATTTTAGTCATTTAATTATTGTTAGTTTTAGTTTAGTTTTACTGTACTGTTTTGTATATGTATAATACTCTATATTTCTGCAATTTCCCCCAGGGGGATTTATTATGAATCAATTAAAAGACATACCATAGAGAAAGCGTGAGTGATAGAGAATAGGTAATGTCCCTGTGTCTCTGTGGTGTAGGGGTCACATTCTTGCTTATGGTGCGGGAGATCCGGGTTCAAATCCCGGATGACCCCTGCTTTTCTTCCAGACTTTAAAAAAACACTTTTGTTTATATACTTTTATGTATATAAATATTGTTTTTGTTTATGTATACTTATGTATTGTTAGTTTTAGTTTAGTTTTACTTGATGAAAACTAAAAATACTGTATTTCAGTCTAGTTTTGGTCAATTAAATAAAAATTGTGCCTAATTTTTGTCATGCATTTTTAGATGTTTTACTATTTTAGATGTATTACGTATTATTAACATCCATAAACAACAGCTTAATAACATGATAACATTATCATAAAATTATAAAAGCAGCCTTTACAGACTAAGTTCCAGAGCGTTGTGGAGATAAAGGCAGGGAAATGGGCTCTGTCCCAAATGCATGTGCTTAAAGCTATTCGTCCTTTTAGTTTGACATCACCCAATAGGAGACTTTAAGGTAAGATGTAATTATAACCTATAAGGTGTAGGGAGTGATTTGGAACTGAGCCATGGCAAATGCTAATATCCGAAGGGCATAAAGCATAAAGCAGCACTACAGGAAAATTGATTTCCTGTAAATTTGAAAATTTCATTTCACACACAGAATGTAGAGAGGCACAGCACTACCCCATTTGCTTGTTATTCAATAATAGGGGCACAACTGTGCATAAAAAGTAAGCATGGTAAACACTAAATAGATTAAATTATTTAAGAGTAAAGAAAAGCATTAGCCACTCAAGCTTCTGAAATGATGCATTATGGGAAATGTTGTGTCTGTAGTAAATTTGTGTAGTTCTGCTCAGCAATCCAAGATAAAATGTACTTTTTTTTTTTTTAATGGAACACAGCAACATTTTACTGGGGTATGGTTTATTGAGTCCCCTGTCCTAGCACATGGTAGCTTAAGAACTAAGAAGATACTCACTACATCAGTTAGGGTTAAAAGAAGTATCATAGAATCATATTAATCACTGCAGTAACTACCAATCACAGACTCTTCCATATTATTTGAATTTAAACAGTGATATTTGTTTGTCCGGGCAGTGTAATATTAAGCTTTAAAATAAGTGAAAGTCCTTTGGCGTTGACTAGGAATGGATTTGTTTAGATGGAACTATTAGGATCCACACCAGGTCTGCTCTGACTAGCATGGGCAGCCTGTTGTGGAGATGATGTCCCAGCTGAACCCAGCAAGGCAGCCGCGTCCTGCGTATGCAAGGCTAGCTCAGATTGGGTTCAGCTGCCACCGGCTACTTAAGGAAGCCACGCGAATCAGTCGTCACTAGCCATTGATTAAAGTAAGACCTGTTTAAGTCTGTTGGCTCTGTGACCGTACTGGTTCGCCATGGCTTACGTAGCTGGTGTGGGTTGTTAGATGGGGGTTTTAGTTGATGCACGGTTCAATCTATACACGCTAGGCACGTCCTTAGCTGGTGCGTTGTTATATATTCCGCATATACTGCACAGTCGCGGGATGTGCAGCGGGTGCACTCACCAGTCTTGCTCATGTCGCCAGTGAAGGTGAGGGATGAAGGTACCACCCTTCCTTTGAAGAGGGAGGGTGGAGTAAGACCAGGAGGTCTGAGGTAATTTGAGGGTGTAACTCGTTAGAGTAGGGACAGGTAGCTGTCCTCTACGCCATTTGACCCTGCAGTCCACACAGGGATACTGCTAGGTTAGCTGCTACTGTAGGTGGGACATCATTCAGGGCCTGTCCCCTCGGTGCACCCTGCCGTGCCTCTTTCAGACCTCTTCTTCATCCCACTGTTTGGCCGGTTTGGTACATCCGGATGTAAAATCAGGTCCACGTTGATGTGGTTGGCCAGATCAGTACGCCAGCTGTAAAACCAGGTCCACTTCACCTCGGACATGTCCCAGTCATCGCCGCGTGCCCGAGCCCCATCCACCCTTGTGGGTTAGCCGTTTAGGCTTTTTGGTTTCGTTTTTGGCTTTGCTTGTGTTGCTTTGCTTTAATTTCCTTAGTGACAGGAACAGGATCTTTTTTTGTATTTCGTTCTTTCTAAACACTTTTATAGGACCTGGTCCACTTTTGACCATGAACGATTCAAGTGTTCAGTTAGATAAGAAGATCAGACCAATGGATGAAGGGGCTCTGCTTCAACTTGTGCACTTTTTGTGATTTTATCTTGTTGTTTGTCCTCCTGTAGCAGCCACCTCCATCAACTTTTTCCCTGCGACACAAGCGACGCTTGACAAATCATTCGCCCACACTTCAGTGCCTGACCCTAACTCTCATCTGCCTATATTATACGCTGAGGATATGTAAAAGTGTATTAGCTTTGGAACGCCATGTGCCTGCTGTACACTAATGAGGCATGCAAGAAGACGACGGCTATTTTGTTTCTGCAAGGTTTGATAGTCAGTTAATGATATATGTATGTAAATATATAAACACAGTAGCTGTGTGGCGCTTTTCTTACGGTAGTTGATGGGACTGACAAAAAAGCATGTGCATAGCTAAATACGCAGACAGATTGAGGAGAGGAGGAAAGTTCATCTGTACCAGGCACAGCTGCATTTTTGTTAATTAGGGCCATTTTAGTTTGGGTTATTTAATTAATTTGGGCAGAAGTAACCAATTCCACACACAGCGAGTATACATGTGGCTTTTGTTAAGCTGTGGGTGTTTGCTTGCTCACTTCAGGTAGAGTACCAGTCAGAAGTTTGGACACCAACAAGTTTTGTGTGGGTTTTTTTCTTTATTTCCCTGCATTGTAAATTAATACTGAAGTCATTCAGACTATGAGGGAACACACAAGGAATGACTTGTTTGACCAAAAGGAATGACCAAAATATGACTGCAAACATAAATGACTGATTGATGGGTTGAATATGGTCCGGTAATCTATTGACCGGTCCATCTATGGTGGTTTCTATTCACTAAAGAATAAGATTGGGCCATGACAAATTGTGCCTATCCATTAGGTGTAATTACAAGGTAGATGTCCTAATAAAAGGTCTCGTGAGCGTAGATCACATTTCCTTCCTTGTCCGGTGCAGTGCATTCTCCTGTCACAGGAGTATTTGTTCAAATAAAATAAAGCCGGTACTATCCTAATTAGAGCAGGATGGGATGTAAACAGAGCTGATCTTGCATATGCACTGTGTTCTTAGGGAAAAACGTATTCCAGGTCATCAGCTGCTGGCCTGGACCTCAGTGGGAAGCCGGGTCTCTTTCCTCTCCAGTTTCTCTGAATCATTGTCCTCGGCCACAGGATGAGCCTCTCCACATCACCAGATGACCCATCTCAGAACATTGAGCAGTGAAAACGGCAATCATTCTCCCATTAAACAATCTCCCTATGCACACACAGCATGCAGACAGAGCCGGTCCTAGGGCAGACTGAATCAGAAGCCCCCTAGAGGACTGCACTATCGGCCTGTGGTAACGTAAGGAGCCTCTTGCTGCCTGGGCATTTTGGAGGGAAAAACAACGTCTGCTTTGTTCTGGCAGTGAGATCTCTGGAGGGAAATGCTTAAAGGCTACTTAATTAGAGGAAGAGTGAGAGAGTAAGGCAATCCTCGGAGGTGAATGTAGCAGGAACTGAAGGAGAAATGAGAAATAGGCTTCGATCGCTACCTTTAAAAACTTTCCTCCGGCTTTTAAGAGTGTTCATAAATAATGCTTTTAACGCAACTAGTTCTGTCTTTTTTTTCTAATCGAATATCAAGCAAAGCGCAAACATTCGGGTAGACTTTTTAACCAGGGCAGAAAAATTAATTAAAGGCATTAACAAACTGTTTTTTACAGTGTGCCATTAAATTTAACATCACTTTGCATCTAGCTGCAAGTGAACTAAGTTTTCTTTTCTTTATTACGTATTTTTTAATACAAAATACATATGGTGGCTCTGTCAAGACCCACTACAAATTGACAACTTTGTTAAATAAATAATCCTTTCAAAATGCTGCACTCCAAACCTTAAGTCAGATGGGCTACAACAGCAGAAGAACCTCAATTTCTGCTGGGATATTCTGATGTCTGGCTCAGAAGTCAGGGTAAACAACGTATATATATTGTTCCAACAGTTTAGGCTGCTGTTGGTGGTATAATGTTGTATGATTTCTTGGCACATGTAGGGCCCAGTAATATTAATCTATCCCTATACTGCCACAAAATCTTGCCAAGTCCATCACTATTTTCAGCACTGTATCAACACACTTGTTCCATTAATGTGACAATAAATTCTACGTACTAAAAGGTTATCCCCAGTGGTCAGCACTGGAAACAGTAACAAGCTTGGAATGTGGATGATTGTATAATTTGTAACAAGTACAGCTGACCTGTCATGATATGGTGGGCAAGGTGTAAAAAGGAGGACCAAAACACAGACAACTTCATGAATGGTAGGCTTTATTTAATGTAAATAAGGAAACTGAAAAAAACTGAAGTAAAACAACACAAAAAAATAAACCAAAACACCAAAAACGGCTGACCCCTAAAGGCCGACGGGGCTAGGGTGCGTGGCGACAACTTGGACACGTCCACAGTGAAGTGGACCCGGTTTTATGGTTTGCGGACCGGTCTGGCCAACAACACCTACATGGGAACGTTTTTACAGCCGGATGTCCCGAACAGACCAACCACTGAGATGAAGGGGAGGCCCAAGCAAGGGCTGGCAGGGTGCAAGGAGGGGACAGGGCCTGAGCGATGCCCAGCCTGCGACATCGGATGCCCTAGCGATAACCCCCATGTGGATCCTTTAGGTCTGGCCATGCCCCGACGACCACAAGGGGGGCACAGGGTGTACGGAGGGGGGTCAGGCGGTGCCGAGATGAAACTATCTCTCCCTACACTGAGAAACTACACCCTGGCGGTCACCTCAGACCTCCAGACCTTACTCCACCCGCCCTCTTGGAAGGAAGGGTGGAACTTTTGTCCCTCATCTTCTCTGGATCCAAGAATGAGACTGGTGCACCCGCTAGCGCAACCCGCGCTTATGTGCATATTTGCGGGATATATGCACCAACCTCGGTACGTGCCTAGCGTGTAGAGATGGAAGCCACGCGTCATCTAAAAACCCTGTCAAAAAACGCCCCATATTGAGTACACGAGCCATGGTGGATTAGTAAGATCACTGAGCTGCTTACCTTGATGATGGCCCAACTCGCTTTTTAAATGCCGATTACAGGTGAATCCAATATTCAAGGCTGATTATTGCGTCTGCTGCTGCATGTGCAGAATGCAAAAAAGCCTCGCTGTCTGGCGTTGGCACCTGACATGACCAATCTGCGACAAAAACAGTACTTCTTGTTACGGTGTCATTGGGGACCAAAAAGGAAGGACTCAATCACAAAGCTTCACAGAATGGTAGATTTTATTGAAAACATAAGGGCAAACAAAAGGGGCAACAAAGTTGGACTCAAAAACAAGATCCCCACAAACAACAAAATAAAGAAAGATATAAATAAGAAAATGGGTAAAATAAAAACCCTCACCGGCCCAAGCTCCGAACTGGCAGAGCTAATGGGGCAGCTGCCTGGGCGGGGCAGGAGTCTAATCCAGATTGTCGTGGTTAATTTACGTCTGGTCGAGTTCGGAGTCACGTGGTTCATTTACACTCGGCATCCTCCAAGCAACCATGTGAGGGTGTAGGAAAAAGGAACCAACGTGGCAGAGTTGAGGGAGAAAACACTGTCCCTAGCTCATGGCCACCTCTTCCTGTACCTCAGGCTTAGCCCTTGTCCGTCCCTCTACAAAGGGATAGTGTTACCTGCTAGCTCTAAATCCCTCACACCACAGCACAAAAGCGGTACGTACCCAAAAACAGATACCTCCCATCAAAGCACCAAAAAATAGTAGGTACCCCAGCAAATATAATACTTCAGCTTCATCAGATACATTCTAGGAACTTTTTGGATATGCAAACGAGCGATAGCCTGCCTGATCCAAAACAATGTTTAGGGAGATGGTCGAGGTCAAACTGAAGTCCATATAAACGGACAATGAAGGAAACAAGGAGGTGTACAAAGTGATTGGTGATTGCACATGCCAAATACTTAACCATCACAAATCCCATAGAGCATGTTTCCTATATGTCCATGCTACAAAGAAACACAAAACCTAAAGGTGTTTGAAGAGCAAACAGGCTGTTCAGAAGGTTGGTGAATGGTATTGTGTATGGCTATCTCGATTCCTCCTGTAGACTTGCACTGTATCGCGCAGGACTCTGAGGAAGCATAAGCGCACCCTTGAGCTATGGATAACAGCTTGTGTTCCATGTCTTGAGATTTCCCTGGGAGAAAAGTGCCGTTTAGCCCAAACCTTGGTGCGAGGTAAGAAATCCCCACATGACAGACTCTCCCCGTAACTCGCCGTCTTCAGCGCTGCTCAATTATTAATAGATGTACAGAGAGAACGTCGCTTCTGATGGATGATGGACTGTCAGCAGGCATTTTGCAGGCGCAGATCTGGCAAGCCCTGAGAACACACACTAGAGCTGACAGTGTAAAGACGGAGCCACGGTTTAAGGTCAAATGCGCTCAGCGCTTCTAAGAGAGAGCGAGGAGTCGTACGGGGAGAAGATGAGAAGACAGGAAAAGAGGAGAGCGAGAAAAAGAGAGTGAGGGAGAGAGAATGTGAGGAGAGAGAAAGTGCTGGAGTATATTAGTCATCCTCTGACAGAGCTGAATATGTGTGGGTTGATTTGACTTTGGGGAAGCTCGCACTTCTGGAGTCAGGAGATGCTGCTTGTTGTGAATGTTGCTGTAAGCCGTTTCACTGGGGACATATTTATGCGCCAGGTTCAATTTCGAGCATCTGGATGACTAAAGGAGAAAGCTGGGGGAGGAGAGAAGCAAAACTGCTAAAGAACGAAACTTGGTGACTCAAGTATTGGTGAAGTATTGTAAATTCATTCGAATTCGGTTTTATTTAAATAGAGCTTTTAGCAAGTTGCTAGTAAGCAGCTTTCTGAAAGCAAGAGAGCTCCAATGAGCAGCCAGAGGTGACAGCAACAAGACTAAACTTCCTTAAGCACATTCATTCATTTACTTTAATCTGTTTAGTCCTGGACTGGGTCACGGGAAAGCCGGACTGTGGGAAGAAACCAGAGTATCAGGAGTAAACCCACGAGGAAACCGTGAGGACATGCAGATTACATACAGAAATGATCCACTTCACTCCATCTGGGATCAAACCAAGGACCTTGCTGTGAGGTGACAGTGCTAAAAAACTGAGACACAATGCCGCCATCTTTGTGAGGACCACATCCTTGTTTGGAAGTGACAAGTCCATGACGAAGTTGTTAAGTATCGTTGAACAGCCAAATAGGGTTTGGGCCTGTTTTGCTGCATCTGGATTAGGACGGCTTGCCATCATTGATGGAACAATGAATTCTGAATTATATCAGATAATTCTAAAGGAAAATGTCATAACATCTATCCATGAATCTGAGTCAATTGTGCAATATTGTGTTTAGAACGTAATGTTGGGAATAATGCAAATGTTGAGAGAAAAAACAGATTTTAACTGAACCACAGCAGTTTATAGTCTTTACGGTTGGGTTAAGACCATGAGGTGTGATATTTATCAAGGTCTTTCATCAATGTCCACTGTCCACTACCTAGTATGAACAAATCCCACCAAGAGACTCACTCACGATATTTATAATTTTATTTATTATACAGGTAAATAAAGGCTGTTTAAAGAGCACCTGATCAACATCCATTCGCTTTAACAATGAGTTTAACTACGAGTTTAATTCGTAAGTAGCTCGTCAGTAGAACAAATTTTCCCCATTTCAAATAATGGAAATAGATTTAGTCCATTCAAGCCCTCTGACAAGTCCCCAAAATATCCTCAACTAAGAAAAAATACATGTTTTTAATTAAGAAAAAGACAATTATACGCAGATGAAACATAATAAAATAAAATAAATTAAAAATAATAATAAATAAAAGAAAAATATAAAAAATACGGTGCCGTAATCTTACCTTGGCGACAGATGAGCACGACTAACGGAGAGTGGCTGAGGAGGGAGGGAGGGATACTGGCACGGTACGAAGCGTAGATACGTATGGGTAAACTAAAACAGCACTTTCTTACACTTTAGACAAAACTTCAATTCCACTTTCTGGACCTTAAATGAATTCACAAAATTAGGTAAATTGTAAAAAAACAAACTTTCTTAACTTTAAACTATGTTTAACTTTCCCAAAGCTCGGCTCATATCTTGGAACTGAGCTCAAATCTAGAGCAGAAATTTTGCTCAAGCTGCGGCTCCTATCTCGAAAAACTCGTATGTGGAGCAGCTCGTATCTCGAAGAACAGTAATACCTCGCCACTTCACGCTTCAGCTATTGCGAATTAACTCTTTCACATGTTTTTATAAGATATTAATGGGAAAAATAATGGGTTTTCTACTGACTTCGATCAGTGGAAAATATATATATTTTATG
>JAVSBU010000015.1:890594-903407 GCA_033118015.1 Loricariichthys derbyi
ATATTCTGAATGCAGTGAATAGTAATACAATGGAGTATTTGTTCCCCAAGACTCAAAACAAATGTAAGAAATAAAGAACTATCATATAACATATGGAATCCTTAAAATGTATTGTAACAAACCTTATTCTTTGAATACAGCGAAGAGTAAAAAATTATCAGTAACATTTGTTGAAGACATTGAAGGAAGCCAATTAAATATCTTTAATCATGTGCTCTAATAAGAGACTAAGTAAAATAATTACTACTTGGTCAGCATTTGAGTTAAATGTGCTATTCATCACAATATTATTTTAGGCACCTTGACAAAAGGTGTTTGCCCTGTTTTATGAGTAGTTAACATTAGTCGGCTAAGTTAATTTTTGCTTTGTGTACTGTTTGTGCAGGCAAACAGCCACATGAATCACATGCAGCAAAGAGGGTACAGTTACAGCCTGCATGAGCCTTGTAAGTAAATTAATATCATTTCATTAGCTACAGTGGGTACGGAAAGTTTTCACACCCCTTTAAATGTTTCACTCTTTGTTTCATATACAGTAGCAGCCATTTGCTAAAATTAAAAAAAAGTTCATTTTTTTTCATTAATGTTCACTCAGCACCCTATCTTGACAGAAAAAAAAACGGACATGTAGAAATTTTTGCAAATTTATTAAAAAAGAAAAACTTAAATATCACATGGTCATAAGTATTCAGACCATTTGTTGTGACAATCATATTTAACTCACATGCTGTCCAGTTCTTCTGATCCTCCCTGAGATGGTTCTACTCCTTCATTGGAGTGTAGCTGTGTTTAATGAAACTGATTGGACTTGATTAGGAAAGGCACACACCTGTCTATATAAGACCTCACAGCTCACAGTGCATGTCAGAGCAAATGAGAATCATGGGGTCGAAGGAACTGCCCAAGATGCTCAGAGATAGAATTGTGGCAAGGCAGAGATCTGGCCAAGGTTACAACAGAATTTCCGCAGCACTCAAGGTTCCTAAGAGCACAGTGGCCTCCATAATCCTTAAATGGACGAAGTTTGGGAAGACCACAACTCTTCCTAGACCTGGCCATCCAGCCAAACTGAGCAATTGTGAGAGAAGAGCCTTGGTGAGAGAGGTAAAGAAGAACCCAAAGATCACTGTGGCTGAGCTCCAGAGATGCAGTATAGGGAGATGGGAGAAAGTTCCACCAGAGCACCCAGAGTAAACCCACACAGATATGCTATACAGACTTTACACAAAAAGGACCCAGACCACTCCACCTGGGATCAAACCCAGGACCTCACTGTGGGGCGATGATGCTACCCACCGAGCCACTGTGCCACCAAAAAACATATGTACCATTAAGTTTTTTCAATGTTTAAAACACCAATACTGTGATATTTTGGCATTGGACCAACCCACACTTTTAAAAAGCTCTGCTCCAAAAATTGAGAAAAGAGTGCCATTTTGTTGTCTGGATATTTGAATAATTTAATCTTGCTAACGTACCTCCTGTTCACATTATGTATATGTATTTTAAAGTGCATCTTATAGTTAAAGTCAAAATCAAATTTATTTGTATAGCACTTTTTACAATGGAGCATTGTCTCAAAACAGCTTTACAACTTGTGTAATTCCCAATTTGAGCAAGGAAAAACTCCATAAATGTTAATAGCAAGAAACCTTGGTAGGATCAAGACTCAAAAAGGGACCCATCCTCCTTGGGCTTAAAGGTATATGTACAGTATGTTTACAGAAATACCTTAAACAAAACAAACAAACGAAAACCATCCAGAAATTATAAATTGCTGTTGTTCAGTAAATAAAGTCATTCTTGAAAATTTCAGCGTACAACCTCCCCATCTGACTGAAGGAGGGAGAGAGTCACTGTTCTCAGCAGTCTGAGCATGGTGGAGCTGTTAGGGCTGGTGGTTAACAACTGCTTGGGTGGAGATGAGGCAGAAGAGCATCTCGATGCGGGACTAGGATGGACAAACACCACAATATGAGTTGCACCGGGCACTGGAACATGGGCTCAGAGAGAAAAGAGGAAATGTAGTTAGTTATTGTTAAAAGTACAAAATCTGTTGACAAAAATGAAGATTTTGTACCATTAAGTGCAGCATAAGACTCTGTCAGCAGTAACTATGGCAGTATAAAAGCTAAAAGCTTTTTAAAGGTGAAGAACCAGAGGGAAACACAGCCAAGAGGGATCACATGAATCAGCAACCCACCTCCCCAGCAACCGACAAACTTGTGGCCACATATAGGCCTATTAGCTGTTGAGTAGTGTTAGCAAATCCAAAAAATAGCATGTTTTTTCCTGGAAAATCGTCTTTATTGCAATACAACATTACCAACACATAACTTGCTGTTTTGCTCTGCCACTCTAGAAATAAATATGCAATATTAAAGTTCTATACAAGCTCAGTTGTTGCCTTCATTAAGCCCTTGCTTTAAAGAATGGAAACAGTATCTTGAAATAATTAAAACAGAAGTAGACCTAATTATATTGTTCAAAAGATGATTAAAAGAGTCTCAAACTGAAGAGTTGTCCATAAATCTCTTTAGGAGACTAGATTTTTATACAGTCATAGAGCAAACATTTTTAAGACTGTGTCAAATTATGTTTCAGCTGTTCAATTTAAAATTTCTCAGAACAGAATTTTACACATGTCTGATAAGAACAGAGCGTTAATAACACATATGCTTTCCACCTGGGTCTAAGCGGTCAGGCCCTGCTTTTTTGCACATGCTCAGTCTGGGATTAGTTGCCATAGAAATGGTGAACATATGGTGCAGGTACACTCACTATTGAAACCAGCCAAGTAGGAGAAAAAGATGAAAGTCATACATTTGACATCTGGACCACATTTGTTTTCCTGTCAGAAAACAACAAAGGTATATCATCAAAAAAGGCTTTAAACGGTTAGATAAAGGGAATGTATTACAACAGGTGAAATGACTATAACTAATACAGACAGGGATATGATGAAATAAAAAGCAGCACACATCATAGGTGGCCACTTTCTAAAGGTACCATCTCTACATGCTGCTGGAGTTTGCATGTCAGATGGAATCTTCTTATAGCATGCAAATGAGATATTTGACAGTGAAATATGTGTAACTGTATTGAGTTTTTGTGTGACTGTGGGGGTGGATGCGTTGGATCACCCTGCCCTCAGCTTCACAGCAACATAGTCAAGGACAGTCGAACGGTAATTGGCACCAAAGATGTGCGTCATTCCGATCAGTGTGTGTTCCACAGATGTGATAGCGAGAGCTTTGACCACCATGCAGGCTGAGATAGGGGATGAGATCTGTCACCATGGTGGAGATGGAGTTCCTTAAATACTGCCCTAACACACCAACATTCATACATGCACTCATGCATGTACAGAGGCAGGAGGCAGCAGGAGAGGGGCAGATGTGTAAACAGACCTGTTTGCTCTGTGTATGCACTGAATGGCCTGTGCAGTTGGCAACAGGTGATGACTGGGAGCTGCTCTCTGCTGTTTTCCCTACTGAGCAGCTGCTGTTGCATGCTGGACTAAACGCACCAACAAACACTTTTAGGTGGGATCTCTGCAGTGCATTAATACAACTGGGTTAAACTGTATGAATCATGATCTTCCAAAAATATCTTATTAATATGATCTTAAGACATATAGCAATTAAAAAACACACCACTGTTATTTCACTTAGCAGCTGCTTTTAATTCTTATCTCATGTGCGTGTGATCATGTGTGAATGTGTGTTATGTAAATGCTCTGATTTCCTTATAAAATGAGCAGAGGAGTGATGCAGCATGATGCGATCATCCTCACACGTTACTGTCACCAACTACAACAGCCAGTGGTTTACAGCCACGGTTTCATCTGCAGGTTGTTCTCTTTCAACCAGTGCTAAAAGTTTGATTTAATGAGTCTTCATTCAGCCCCCTGCACTCTGATACCCCTATATAAAAGTGTGAGCAGTTGCCTTCAGAGTCACCTAATTATTGAAGAGAATTTATTCTCAGTATAATTACAGCTGTTCTGTGAAGGCCTCAGAGGTTTGTTAGAGAACAACAGTGATCAAACAGCATCATGAAAACCAAGAAACACAACAGACAGGTCAGGAATAAAGTTGTGAAGAAGTGTAAATCAGGGTTAGAGTATAAATAAATATCCCAAGCTCTTAATATCTCACAGAGCATAGTTCAATCCATCATGTGAAAATTGAAGGACTGTGGCACAAATGCCCTACCAAGACACAGCAAAGGCAAGGAGAGCACTAATTAGATAAGGATCCAAGAGGCCCATGGTCACTCTGGAGGAACTGCAGAGATCTACAGTTCAGGGGGGAGACTCTGTCCACCAAACAACTATTAGCCATGTACTCCACAAATCTGGCCATTATGGAAGAGTGGCAAAAAGAAAACACGCCATAAGAAGTCCTGCTTGCAGTTTGCCACAAGCCATGTAGGGGACACAACAAACATGTAGAAGAAGGAGCTCTGGTTAGAGACCAAAGTTGAACTTTTTGGCCTAAATAAAGAATACCATGTGTAGTGTTAGGCTAACACTGCATTACACCATCGCCACTGTGAAACATGGTGGTGGCAGCATTATGTTGTGGGGATTCTTATCTTTGGCAGGGACAGGGAAGCTGGTCAGAATTGTTGGACGATGGATGGAGCTAAATATTGGTCAATCCTGGAGGAAAATCTGTTAGAGTCACCAAAAGATTTGAGACTGGGGCTAAGGTTCACCTTCCAGCAGGACAACGACCATAAACATACAGCCAGAGCTACAAGTGAATGGTTTAGATCAAAGCACATTCATGTGTTAGAATGGCCCAGTCAATGTCCAGACCTAAATCCCATTGAAAACCTGTGGCAAGACTTGAAAATTTCTGTTCACAATCACTCTTCATCCAATCTGATTGAGCTTGAGCTATTTTGCAAAGAAAAATGGGCAAATATTTTGAGCTTTTGAATGTGCAAAGCTGGTAGAGACATAACCCAAAAAGACAGTCCTACAAAGTATTGACTCGAGGGGCTGAATACAATTGAATACAATTTTTCCTGCCTGAAATGTGAATGTATTATATAGGTACATGAAAAGTAAAACTGTTTGTGTGTTTTGGCTGAATTTATGTAGTTTTGGCTGAATAAACCTATCCGTTGTGACTTGGGTGAGGACCAGACCACATTACCACCATGTAAAGCTAATATGTAATGATGTTCCTACAATGTTTATGTGTTTTCTTTAGGAATGAAACCTGTATTATTCTAAATACAGTATATTCTAATGTAAATGACAGCTTGCTTTCTGAATACAACAAAAACACACGACTCAGAGTCCTTGCCCACACTTACCTGTAGATGTCAGTAGAGTCATATTTTTAGATTAATTCCAGTGTGGCTCAAAAATCACAAGCTTATTCTGTCCTAATTTAACTCATGGCATGTGATGTGTAAAAAAACACAAGAGGTACTGGAACTGTTAACCATCTTATTTTAAACCAAATATATCAGTGAGCTTCAGACTGCATGACCTCTGACAAAAGCCAGCTTAAAAAGCAACATGGTGACCATTTCTGTTTAGATTTTTACACCTTATTCAGAACACTTACTTGATAAATATAAAAAACTTAAATGAGAGACTTGAAAAAGAACACTGATCAAAATTAGAGAACACTTTCAGATACCTTCAAGTTATTGATGTTAATCTATTGATGTTAACATCTGGTGCTAATTTCCTTAATTATCTGAAAAACCCTATTTAACTGGCAGCCTACCTTTCCAGTCTTCACTTATTTTGAACAATGGTGAGCCGTTCCAAAGTGACTGAAACCCTAAGGTAGCAGGTTGTCCAGATGAAGGCCAAAGGGGTGACCCTATCAACGATAGCAAGAGAAGTTAGCCGTTCCAAGTCTGTGATTTCTAGAATACTGTATCTTTACAACATTTCAAATTCATTCACGTCCCACAAGAAGGCTGGTCACCCATGAAAGACAAATGCAAGAGAGGACAGGATAATGCACAAAATCTCCATGAATAATTGGTTCAACACTGCAGCTGGAATCGCTCGCCAGTTCAGCACTGAACAGGGTAAGGATTTGTCTTGTCATACAGCGTCTCGATGTTTAAGAGCATTTGGACTGAAAGCCCACTCTACAGTGACCAAACCTTTTATTAGCATAAAGAATCAAAAAGCTAGACTCTCTTTTGCTGAGGAGCATTTTGTGTGGACAGAGGAGAAGTGGTCCAGAGTTCATTTAATTATGTTCTTCGACAAACTGAGGAAAGACTAAACCCAAAGTGTGTAAAGACGTCAGTGAAAGGTGGAGGAGGAAGTGTCATGGTTTGGGGAATGTTTTCAGCAGCAAGAGTTGGACCTCTCATGGCAGAATGAATGCAAGTGTGTGAACCTTCTTCAATAACATGTGGTTCCTTCCTTGCATTCATCACCCAATCAGCCAGCAATTTTCACGCAAGACAATGTTTCCTGTCACACAACAAGCCGGGTTAAGCAGTACTTTGAAACTGAAAACATTGAAACAATGAAATGGCCAGCCCAGAGTCCTGATCTAAACCCAATAGCAAACCTCTGGAAAATCCTTAACAACATTATGGCAAAGAAACCCACAACGATCACAGAACTGTGGAAGAGACTGGAAGAAGAGTGGACCAAAATCACACCAGAGCAGTGTGAGAGACTAATGATGTCCTGTGGTAGCAGATGTGCTGAAGTCATTCAAAGCAAAGGCCTGTACCTTCAGAAAATTTAGTTTAGCTACAGTCATTGCTGTTCTCTATATGTTCATCAATTTTTTAAAAAAAATTATTATTATTATTTATTTATTTTTTGCAAAATAAAGGTTTTATGTTGAAATACTTTGGTTATTTTGTAAAACACTGTTCTAGTGGCATGGTGTACCCATTATAAAAATCTCTAAAATGTTGATCAATGTAGATTACATTATTTTTGAAAAAATCAAGTGTTCAGACATCGTTCTTTAATTTTTATCTCTAGTGTGTGCAATTGTAACTGTATTTCTTTAAGTTATTCAGGTATTTCTCTGTGGCTTATTACAGGTTTAGTCAGGCTAAAGCGCCCTCTGCAGGGCAAAGTGTATTATTTAAATTCCTTGTTGATTAGCCTTGAATTTTAATTGTTTCTCTACAAGTAGAGGTACATATTGGTTTTTGTGTGAATTGAAATCTATCCGTGTATCACATAAAATAATCATTAAACCTTCCTTAGAAATCTTAATGTAAGTTAGTGACAACAATTCCACCACATGATTGCACCAAATGATAGTACTGTGTAATGAGGATCCAAAAAGCTGCCACAAGCTCTGCAGGTCTGCAACAAGCTGGCACATAAATGGCTCTCAGTTATGCATGCACATTCTATTTAATACACCAACCAGCCATCAAAACCACCTCCTTGTTTTAACACTCACTGTCCAGTAGCTCATCTGTTGTTGCACAATTTGTGTTAGTCATCCTATAATCCTTCATTAGTGTTCACAGGATGCTGCCCACAGGAAGCTGGTGACTGGGTATTTTTGGTTGGTGGACTATTCTCAGCCCAACAGTGAGACCAGGGTGTTTAAAACTACAACATACAAAGTTCTGTTAGTGTAGATACAATGAATTTTAGTGTCATGGTTGATCAGTGTAGGTGAGCAACACCTTGCATATATGCAATATACAATCATCAATCATGGAGGCAAGGTGGTGCAGTGGTTATCATTGCCGCCTCACAGCTCTGAGATCCCTGACTCCAGGTTCCACCTCAGTGGAGATTGCATGTTCTCCCCGTGTCCGTGTGGATTTTCTCTGGGTACTCCGGTTATCTTCCCACATTCCAAAGAAATGTGTGTTAGGTTAAATGATATGCTTTTAATCTGTGATGAATCGATGCCCTGTAGAGTTGTTCTTGCCTTGCACTTTGTGTCTCCGGCTAGGCACTGGCTTTCCTGTGACCCTGAGTAGGATAAAGCGGATAAGAAAATGAATGAGTGAATTAGCATACACTTTAATAGGAAGACCTGCACTCTTTAAAATTAGCCAATCATATGACAGAAGTGCAATCCATTTAATTTACCTTTACGCCATTTATCCAGGGGTGCTGGTACACCTAAAGCACAGGACCCCCAGCCCCCATCCCGGGCCAACCACCACCAACTTTTCCCCTTTTCCCCACACCCCACCCTTAATTGTTATACTTTTTTAGACCTGATTTGTATCCTGGTTTATGCTTGAAGTCCTCCTGGTCCATATTTTAATCCTGGTTTTGTTCAAGTCTTTATTTAAGGTTGTTTTCCCTAGTTCTTGGAAAGTGATTTATGAGGTGTTCAGGAAAGCCTAAAAAATTGGCGCCTAGGTTATATAAACTAATGAGCCACAAGAGGGCATGCTTTACTGCAGGTTTTGTGTTTGCCAGGTAAGCGTGTGAAATTTGAATTCTCTGGCACGTGCACAAGTGTTGCTATGGTTACTATGGTTACTATGATTGATAAACTTTTGTGGCTTTCTGTTGAAAGAGGAAGATTGTAGTTTCTCTTTGCTGGCTGTCCTAGTTTTAATTCAGAATAGAGTGTAAATGAATGCTTTGGAAAAATATGAGGTAGCTGAGATTTATTTATACTGGGGCACAGCAGATTCACACTGGGGCACATGCCCCAGTAAAAGTGGTTTAATGATGCCCATAACCTTATCCAAAGTGAATTACAATTGATACAATCTTTCAATCCAAATTGTGGGTTAAAGGCCTTGCTCAAGGACCCAACATTGGCAGCTTGTCAGAGGTGGGATTTGAACTCTGGACCTTCTGGTCCAACAGCTTAACCGCATGCATATATTAACAAAATGGGAAAAATGGGCAAAAATGTGATCTCTGGGATTTTGACTACGGCATGGTTGTTGTTCCAGATGGGCTGATTTGAGTATTTCTGTAGTTGCTGATCATCTATGATTTCCATCATAAACAATTCAAGAAAGACAAGTATATAAAGATAAGAATATAATGAGCAGCAGTTCTGTGTTGATGGGAGAGGTCAATGAAGAATGGCCAGGATGATCCAAGCTGACAGAAAGGCTATGGTTACTCAGAAAACCACTCTGTACATTTGTGGTGAGAAGAAAAGCATCTCAGACTGCACAACACATCAAAATCTGAGGTGAATGGTCTATGACAGAGGAAGACTCCATAAGTTTCCACTTATGGGTGCCAAGAACAGAAAGCTGATGCTGCAGTGGACACAGGCTCACTAAAACTGCACAGTTGAAGATTGTAAAAGTGTAGTCTGGTCTAAATCTTGATTTCTGCTGAGGCACATAGATGGTAGGGTCAGAATTTTCCACCAGCAACATGAATCCATGACTGCCTTGTGCCATCAGTCCAGGTGGGTATGAACACTTGGTTTTTATTGCTGCTTATTATTTGATTACTGTTGCTGACCATGTGCATGCTTTTGGCCACAATTTACCCATCTTCTAAAGTCTACATCTAGCTTGATAATGCAACATGTTACAAAGCAAAAATTGACTGAAGAAGGTCGGGTCTGAAACAATAACTGTAGGATGCAAACATCTTGACATGAAGCAGTAAATCAAAGGAATATTTCCAACATCTGGTGAAGAATTAGGAAGATCTGAGGCTGTTTTGAGAGCAGATGGTATATATGCAAGGGGTTGATTCATAAGTGCTTTATTTATGCAAAAATCTGGTTCATAACTGTGTTTAATGTAGGCATATGGTTGAATTTTTTTGATATGTGAAAACTTGTTTGGTTATACAAAAGCTTGGATCATAAGAGTAGTTCTGGGATACAAATATCTTTACGTTCCATCAAGTCAGTAGAGTCACAGCAACCATATGGATAGTGCTTCTTCAGAATCTGCATTCTGTTTGGACTTTCATATGGTTATTGGCTTGATCAAAATTAATTGGATGGCATCCATCAATCTTCCCTCAGTCTTTCCTCTTCATCCTTTTCCTTTAACTGTTCAAAGCTTTTCCACTCATCAGACAAGACAACCTACATCCATTCCTTCAAGGTCCAGTTCTGACAGGCGTGAAGATTGTAGATGCTTTTGACAGTAGACAGGAGTTAGCATGGTGAGCAGTCTGCGATTAGGCAGCTCTCAACAGGGGGGCACTGGGCGCTGTGAAACATTTTTTAAATAACCAGCATTTAACATTTCTGTGTAGCACAGTAGCTCATCGGGCTTTTTGGACTGGATTTAATTGGATTTTCTGCTCTTGAAAACTAAGTGACACCAACGCTCTGTTGCCAGTTTGAAGTTTGTCCCTCCTTAGATCAATAGTTTCTCCCCACTGCTGACTGAAAGCACACCAAAATCCACAAGCTTTACTTATGAACATTTCTTCCAACCACCAATATCTCGACTATGAGAACAGCCAGTTCACATATAGCCTACCAGATCTCGGAATTTGTAATGAAATAATCAACATTATTTGTTATTCGGTCTGCATCTCTTTGCTGGCACATTGCCAAGTGAAGACAAACTTTATTAACCCTATAAGACCATTTGTATTATATTTGATACATGGGTTTCTAAGACCTTTAACTAATCAATGTGATCGATACTTTCCTTAAAAACCTGTTGTATATGATCTGACATGTATTATTCCCTCTAGTTGATTTTCACTATACTGCAGCTAGTGGAAGGGCTTTATTTGACCTTCTCAAAATGGCTGATGTCATGATACATCCACATGCTTTCTGCAGGAAGATCTTTGCTCATTTTTAAGATGTTAGGGTAAAAATAACATTATTTTGTTGATCAGTTTTAATAATGAATGCTCACTTAATAAATAATTATTTGTATTACAGTTAAATCGTTTTAAAATTGTGTGTATCAAATTCGATACTGCAGGTATATAAGATACAAAGCCAAAAGTTGCCAAAAATGCCTAATATATCAAATGTGATACAAAAAATATCATAAAATGATCTGGCAAATTTTTTTTAAGATTTTGAGTAAAGGTGGCCTAATCATCTCAGTTTCAAAAAAGTAGAATTTTATGACTATTTTTTGATGGGTCAGGCTTTACAGGGTTAAATTCCCTATTGTGTTTGTTCTATTGCTTAATTAATATAGAAATGCAGCTAGTTTTGAAAAATATGCCAGCTTTTTAATATAAACCAAAGCAAAGTCATATTTGTCATAAAAGCATATGAATACACAAATGTCCAAAATATGCACACCCAATGCCCAACATCATCTTTAGAAATTTGGGCATGTCTTGCTGCTTTTGTTTTTCCTGTACTTTTCCTCAGAGGCTCAGAGGCACCGTGTTCTTTTCTTTTCCTTTTTTTGTCCATGTGTTTTGAGCCAGACGTCTCCCCTCCTACCCTAACACCCCCTCATCCCCCTTTTCTACTGCCAGTGTGAGTCTTGCTCGTTTTCTCAGTCTGCACTTGGTGCCACTGCTTGCTGCCATGGCAACACTCTGTTAACAATTTCTCAGAAAGCTGGGGACAGAGATGGAATGATATTAATCTTTCTTCAATCTAATTACATGAATCTTAATCTGAGCACAGAAAACAAGGCCTTGGTTATAATTTAAACATTGTTCGCATTAGGCTTTAATCCACACCTACAGCTGTCAAAATGACTATGTATGATGCATATACAAAGTCTAAACCTTAAATAAGTCAGAATAAAAAGAAAATGAAGGCTGCTCACCAAAATATGCAGTTCTTTAACTTTTTATTGTGATTTATTCAACAGCATCATAACATTTTTTAATCGAAGATCCAGAAGAAGTGCTTTCTCTGTTGAGATAAATCACACCAGCATGGTTCTGTCAAATAACAAGGGCTGAAAAGTCCTTGAGTTATTTTTTGCCCTCTCAACAGTGGTCTCAACCATTAACAATCAAAACCTGACTGATCCCTTGCTGCTTTGCAATTGTGATGAAGCTTGAACAGATCTGTAGGGCCATCTTGCAACCCCTTGAATTCCCTAAATGAGACAGTCAGCTCGAGCAGAGGTGGGAGTTAAAGAGCAGTCACTCACTTGAAAGCTTTACTGGTGTTGTGCTCACGTGTGTGTTAGCTTATATTTAGATTAGAGACTGTTCTAACTTAGTTCATGTGTTCAAGAGAGTTTTTGGGCAAGTTCCTTATGTTTGTGTGTGTGACTTTCTGCTGATTGTTTGTAACAAGCTGTAAATGTGTCTAACCTTTTGTAAATAGAATTTGTGTCTCCACTACTTGTATGTTCTGTACTTGTATAAACAGGTTCATATTTATTTGATGAGACTCTGTTTCATCTGGCTCATGGGCGTCGTAGACCACTTTTACTGGGGCACATGTCCAAGTGTGAATCTGCTGTGCCCCATTCTAAAAAAACGCAGGCCCTCTTGTGGCTCATTGCTTGATTAAACCTAGGGGCCAATTTTTAGGCTTTCCAAGAACTAGGGAAAACAACATTAAAAAAAGACTTGGACTAACCAGGATTAAAATAGTACAAAACAAAATAAAATATATATGGACCAGCAGGACTTCAAGTATAAACCAGGATACAAATCAGTTCTAAAAAAGTATAACAATTAAGGGTGGGTTGTGGAGGAAAGGGTAAAAATTGGTGGTGGTTGGGCTGAGGGTCCTGTGCCCCAGTAAAGCTTTAGGTCTAGCAATGCCCCTGATCCGGCCCATCATACCATCACCTTCAGTGTTATTATTTTCCCCTACACAGGATCTTAACAGTACATTACAGTATTGCTTATAATTATTGTGAATGTTCATACATTATAAATGTAGTGGTATTAAGGGTGATGTGTCAATGGTAGCACTCCACTTGTGTTTTCAGCGG
>JAVSBU010000015.1:903507-920167 GCA_033118015.1 Loricariichthys derbyi
TGTGTGTGTGTGTGTGTGTGTGTGAGTGTGAGAGAGAGAGAGAGAGAGAGAGAGAGAGAGAGAGAGAGCGCCCAGCACCACGGACAGCTCAGCGTCAGTGACCACCGCGTCTCACGCGCCAAAGATCCGTGTTTTTCTACCAGAAAGTGAAATAAAAGGTCTGAACACTGACGCATTAACACTTTAAACACCTCTCACTGTAGCCCGGCACCAATTTCATTAAAAGCCGCAATGAATATACAAGTAGAATACTTTTAAGCATGCATTTGAAGTAAACTAAGAGAAGACCCCCGGTAATTCCCTCGGGACATTCACGGGGTCGCGGTATTATACACATAAACATAAAACCCCTGGCGGTGGAGGAGAGGAGCAAACCTCTGTCCATGTTCGTTCACCTGCAGCACTTCACGTGAAACGTCACGCCTTCATCCGTTCGGGCTCTCACATTCAATCCACGCTTCGTGCGGTGTAAGAAAGCCGAGCAGAGACCTTCACTCCCCTGTTCAAATAAAGCCGAGCCCTAGCGGTCTAAAGTGCTTGACCATTTCCCGTTAGTGTCCTTCGGACCTCCTTCGTTCTTGAGGTCCTGGAACACCTCGGTGAAGAAGTGCGGGTCGGCGTTGATCTGCAGCATTTTGGCACTCATTTTGTCAATGATGCGCAGCGAGCGCTCCCAGAAGACCTCCTTGTTGGTCTCGACCAGGAAGGGCTTGAGCGGGTACGAGATCTCGTTGCCCATGTAGGAGTAGGCCAGGTACAGACAGGTGAGGAAGGTGGCCTGAAGCTCGAACTCGCTGCTGATGTCCTCGGTCACGGCTTCTCGGCAGAGCAGGTAAACGAAGACCAGGTTGGCGGGCGTGATGAACCCTTGGTCCTGCCAGCCTTGTATGAGGAGGGAGCGGTCCACGTTGCGGAACCACAGGATGATCTCGTTGGGGCTCAGCTCTTTGAGCTTGTAGCACCTGCGGCACATGAAGTCGCTCAAGCAGCGCAGCAGCTCGCCCGTGGACGCCTGGACGATCACGCGGCGTGGGGAGATGATCGAGCGGGTGCTGGCTTGCCTCTGCACCGGGAGGAGCTGCTTCCCATTCTGGGATCCATTCTGGATTTGGTTGGCACGAAGGTTCTTGTCGGGGACCGTGGGAACAGGTACGGGGAGAGGTCCAGGCTTTTTGCGCTCCGAGCCCGACTGGGATTTTTTCAGATTTTCCGTGTTCAGCTGCTCAACAGGATTAGTGATCTGAGCCGCAGGTGGATTGGGGTTCACCTTCTTGGCACTCTTTTTCTTCGCCGATGCGGCCACTAAGCGCTTCCATGTAAGAGCTGAGATGAGAACGGAATGGCGCTTCAAGCTTTTCTCCGTCTTCCCGCTCGCTCCGTGTCCGACCTCAGTCTTATCGTCCAAAATGCCTCCTTTCCTGGAGGTGGGAGAAATCGAGAGCACCGTGCCCATCTCTGCAGATGATGACCAACACCCACCGGCCTGCTGGAATGCAATGTCTCTCTCTGCGTCCCGTCCCACCTTCAGAGGCTAAGAACCACGTCCATTTACGTCTCACCAGCCCATCGCCCAGACAGTGAGGAATAAGATATAGCAGCTGCTGAATCGGGATTAACGGCGCCTATATAATATGTGAGTCTGCAACATTCGCGCGCGCCACTCCTTCTGCATCCCGCTGCGCGCGCAACCGCACCGTTTGGAGGAATGGGCAGGACCTGAGATGTGTAGCCGGGCAAAAACACGCACCGCAAAGACCCGTAAACTGGGATAAGCCTCCTCAGTTGCCCAATCCCTGGACAATACTAGATGACTGATGAATTGGTCCACCAATCCAGAGAGCCTTAGAAGCAGGCTCAACCTAATTCTATACTGGCTGCTATATAGAGCATCTATTTCAGTTTTCTATTTTTTGCACCAGATTAAGGTTGTATTTTTGGATTTGATCCAACAATAACCCAGGGAAAAGCCATATTCCGGCACAAATCCATTGAAGGCTCAATCAGAGCTTGGACGCATTGTGCACATCGATTCTTAGACGATTATCTTTATTTATGGGATGGAAATGAATCAGGAACCGCATGAGGGCTACAACGCTACTTCTTCTTCAGCAAAGCATCACGTTTGCAGTGATTGTAAAAAGAAAAAAAGAGAAAACATTTGTTCTTCTAAGAATTGGAAGCCTAAACCTCAGATCAATAACATTATCAGATAATCTCGATGTCTATAATACCCTAGAACACAGTGATATATGACGTCACCTCAAATGCACCTGCTGCCAGTCCAAGGCAGGTGTAAAGCAATGTGCTCATTGGCAAGTGTACAACGCTTTGGACTGCATGCAATTACTCCATCTAGTGGCCACTGTGTGGAACTGTCATTACCAGAAACGGTGCGCCAATCTATATTTAGCTCTCTATTTCCTTTGATATTGACTTGGTAATTGCTTTACTCGAAGAGGTACATGTTTTTTTTAATAAAGTGTCCTGTGTACTTGAGTAAGAGTGTATGAGTCATCTGCTTGGGAAGTCCATTTCAGTGCAAATGCTTATGGTTGACTGCATTTGAGCTATAAACTATGCTACTGTTCCATAACCCACTATTAGTTTAGATATACCCCCGTTTTAGCAATGGCATAATAACCATAAATAATTATTTTTCAGTAGTTTTGTTAGAATAGGACCAGAAAACATAGGGAATTTATATGCACTATTAAAAATGAAAGAACTATTTAAAATATTTAGTGACCTTCTTACACTTGAGTAACAGCAGCATCTGGCAGTTTCACTGATGAGCTTTCTTTTTGAAAGGGAAGCAGCAAGAAACCACTTTTCCAGAAAGAAAACCAGGTGAAATGGCTGAAGCTCACAAAGCTTGGAAAGAAGACACGTGGAAAAGAGTATTATGGAGTGAAAAATCCCAGTTTTTATAAAATATATGGTCATTAGACCACTGCTAAAACAACAAATCTAATGGTGGCCTAAGACCTTTGCTCAGTATTGTAATAGTCATGGCAATAAATAGCATGTTTGATCGACTACTGACTATGGTAATTAATCATCAACTGTCAGCCAATGGCTACTTGATGTCCATGGTCATGATCAGGGGCGTCACCAGACCCACAAGGGCATGTGCTCTATTAAAATGTGTCTGTGACCCAAATTGCATTGCAGACCAGGAAAATCTGCTACAGGCACTATCATAATGCCCCAGTATCTTTCCAAAGCTTGAGTGGCTAACACTTACATTCAGAGTCAGTTTCTTTCTTTCTGTGGAATGGAATAATCATTTTCTATATGAAAATATCTATTTAGTGTCCAACACATTTTATGCACTCGTGTGATTGGCCATCAGAGGGGTGCATATGTGCCCCTTCAAATTCTCTCTGCCCCCCAGTGCTACAAGTAGTCTAGAAGCACATCTGGTGTTGATTCATTAACTTTACCTGTGCAAATATCTGTTTATAGTTCAGCATAACCATATTCACATCCACACAGAGATGTTCTCTGAGGCGTAAGCAACAAACTAAATAGCTACAGGAAAGTGCAGGTATGTTTACTGTTTAATTCCTCCCACATTCCAAAGACATGCGTGTTAGGTTAATTGGTGTTTCCAAAGGGGGTGTGTGAGTGCATGTGCACTAGGGTTGTTCCTGTCCCATAGCCTGTGTCTCTGGGTCTCCTGTGACCCTGACTAGGATAAAGCAGACAAATAATGAATGAATTATATACATTATTTATCTTAAACATGCCTCGTTAAAAAGCCTAGATGACTGTCTCTAATAATCTGGCCCTTCAGTGTGCATGCAGTGACAGGGCCAGTTTGTGATCGGGATTTAATACTCGTCCTACAAAGGCTGTCATAAAGCATTTGAGAAAATTAACTTGAAATGCATCTCACCTTTTTCAGTAATTACTTTAAGAATTTCCTTTTTATCTTATTTAAAATCAAATATAATTAAATACCTTGTTTATACAAAAATGTCGTCTCGTTCACCTATCGAATATTTCAAGGATAATGAGTTAATTCCAAACATACATTTTGTATAAAAATAGAAACAGGACTTGTATTTTAAAAAATGGTTTTCATGTAATAACTGTATTGGACCAGCAGGCGGCATTATTTCATCTAACATTGACAGTAGCCTGAAAATCAGTTTTGCTGAACAGTAGAGATGATCAGATCCCCTATTTCAAGTATGATAGTGACTTAACATCTTTGACCATCGGGTGTACAGAAAATGATCTGTTTCTGTTCTGACTCTCTGCAATCATTTTGTAGGCAAACTCAAAGACATTTGTGTCAGCAAATAGTGTTGCTGCCAAAAGGCTCAAGACCCAGGTACATTTGTCTTACTCGTCAATGTAGATTGCTCTTAGATGGCCCTGGTGTATTCCCAATGTTGTTTCCTGGACACACAAAACCATGACCAGGATTGGGGGCTACTGAAGATGAACGAATGCAAATAAATCTTGGCCACATACACAGTTTCCGTGTAGCCTCTAGCATTTGTAAACCCATGAGATTGTCTTTTTATGGCCAAAAGACCTTTTCCATGACACAAATGTTTTTAATCAAAGCTTATTCCAGTGTTTCGTGAACCTAATATCAACTTAGACTCTTTTTTAAAGGAAATGACTGCATGTTCTTTGTCTCATCGGTTTTCTCCCACATTCCAAAGACACATACTAGGTCAGTTGGCTTCTCTAAATTTTCCCAGTATGAATGACCCTGTCTAAGGTTGTTTCTCGTCTTATGTCCTGTGCTGCCAGTTAGCACGTATATCTGTCTTGTGTAGTACTGACTAAACAGCCGTATTCCTTGTGTGCTCCAATGTATTTGGAGCCCTTTCCATCCCTTAGTGGAGCACAGTTGGAATCCTAGTCTGTGCCAGTTATATACCGAGACAGATAGACATTAGGTTGAAAAAGAAAACTATAACATAAGCTGCTCAGGTAGAGCCTAAAGGCAGACGCTGACCTTCTTCCTCACAGAGCATGTCTCACACTGTACAACGCAGCACCACTGAAAGCGGCACTGACAGTTCCCTTCGTACTCCACAGCATGTTCTGCATGTCCTTGAGTGCAGCACAGCCACTCACAGCTTCCAGGTCCCGTTCCGTTACCATTACACAACCGACCCCTGGTGCCCTCAGACCCTATCCTGCGATTGACCTTGCAGAAATCCGGAGATTCGTCTGAATAGATGAGGCTGTGATCGGCCAGGGCTGAGGCATCTGGATCCAGGGGTACAAGGGATTTACCGTCGTTGCCGCCCATCACGCGGATTGCAGTTTGGAAGCTCTGCATGAGGTGATCTCCAACCTGGCGGAATAGAGGCAGCTTTTTCCAACAGCTACGGAGCATGCAGGAGCCGGAGAGGCCGTGACATTTACATTGGGTCCATATGTGGGTCTTTACAGCCTGCAAAACACACACACACACACACACACACACACACACACACACACACAGTTACTAAACACTCATAGGCGTTATAATAAATCTTATGGTTATTTACAGCAGTGGTTCCCAAACTTTTTTTCCTAAAAGCATCCCCCCTTTTGTAGATAAACCCACCTCCACTCCAACACGCGTGTAAATGTCTTTTGCTTCCAAACACCACTGGAATTTATTTTAAACCTTTTGATCAATACAAAACTGCAACTTTCTTACTGAACAAAGCAAAATAAAGTGACAAAACCCTTTACAGTGGAATTATCACACGTAATATGCATTATGTATTTTACATTTTTACTCTAACAGCATACAGTTGTCACGCCAGCGGCCACCAGAGGCCGCCAAAGAGACCATTAGACACTACAGAGGTTTCCTGAAGAGCGCCCAACCAGTGTATTAACTACACCTGAAGCTTATTGAAGAGAGCTCTAATTGAGCTCTCCTCTCTCCTTTATAAGCAGCCGGCTGGCTGGCATTCTCAGCAGGTCAATTTTTGCAGATCAATCTTCTGAGCATTGAGCTGAGAGTGTTTATGTTGCTGTAGAACCCCTGTTTTGTTCCTAACACTCTGTGCTATTTCAGTCAATGTGAATTCTAGAAATTGTCATTAAAATCTGCGTTTGCTTCCAAACTACTTGTCTGAGGATCCTTTATATTTGTCTTGCACGCAATCCATTGATTTATACTATGGTCCTGTCCCAGGGTGGCTTGTGGGCTCAGTGGTTAGCGGTGTCATATCACAGCTCCAGAACCTTCAAACCAGCTGCCTTTGTGGCATTTGTATGTTCTCCCTGTATCTGTGTTAGTATTTTCTGCATACATCCCAAGGATGTGTTAGGTCACGTGGTCTCTCAAAGTGTTCCAGTATAATCATGTGAGGGATTGGAGCCCAGTGCAGGGTTGGTTCACACCTTGCACCGTGTGCACCCTGAAGATCAGTGGAAATGCGTATAATGCCAATTGTAGGCAATGTGTTATATATGGCCATTAGACCACTGCTAAAACAACAAATCTAATGGTTCTGCAATTATTCAATATTCAATCATTCATTCCTTTTTATACTTGCTTACTCCAATTCAGGATCACAGGGAATCGGGGCTTAACTGGCAACGCAGGGAGCAAAGAGGACACCAGCCCTAGAGAGGACGCGAATCCATCACAAGACATACAAACTCCCTCACTTCCATTGGGACACTTAAAATACACTATTTGATCTAACATATGTCTTCAGAAAGTGGGAGGAAACTGGAGCACCTAGTGGAAAACCAGATGCAGTCCAGGCTGGGAATCATAAAGGGGTTCTCTGGAGCTGTGAAGCTACAGCGCAAACTAGTGTGCCAGATTGTCACCAATTATACACTACATAGCCAAAAAAAGGTAACACACATTTTGGTGGACCACCAAGATCTTGTATTGATGATGGGAGAGTTGGACCCACTGCACACAAAGTCTTCTTCAGCACATCCCAAAGATTCTCAGTGGGGTTCAGGTCTGGACTCTGTGGTGGCCAATCCATGTGTGAAAATGATGTCTCATGCTCCCTGAACCACTCTCTCACTATTTGAGCCTACTGAATCCTGGCACTGTCATATTGGAATATGGTCATGCCACCAGGGAAGATAAAATCCATTGATGGAATAACCTGGTGGTTCAGTAAATTCAGGTATCAGCCGACCTCCTTCTTTGGACACATAACGTTGCTGAAGCTAAACCTGACCTAGAACTGCTGCAGCAGCAACCCCAGATCATAGCTCTACCCCCAGAGCCTTGTACAGTAGGCACTAGGCATGATGGGTGCATAACTTCACATGACCTTGTTCCATTGCTCTAGAGTCCAATCTTTATGCTCCTTAGCAAATTGAAGCCGTTTTTGCTGGTTAGCCTCACTGACAATTGGTTTTCTTGAGGCTTTACAGATGTTTAAGTCCAATCCCTTGAGTTCCCTTCAAATGGTGCCTGTGGGGGTTTAAGTCATATGATTGTGGAGAAAAACCTATGTTGTCGATCACTTCATCTTCTCTGGTCTTCAAGTAGATGTTGCAAAGTTTTGACATGTGTTTTGGGTCATAATCCTTTACTGTGAATCCTTCTCCATAACAATAAAAAACAAACATTTTCACCAATGCCCCCTCTTTATATTTTAATGTAAACAAGCCACACTTGTATCTGCCTTCCAGGTAATATGTAGCTTAGCTAATTCCACGTAAAGCTGCCAAATGACTGACAACTTAAACTGCGTAAATGAAAGCTTATAGTGATGGTGGGTTAGAGCTATTAAAATGGTGCCACAACAACACATTGTTATCAAAATCCCACAACCCATTAAAGCAGCAGAAGGACCTACTGCAGACTGTTGATAGAGAAACAGTGGAAAGCTTTCCTGTAGAGGGCTGTAGATCTCTGAGAACTGTGCAAAACCCAAAACACAGACGTTATCCCGACAACACCCCTTGTTGTCTGAGTAAACAGACCTGCACACGTTCCATCACAACACCACTGAATGCATAATAAAGAGATAACTGTAGTGGGACATACGGACTGCAGGTATGAGATGATTGAACAGTCCCATCACCATGCACAGTATTTTGCAAAAGTCTTAGGCCACCATTAGACAGAAATATATATGACAGATTGTCAGAAATTAAACCCAAATATTTTGTAGCCTTTCAGCTTTTTCCCCTTTCAAAAATGCATGGTTTTTGGCTGCTACTATTTCAAAATGACCATTCTGATCAGGCTTCTTCAGACTGTAGAAGTGAAATGTAGAATCCTGATGAAGCTGCCAGATGCTGCTACTGCTCAAGTGTTAGGGGAGGTCACATTAAATACTTGCCATTGTAGCCTATAGAAGCTGTTTTTAAAGATTTTTTTTTCAGTTTTTTAAAACTGCATGCAGATTTTCTGTATTTTCTGGTTGGATTTGAATAAATAATTAATTACATCCTCCTGAGAACCAAGGGGAAAAAGTGTCTTACAATTTCTGTTTGCAAGTGAACAGAATGTCCATTATAAAGGACATAAATGAATGGGCTGGGTCTCAGGAGGATATGGCTAATATACCATTCATAAAACAATGGACCTTATATAATGGTGGCCTAAGACTCTTGCACAGTACTATATATAAATCTCTCCACCTGGGAGTCAAAATGTGATTAAGATACTAAAATCTGACTTGTGTCTACCTGTGAACACTGAAAGTTAGCCAGTCTGCTAGCTGCTAGCATATTAGCTATGTGCTAATATTACCTTAATACATGCCCTGCTTTCTTCTCTACATTTTCTCCCCTTTTAACCATGCTTAAACTGGTCAAGGATTGGACTGGATTTAAAAGCATGTACGTACCCCTAATGGGGTACCAGGGCTGGGTAGTAGTTACTGATCCCAGGAGATGATCCTTCAAGATCCTGACCAATCATTTAACAACTGGCCTGGTCAGAAGGCACTTCTGAGACTAATCCCAATCATCGTGATGATGGGCCAAAAGAAGCGCCATATTCTCTGTTGTGATGGTATATATTTTTGACTATTATTAATTAAATGACTGTATAAGACAATTAAATATTGTCACGATGTGAGGGGCAAGGTGGCATGGAGGACCCGTGTCCAGACAGCGTCATGAATAAGAGTAGGCTTTATTGAACATAAAATAAGGCAACTAAGCAAACGAAAGCAAAACAATAAAACAAACACCAAAAATGAAATCCAAAAAAGCCTAAACAGCTGCCCCCGAGCTGTCCCATGGCGACTAGGACACGTCCAAGGTGAGGTGGACCAGGTTTTACAGCTGGTGTACTGGTCCAGCCAACCACAGCACGTGGACCAGTTTTTACGGCCGGATGTACCGAACTGGCCAACCACTGGAAAGAAGGAGAGGCCCAAGAGAGGGCCGACGGTGCAGTGAGGGGACAGGCCCCGAGTGATGACCCGCCTACAGTAGCAGCTAACCTGACGGTATCCCAGGGTAGTAGTTACTGATAACAGGAGATCATCCTCCCATTCAACCTCCTGCCCAATCATTTAACAACTGGCCTGGTCAGACGGCACTTCTGAGACTAATCCCAATCATCGTGATGATGGGCCAAAAGAAGCGCCAAGGAGGTTCGGGTGGCAGCTACCTGTCCCTACTCTACCAAGCTACACCCTGTCAAACCTTAGGCTTCCTGATCTTACTCCACCCTCCCTCTACAAAGGAAGGGTGGTACTCTGGCACCATTAGCAAGACTGGTGCGTGCAGCCTGTTGGTGCGTGCAACCTGCAGCTATGCAGTATATGCAGGATGGAATCTACTAGCTCAGGACATGCCTAGCGTGTAAAGATGGAAATCACACGTCTACTAAAAACCCCGTCAAAATCGCCCCACACCGGCTAGGTAAGCCACTGTGAACCATTACGGTCACTGGGCCGACAGCCGTAAACAGGTCTTACAGTATGTAATAGCCCACGATGACTGATTTGCATGGCTTCCTTAAGTAGCCAGTGACAGCTGAACCCAATCCGATGCAGTTGATTATCCGCGTCAGCCATCACTAGCCGCGCATGCGCAGGACACGGATGCCTCGCTGGGTTCAGCTGTGACGTCATCTCCACGCATTCATGCGTTATGCGTGAAAACGCAAGAAAAATTTCCCATTGACTTAACATTACGGCCAAATTCAGAAGGGGCACCCTGACCCAGCGCTTGCATCTTGCCAATCACACTCGCATTTTCTGCAGGAAATGCACCTCGCTAGTTCGATTTGTAATAGTTCTGGGTAACAGAAAGCTTAGATAATATGTCATAAATGTATACTGTATGTATTTTAAAACATGGAACAAATGTAGATTATTAATTAGCTACTGTACCTATTATGGGTGTGTAGACACATTCCAATGACATAGTTTCTTGGGTTAAAAACTATTTGGGTCATAAATTACTAAACCACTACCGAGTATAAATATTGAATGGTAATCCGTACCAGTCTTCCTGCCTCGTTGTTGTGGAGGTCGATCAGTGTCCTAATATCGCTCTTGCCCTTCCTCCTTCTGGTGTCCATGAACTGCTGGGAGATCTCGTAGCCAAAGTCCACGTCATCCCCACACCCTCCCCACTCCCAGCGTGGGGCCTGGAGTACAGAGATTTGACTGTCCATAATCCGTTCGTGGGGTTTTCCGGAAGAGCTTTTAATGTTCACACAGCCACACTGCACCAGCTCTCCTTGGCTGCAGGCCTGTGTTACGGCATGTAACACCCCCGCAGCGGTAATGCTGTTCACGAACGCCGTCTCCTGAATATCTGAGAAGAAATGGATCAACATATGGATCATCATTGTATATATGATTATTCCTCTTAGAGTAACATTATAAAGTTACTCAGGTACTACCAATCACCTTTTATGTTAAACAAAAGGCTAATTGAACCCCCAACAAACTGTAGTGGTTTTGCTTACTTCAGAAAAAGAAGACTTTCATGAGAATTTTTCTACTAGAGCATGGTCACAGAAAAATAATTTACAATTGTTGGAAAGATGCTTTCAAAAGGCTCTAGGATAAAGTTGTGGAAGGACACTATTAACCCTTTAAGGTCGTACATAACTTTTTGATAGAGCACTTTTTGGGTCATTATAGCTTTTTAACCCTTTAATAACCTCACCAAGAAAAGAAGCAATGGAAAAATTATTTTATTTAATATTTATTTAATAAATAATTATTTAATAAAATATTATAAAAATAAAATAAAACATTTTTCCACTGATTTTTTTTCTTGGTGAGGATGTTAAGGGGTTAAGAGAAAGAGAAAAAAATTTAAAATGCTTCAACTATTCCCCCAAAATATCATTATGAAAAAGTAGAAAGTGTATGTCATCACCATCACCTTGCCTAAATTGGCCTCTTAAATCTTTGATCAGAGAAATTACTAAAGAGGTTTGAATTACTTACAAATCTTTATGAGATTGGTCAGTCTGTGCATGGGACATCAATGTCATATGTGCTACACAAATGTTGCCCTGTATGGTACTGTTAAAAGCCTTTTCTTAAAAAAAAAGGCACTCGTTTGAGCTTTGCTAATAATAATTCTAATCCATGTAGCAAAAATTTAATAGTCAAATGAGAACAAGATTGCGCTTTTTGGACTGAACTCCAAGCATTGCATTTAGGGGAAACCAAATACAGCACACTAGCTAAAATTCTATGAAGCATTAAATGAAGGGGCTGATCAATTTTCCAACCCTGTTATTATACCGTTTATTGTTCTTTTGTAATCAACTTTTGAAACTTTTGTCTTTTTGCTTTTTATTTAATGTTTTTTAAAAGGTGTACATACATTTTAATGAATTTTGATTTCAGGCTGTAAGACAACGTGATTATTTCAGAGAGGTTTTTTAGAATGTTTATAATAAAATGTTTACTGTTTGTGTGTAGCATTTTGTTTTCACCACAACCAATAATTACTACAAGTAAGTGACGTTTAATGACCGCATTGTGTTCTATGAAACAGGACATTGACTTAAATGGTCATAATCTGACAAAACAATAGTCACAGTTTTTTATGCAATTTTTCACAAGAAAACTGTGTGCATACATAAACGTGTTGGACATGCTGCCTAAAACACGAGTGGAACGCTACCAACTACAAAGCATCTCTAATGCCATTAGGGATCATTTTCATTTATGGACATTCACAATAATTATAGAAAATAGAATAATATACTGTTACGACCCTGTCTAGGGGAAAATCATAACACTTAAGAGATGGTATGATGGATCTGATAATTTTGTTTGACGGAAGATAAAAATGCATTGATATACCATATTACAAACGACAAAGAAGATCAGCCAGGTGAAACAAAGACTCAACAAGTGAGCATGAACTAGTTTATAAAGTTATCAGGTAAAGGGAATATTGCCTCTAGTCCAAATGCAAGCTAACTAGCAAGTGAGCACATGACCAGTAAGGTACTTTCAAGTGAATGACTCATGCTCTAACTCCTTCTGCTCATGGATCTGCAGCATTGATTGGTTGTGGCCGCATCATCCGGACTTAAAAGAGATTTCCTATTATAATTTACTACAATTTTTAAAACCACATTTGTTAAAGTGAACGGATGAATGAATGAATGCCTTTATTGTCACTAGTCACAAGTACCAGCAAAATTAGCCATCAACCTGTCCATACACATACATTATGACAAAGGGGGGCAGGACAGGAAGACAGGGATGAGGACTTATACAGAATGCAGACTACATGGGGAGAGGAGGAGATAAAAAACACCCCCAGACTATGCTCCTAAGGGAGTACAGTGTGGGAACAGACAAAAAAAAATTAAAATAAACACCTCACAAACACGAGCACATAATACATTACAACATGAAGACCAAGACTTGCAACAGGGGAAGGCTAAGAGGTGAAGACAAACCCATCACAAGCAAAAAGGGGGGGGGGGGGGGGGGGGGGGGGGGGGGGGGGGTGTTGGTCATTAAACGAAACTTGCCTATATAGCAGTAGTATAAAATACTGGAAAGAAATCATCATGTGACTCAGGGATTAAATAGTACAAGTTCTATATAAGGTGCTTGAGTTCTGGCAGTGCCAGTCAACTAGGCTGGAGATCACTAGCTGGCACAATCACAATTGTTTGTGTCATAGGAGGGGAGGCTGGAGGGCTAATCATCCCCAAATAAGTTGGTGTCCTGTCCACAGCAGAATTATGACTGTACCTTGTGTTCTCCATGATAAGTGGAGGTATATATAAAGTACCAGATCTTGTAACAGTATAAGAAATCACAACAAACCAGTGATTTATATTCCACTTTCTGCTCTTGAACCCCCAAGACATAGCCTGAATTTCCAAAGCATTATAGTAACCTAAGTGGATATGCATTCCTTGTCTTGTCTAGACCTGTCTGAAAGCCATTCGCCAAAGGGTTGTGTATAATTTAGTAAGAATCCAAGAAACACTAATTATTGGTGTCAGATTTACATGCATCGCATTCCACCTCACAGCTTTGAGCAAATTGCTGACCTTTAACATGTCCTGTTACTGACAGCACTGCTCATATAGGTGTGTCGTGAACCAAGAATGTCTCATTTCTTGGAAGAAAAGTTTGGCTGATGTTGCAGTCAAAACCAGGAAATCGCACCAAAACATTACTCAACATTACTCATCTAATATATTCAATGGGAAACTGCAAATACAGAATTTCACTTTTAGTTTTGGATGTTAATGTTTTTAAGTCATAATGCAGCTGAAAAAAGGCTGCCCTCTATTGGCAGTTTAACCACACTTTAGCCATGAGATTTGGAGAATGGCAGCTTTATACCTGATGTCCATCTGTGACACAGGGAAGTGTTGCTTGCACTATTATATATAGGGTTAAGTTTAATGTAGAATAACAGCTATACAAGTCTATATTTGGGTCCAAACCTACTTTTTAGAGCTTTGCCTTATCGTTTACAGTGTTAATGAATGCCATTTATCCACATAAACTTAGGTTAAGACAACTAGAGTGGAATCTGAATCAAGAAGAGGACTGGGACACATCGAATCCAAGTCAAGACAGAGACTTATAGTAGTCAAGACTGAGATCGGGAGTGGCTAATAGCAACACAATACTGAGACAAGATTAAAATTTCTTTCATTGTGCAAGAATAAAAAGAATAAAATAGATTGACATTAGCAAAAGCATAATTGTAGTTATTAAATTAGTTTGTAATTTATTTTACATTCATTCATTATCATGTGGTAGTATCATGGTTAATGGACTAAGCAATGGACCAAAAGGTCAAGGGTTCAAATCCCACTTCTGGCAAACTGAAACTGTTGGGACCCTAAGCAATGACCTTAACCCATAGTTACTTGGATTGTAAGACTGTTTCAGTTGTAAGTTGCTCAAGTATGTAAATGTGAATGTGTTTTTAATAAGTGGGATGGATACCCTGTTAAAGAAAATATATGACTGGACTATGGACCAGAAGGTCCAGGATTCAAATCCCATCTCTATCAAAGCTGCTTTGTTATGCCCTTGAGCAAGGCACTTGATTCAATTTCTTGTATATTAAAACTGTATCAACTCCAAGTCACTCTGGACAGATGAATGGAACGGTGTTTGCTAAATTACATAAATGTACTCACCTATGGAGCGGAGCTTTGATCTGGGCTGCTGTAGTAGGTTAGGTTTTGGTTCAGCAACATTATGAGCCCAAAGAATGAGTTCAGCTGATACCAGAATATACTGAACAACCAGGTTATTCCATCAATGGATTTTTCTTCTCTGATGACACGGCCATATTCCATGATGATCCAATGCTAGGATTCATTGGTCTTAAATTGTAAGAGAGTGGTTCAGGGAGCATGAGACATCATTTTCACATATGGATTGGCCACCACAGAGTCCAGACATGAACCCGATTGAGAATCTTTGGTATGTGCTGGAGAAGAATTTGTGGTCTCCCATCATGATCATCCCATACAAGATCTTGGGGGGAAATTAATGCAACTCTGGACAGAAATAAATGTTGTGACATTATAGAAGTTTGTGGAAACAATGCCACAGTGAATGTGTGCCGTAATCAAAGCTAAATGCGGTCCAAAAAAATATTAGTGTGAGAGACCTTTTTTTTTGGCCAGGCAGTGTATACTAATAAATAAAATTATATTGGATCATATATTTTGTAAAACATTAAATATATAGTCTAAAATATTATTCTATTCTAGTCTTAATCTAACTAAGGCAATGGAACTTTTGGAAGCAAATGATGATGATTGTTTCCTTTCTTCTTTCAAACTTAATCAGAACCACCACATACGGTCAACTGAATAAAGTCAACATCTATGCTATCAATTTTTATCATTAAATGTGAAAGCTTTTGCATTTTAGTTATTTATTAGACATTCTTATCTAGAGCGACTTTCAACTGATATGGTCTTAAAAACTTACAGCATACTGGTCTGTTGCCTTAATCACTAGACTTCTACAGTCCCTCAAGACATTAATAATAATAATAATAATAATAATACAGAATTGCAAACATGGTAAAGTAGCCTATAGCGAGCGGCCTAAAATGCATATTTTAAATTTAAAGTCAGACTATTCAAAATAGAATTTGCTCATTGATTGGATACTGAATGAGAAGAAGTGCAGCAACTTATTTTTCCATAACCCAATTTGCTTGCCGATTTTAATCAGGCATGTAGAGAAATGACTAATTTATTCTGTTTGAATGGATTGTTGATATTCAATTAAAAAGTTCAGATTGCAATTTCCTCAGACAGACACATTGGACTCAACTGGTCTCAACAACACTTGCTTATGGACTCAAGACCAGAACTGAGTACTATAGCACTAGTTGAAGGGTCTTGCTCAAGACCTAACAGTGGTTGCTTGGCAGCTAGAGCCAACCAGACCCCTGCTGTTGTGGCCAAGATTAGAAACATTGCTAAAACTGGTTATTTGCTTTGGGTGGAGTGTCCCTAGCAACTGCTACCTACTCATCAACATCCATTCTCAGATTTTCCTGTGGTGCAGCATAAATACTGTAGCTTTATGGAGTCTAATAAGATACTGTAGGTAATTAGTAGAGAAGCATATTTTGGGGAAAAGTAGCCTTTTTTCTCTGCCTGAAGACTTTGACCATCAATGACAATTAAGTCAAATAAGTAAGGCAAATATGATCTTAATACTTCTGTAGTTTCTCCTGGACAAAAGCAAGATCAAATGTACAGAAGAAACTGCCTTTTTCTTTCCATGCGCTTTAGTTGAGAACTCTGTAAAGACATACATTGTGCTTAGATGTTCCCACATCATTATTCTCGGGTTTATGTGCTAAAAATAGCTCTCAAATTTTCTCTGAACACAAACATTTCTCATCAATCTTTGATGTAATGGCTATGTTTGCACATTATTTTATTGCTCTACACTCACTAACATTCTTTTAGTGTGTTTGGATGCTGCATAAAAATGCAGAACTTCAAGTACTTAGGGTCGACTGTCCAGGAAAATGTGGAGTGTGGTAAAGAGGTTAAGAAGAGAGTCAGGATGGAGTGGGTGGAGAAAAGTTTCAGGATTGATTTGTGACAGATGGTTGGTAGCAAAGGTCAAAGGGAAAGTTTAGAAGACTGTGGTGAGAGCAGTTATGTTGTATGGTTAGGAGACAGTGGCACTGACAAAGACAGGAGAAAGAACTGGAAGTGGCAGAGCTAAAGATGTTGAGGTTCTCCTTGGGA
>JAVSBU010000015.1:1005967-1027737 GCA_033118015.1 Loricariichthys derbyi
GAACACTCCAGGATACAATTCAGAAGTTTCGGTAAGCCAAATCTCGGTTAACTCGGCTGCAACCGTGTATGTGTGAATGGGGCTTAACTATGATGGACTTTCATAGTTTTAAGGTTCGTGTTACCATTCATTCGTTCATAGTGAGTTATTGTTGCAAAAATGGAAGGCACTGGGTGGACTCAAACCTGGGTCTAGGTGTTTTTTTGGGAAAGATGTAAAAGTTAGGAAAGTTTTGTGGCATTCATAATACAGATGAAATCACAACACAGCTCACAGATCCTGACCTCGAACGCTGCCTTTGTGGAGTTTGCATGTTCTCCCTTGTCCGTGTGGGTTTACTCCAGGTACTCTGGTTTCCTCCCACAGTCAAAGCATGTATTAGTTTAATTCTGTTACTGTTTTTAAAGTGCCCTTAGTGTGCGAGTATGAACGTTTTAGGTGGGTAAGTAAATGAATGAATGAATGAATTCTGATCTTTTCCACACTGCTCATTTCTGTTTTTTTAACTGAGCCAAACTTCTATTGTTACCCTCTTGGAAATTAGACGTAAATACAGGTAGTGAATCCAAGCGATGCTTTCGCCTCAGAACTGGTCCCACCGTGTGAACAAAAGCTGCAGTCATACAGGTGAAGATCAAATCCTCATGGCCCAGTTTCACTCTTCTCGAGTTTCTCTCCACCTGGAGTCCCGGGGCGGCTCTGTGTAAGAAAGGGGATTGAACAGGGCTGATTACGGCTGTATCCATTTCCCTTGACCTTCACACAGACCCGAGTGTGGATAGGAAAGAGAATCTGATGCCCTCTCAGGGCTTGGTGTGTACAGAAGAAGAAGCCTAGTCTCTCAGACAGACGTCAAAACAGAACCCGTACTGGTGTGAGATGTTTTGAGAACAAACAAAGCCCTTTTGTGAGATGTGAGAGAGAGCTTGGTGGAATGTAGGTGTTGGCAGAAGTAAATAATGAGCTTTGATGACCCTGCAGGTATGTGCAAAACCTGCTCATAAACGTTTCATATTCTGCTATTTGTGTGTGCAGAGTATCAGAACCACGCCCGTGAGATGGTCCGGCAAGCCGACCTGTCACAGTGGGACGCGCTGGTCATCATGGCTGGAGACGGGCTGCTGTTTGAGGTAGGTTTTCACTCTCAGACGAGTCTCCGTTCCACAGACACACAGTTTACACTCCACATGCTGCCAAGTGAACCTGAGTGAGCTGAAGCTTTTTCTCCGACTAGTACCAAGATGAGGAATGTCAGAACCGGAGGTCAAGATGAACTTCGTGTCTCACTATCTAAAATTCACTGTGATATGTGAACAACTTCAGCCAACGCCTTTAAGCCTCTGCTGGGTCGACTATGGTCGGTGTCAGTTTGGTTAAAGGTTTTAGGGAATATTTTGGGACAGCACTGCAACATTAGTCTTAATTTTCTTTCAGTTGTCTTCAGCCAGCTCCAGAGAGCCCCAGTAAACTTCACACTTTAATAATTAAATAACTAAATTCTTCATCTCCTCAAGCATGTACCGCTTTTCACACTCTCCCAAAAAGTGCTCTGTAGCCTCTGAACTTATTCCAGTGTTGCCAGATTGCACGAGAGAAACAAGCTCGAAAGAAGCGGTTTTGTAGTGGAGCTGGCAACCATGTTTGATTCTGCAAGTTGTTTCCATGCTGCGTTTCCATGCATACGCAAACTGAGAAAACAGATTGAAATCAGAGTAAGGGGATACATGCGCTGAGATTACTGAGTTCTAATCCTCCTTCTTAATCAGATTTCAATTGCTTAACCTGATCTGAAAAATCAGAGGATCAATTAAGCTTGTGTGAACCTGTTTGCTGACGCTGATGTGACGTTAAATAAACAAATAAAAAGAGGAAATGTCACATCCTCAAATGATCCTGGGAATATTTGGCTCAATGTTTGAGGCTTTGGACTGTTAATCAGAAGGCTCGGAGATCTACCACAGTTGGATACTTCATAACCACCAGCGGTGGATTGGAAGGTTGTAGGTTCTAATCCTGGCTCCAGCAGGTCTCTATGCATGAGGGTGGCTACTAAATGCAGTAGATGTAAGATGGCACTTTATAGCCTGGTGCAGACAACAGTGGGTTGCAAATTATTATGCAAGTAGACTAAAGCTCTATCTTTATCATCTCTGAATTGATCTACAATACAATCTTTTACTTATATGTCCTGTATTTAACAGGACACTGTCACAGAGAACTACTCTTTATGAGAAACAAGACAAGTTCATCAACTTAACAGGACTGTGTTTGTGCAGCAGTTAACGCTGAGGGTTCAAGTCCCTACACTGCCAAGTTGCCATGGTTAGGCCCTTATGGAGGGCCCATAGCCCTAAATTGCATGGATTTTAGGTGAAAAAGTTGGCATCAGTCATTAGAATAGACCAGGTGCCACAGTTCTTGGAGAGTCTCTGGTTGTCCAAGTCTAGCCTCATCAGAACGTCTGTTTGTCCTCAGGTGGTGAATGGTCTGATGGAGAGGGAAGACTGGGAGCAAGCTATACAAACTCCACTCGGGGTGCTACCTGGAGGTTCAGGGAATGCACTAGCAGCATCTCTGCACTACTACACCGGGTAAGATGTGTTTTCAAAACTTCAGGAGGTTAAATGACAAAGCTGGTACTGTAAGATCCATAAATCAAATCATGTAATTTGGTTGCAGGCTCTTACTGAAGGCCAGTGCCGTAGATCATTGCAGCTGTGACAGTCTATGTTCTATAGCTTTGATACATATTTAAATTAAAAATAAAAAGATTTTTTGTATTATTTTACAAAAGAATAATGGAATCCTGACCATTAACACTGATGGACTGATGGACCACACTGTAATTTCCAATCTACAGATCGCACCTATAAAACGGACAAGGAGCTGGTTTTAATGCTATGACTGACTGGTGTAGCTGCTCACTTTAGCTTTGCATGTCCTCTGAACCATGCGCTAAATGGTCAGATTTATTATTTAGCAGCCTAACGTGGTACATAGCATTAAATAATAACGCGCCGTAGCCTGGAGAAATCAACTGATGACATTGAGCTGACAGCTTGAGTGGAGTCGTGTGGTGCAGGATCTAATCGTCCCTCGGGTGGACCACCGAGATGGGCTTGGGAGGGGGAAGGACGATTTCCTATCCTCCTTCATACGAGGCAGGCTCTTTGTTCTCTGGGTGTGTCAAAGATCCTGAATGATAAGTAATCAAGGAAATGAACGGGGGATTCCTTGGAGGAAAGGAAAACAGACGGAGCAAATCGAATGAATGAAACGCAGATTTAATACGCAAATGTTGGGAATTTGTGGTTTTGTTCATAGGTGCAGGCTGAAATTTGTGACCTACAGATCCAATGCTCTGCCATTAGAGGTCACCAGAGGTGTGAAGTGCTACGTCAATAGTAACATCTGCAATATCTGCTGGCAAAGCAGTGGAATTGCATGTGCCATGACACTACAGAATTATAAGGTTTTTTTTAGTTAATTGTCATCATTGGTCAAAATTTTAATCAACAGAAGTGCCACCATTTATCTTGGTTCCTAACCCTTAACAGGAAATACATGGATAGGTACTGGAGTTCATGCAACTGTGACTAAATAAATCGAGGGAATAAAACATGACAAAAATGCTCTGGTGACATCATAGATTTTGTTTTGTGAATCACCCGTAGATTCAGACCAGCTAAAGAAGTTTAAGTAGGTCTTGCTCAACTTGTTGGCCTTTAGTTGCTACTGCCCCTAAAACTCGTTTTTTTTTTCCGCCCCAGGTCACAACTGGTGTCAGACGAGGACTTACTGGTGAACGCCAGCTTCATGTTGTGCAAAGGCTTGGTATCACGTATGGACCTGACCTCGATCTGCATGGCCTCTAGCCAGCGCCTCTTCTCCTTCCTGTCCCTGGCGTGGGGGTTCGTAGCTGACGTGGACATTGAGAGTGAGAAATATCGATACATAGGGAAGTTTCGTTTCACCATGGGTACGCTAGCTCGCCTCCTCTCGCTGAGGGTGTACCGAGGAAAACTCTCATACCTTCCTGCAGAGGAATCCCAGACCCCGACGACCCTGCTGAGCGACAGTTCCGTGTCAATCGGCTCATCCTTGGGTCTTTCCGCTAATCATTCCAGGATTTGTCAGAATCACACCTTGCACAACTCATGCAACTCCAACAACGCCCTCAAATCCAAACCGTACGTCAACCCAACGTCACCAACACTCGGTCCTCCAGATTCCCTACTTGTACCCCTGGATCAGCCAGTTCCAGCCCACTGGACCGTGGTAGAGGAGGAGGAATTCATTCTGGTGCTGGCCATGTACCAATCCCACCTTGCCGAGGATCTGATGGCCGCCCCGGAGTCCAGACTGGATGATGGAGTAATCCACCTGATCTACGTCAGAGCAGGAATCTCACGGCTGGCTCTCCTGCGCCTTTTCCTCGCCATGGCTGAAGGCACCCACTTAAGTACAAACTGCCCGTTCGTGGTGTACGTTAAAGCACAAGCACTACGGCTGGAACCTTACACACCAAACGGGACGATGACTGTAGACGGCGAGCAGGTGGAATACGGGCCGGTGCAGGCGCAGATATACGGCAGTCTAGCTCGGGTCATAGCTAGATGAGACTGTGAATAAACGTGAAGGGAACACAAGCAATATTGGTTGGCACATGGATTAAAAGAACAGGAAAGTATTGCACACGAAGCACTAAAATAGGTAACGATAAACCTAACAGGGTCAGTTAGCACTGCGCTAAGTTCTGGATTGCACATCCTGTATTTATTTTGGACAGGTTCTTGGCAGAAATGCCAGGATTGAGCCAGTTTTAGATCTGCCGTTCTTCCTTATCTTGAAGGGATCCAATGCAATGAAAAAAGCCCTTTAAAAAGCTCTTTTCCAAAGGAAATTATTGAACCAGCTTGCTTTACACACCAAGAACATGCGCAACGTTCCTCCTTTTATTCGTTGTGCACGCCAAAATATAGTGTTTAGTTTTCAGTGCTGTCCATATTGTTGGTGCACTACATTACCCATAATGCACCGTAAACTTGGAGTTCAAAACAAGTTCTCCCACAGCTATGACATTATGAATGCTGTATCCTTTGCTGTTCTACAGTGCCTGCATGGATCCAAAGCACACTGGATACCTTCAAAAGACGACTGGCCCACAAACTAACATCTCCGATAACAAACTGTGAGCCACAAACGTGATATCCCTTTCATTGTGACTGTAGCTTTATGATGGACGTCTAAGGGAAGTTCATCCTGGTGGAAATCCATAAAGGTTTCCATGGTATCAGATGCACACACATTGCACAATTACAAATCCTTCTAACTGAAGTAGTTCCATCACTGAAAGCACAACCCCCATAACTGAGCTCAGGTTTATGATTGATGTGTTGCTAAGGAAGCTACCGTTGGTCCACGTCCAATCTCGCTCCTAAACGGCCGGTTTCGATGGACAAGTGCATTAATCAGGAGCACACTGTAACATTCCTTACTTATTGCATCAATTTCCAGTCAGAAACCAGTTTCTCACAAGTCTGGTTGATCCTGCAATTCCAGGTGCAAGTATATTGATTTAAATCTGTTGTCTGGGTTTAATAACCCATCTGCTCCTAAACACCCAGAGACCGAGCTGCTTTAAACGGATCAGAGCCACCGTCTCCATCTCCTAAATATTGATCCAAAGTTTAGTTTTACCACAGTGGAGCAAATAACGGGGGTAATAGTGACTGCTGCTGATGGTGCAACTCCCTCACAACCCTAATCAAGAGAACAGGAGTGGCTATGGGACACAAAGCCAGTGGATAATAATGGAGCAACGAAGAAAACGTAAGCTGGCGGGTGGAGGCACCTGTTCAGTCGGTCTCGGGTGGTGCAGCAGCAGCTGTTGCAAAGGCACAATTGGCTGTCTGAGGGAGGGGATGATCTCCAGATCATCCCTCAGGGCTGTAACAAACTCCCATGACAGACTGAAGGCCCGTTCAGGACAAATCTGCAACCTGTGAATTATTTAATAGGTTCTGGACAAGCAGGGGCAAGAACGGGGGGGGGGGTGTCACGGACTTTACACTGTGGAATTAAAATTAATGCTGTACTGCTAAAAAAGTAAAAGTGAATAACAGGTTACGATTTGGGCTGAAAAGCTTTTTTTTTTTTTTTTTTTTTTCACAAAATGTGACTTTTTCCTTTTATAAATAAAAAGTGTGGATTTCTTTTAAATAAAGACAATTTTAAAAATTGGCCTGTTTGTGGGGGGTTTTTTGCGTTTTTTTGTTTTTTTTTGTCATGGTATGCTTTAATTTGAATTTTGAAGGTTTGGGTTTTTTATCGTTAATTTTTTTAACAAGTTCAGTTCAAAAAGTAAAAAACAGGTATGTTCTACTTTCAGAACTTTTTTCAAAAAAAAAAAAAAAAGTCTGAAACATTAAAATAATTAAATAAACAACAACCGTAACAAAAGACAGGACGTTCGTCTCTAATTTTACTCGCCAAGAGTTTAATGCTTCACTTTATACATCTGTCTTTTTAATGCAACCAAAATAAATTGTTAAAAAAATACAAAGGAACCGAAAAAGAAAAAAAAATTACAATAATACACACTCAGCAGTTAATATGCCCCAAGCATTCACATTATCACCGTGTTGTTAAATATATATATAATCTATATATTTATAATGTAGTCATGATTTCTGTACAGAGTAAATCAGGCTACAAATCTTTTTTTTTTTTTCCTTTTAAATTCAAGTCCCAATACAGGCCACTGTGGAAATGATTTCCATGGTACAGTCGAGTCCGTGAGAGGCCGTGTAAGGCTTAAAGCGACAGGTCATGCTTTGGCTGTTCGTCTCTCGCTCGATATTTTACACGGGCGCAGGGAGGGGGCGGGGCTTACTGTGCTTGAATGTGTCAGCTTCACATTTGTTTTGCGAGTTAGGAGGAGGAGGTCAGCGTCAGGGTCGAGGCGGGGTCACAGTAAGAGGGGTTTGACTCCAAATCCAGTCATGCTTAATGAATCAGCTCATAATTAGCAGGTGTCACTAAGGGATGGAGGTTTCACAGTTAGATGACTCAGGTCATGACCTGTTCCAGTTTTGTGTGTGTGTGTGTGTGTGTGTCTTAAACGTCGTTATACAAACTCAAAGAAAATGCAAACGTTCCAATAAACAGCAGATTCAGACAGAAAATCTCCGAGCATGAATACAAGGGGGAAAGGGGGGGGGGGGATTACAAAAAAAAAAAAATTTGTAATTAAAAAAAAATAAATAAATAAAATTATTAAATAACGAAAAAAAACAAGGTGAAGAGAAAAGCACTATAAATTAAATATAAAAAGGAAACCATTAGAGATGAAAGTAGGGAAGGAAAACAAAATTATTAAAAAAAAGTACACAAAGAAAAACGGAATCAATGAAGGAAAACTAATGGGAACTAAAGTAAAATCAGCAAAATCAGGAAAAAAATTAATGAAATAAAAAAAGGAGACAGAAACAACAACAAAAAATGCAAAAAAGAAATAAAAAGCCTGTAAATTAAATATAAAAAGGAAAAGCAAAGAAACCAAAGAAACAGCGCGAACAAAAGGAAAAAAAATGAATGCTATTAAACAAGGAAGGGGAAAAAAGGGGAAAGGAAAACAGGAATAAAAAAATAAACAGACACCATTAGCATTGTGTAATTAATGAGGTCAGATTCATCAGCAAGTGGCCTAAAGATCCTACATAAATAATCCAGGCTTAAATAAATCAAAGCAGATCATCTAATACAAAACAAAAAGGCAGCGTCCATAATCTGAAATCCCTCCTGTGGCTCCTTCTCAATCCACAAGCTCCCTATTTAGTCATTACGTGGCAAATCAATCACAATCCCGTATCAATAACGGCGAGGAACCAACTCAATAACTCACAGTATTTAGCAAAAGCAATAAATAAACCTGATACCAAACATACGCCACCTTCAAGTTCTGACCTTTGCTGCCCCCGTGTGGTCGTATGTGTTTGTGCTACATCAGAATCCTGGATGTTTTGTTCAAAACGCGACTTGAAACTCATCCCAAAATTCAGCCTGGTTTGTGCTGCAGGAAGCAGAGCGGGCGGAGTCACGGTAACAAGATACAGCGGAGGAGAAGGGAACACGGCGAGAGCGAGGGAGGCCGTGTCGGAATCGTGTCTACGCATCGTTATGAATCGCAGGACGGAACGTAAAAGCAACGTTTAGTCTGCTAACACGCTACAAAGACACGCTCGTACCAAAAGCACCCTTATAAAAACGTACAACGGGTCGTATGTAAATGGCGTGAGCTCGGTAGAAATCGGCGATGGCACTCCCGCAGATTAAAGGCGTGTCTTTTGTTTCTCGCATGTAAACCGGTACAGGGTTTGGGCAGTTTAAAAAATGTTCGAAGTGCATTTGCGTTTTCACGCGCATGTGTTAGTCAAGCGACGGAACGAGAACCAAGAGCATGCTGGGAAGTGTAGTTTCCCTGCGAATAAAGGAGAACCCTTTGCTGTAGCTCAGGACCGGGCGCTACGCCTATTTATGATAAATAATCATGATATGTTACACTTCAGCCTTTTTCCTTCTTTGATTACGCTACATTTTACGTGAACTTTTCTTAGTAAACGCCATGAAATGTTATACGTCACTCCGTGCACCCGAATCACCCTTACAATTCAGACTCAGCCATCCTTGCACAAACGGAATTTTAAATATGTTTACGACCGAAAAACTAAGATTAATTAATTAACAAAAGTGTGGGAGGCAGGAAAAGACCCGGGTACCCCCTGCTTGCAATGGTCTTGGATCACAATCTGAAGGTCGGGTGGCACCCTGTCCAGGGTTTAGCCAGGCCTGGCACTGCGAGTTCCAGATTAGGTTCAGAGTCTCACGTGACCCAGAGCAGAACGAACAGGAAGATTTTGGAATACGAGAAGATGTGAGAAGAAAGCGAAAGAGCAGATTCAAAAACGAGACTCGTGAGTCCCTCTAGATGGCGCCGGCATACAGGCATAATCACTGCTCAAGTCGTGCCACGTTTTAAGCTCGTTATATAAAAGTAGGTCTGCGTGTTGACCAGAGGTGGAGAAGTTTTTCTATATCGGTCCCGGTCAGGGTCATGGTCACTGGGCACCAATGCCAATGCTGGAGAACAGATCAGAGGTCTAAGCGTGCCCTGGACAGGATGCCAGTTCCTAGGAAGGTACTACTTGTTGGCAGCAAGGTTTGGGTGTATTGAGGGCACCATTTCATGCCCGGTCCTAAATTTGTGCAAACGCCCCATGTGAGAGTTTTGATCTCGTGTGTTGGGTGGCACGTTCTGCGGCTCGCTGGCACTGTAAATGTGTTAATCGCACGTGTTAATCGGCATCATCCTCCAACGGCTTCCGGCAACCATCTCCCTGAGAGACCTGCCGTTTCGAAAGCATGTCCACGCAGCAACAAAAGCTTGGTAGAGCGGATTTGTGGGTAATACTGTGCGGCGGGTGCAGCTCTCGAGGGGTGGAGGATAACAGAAGACGGAGGGACAGATTACAGGCTTTTACTTGTCCTCGGGAAAGCCGGCGGCAGCCAGCGCGGCGCGGTACTGCAGCAAGACGCCACGCACGCTCTTCACAAACCCCTTGGAGAGTGGGAAGAGCGGGAAACCGATGTCCGGATAGCCGCCGCGCTCCGGGAGAAAGCTCCGGTAGCTCCGCCGCCGTTTCTTAGGTCTGACGGACGGCTGAGGCTCGGGTGCCGCTTTCCCAGCCCCACGAGAGCCGTCCAAATCCGAGCTCTGGCCCAGGTCCTTGGAAGCGCCAAGTCCAGAGTCCTCGAGCTCCTCCTCGTCCCTGGAATCCCGTTTGTCCGTCGGGCTGCTGTGCGCAAGTGCTTCGGGGGCCTCCTCATCCAGGGGCTCGGCCCTCGGGGCGCCGGTGGTACGGGGACCTCGTTCCATCGCGGCAGCATCCAGTTCGAGCCAGGAGTCAAGGCGGTGCACGAGCCGCCAGCCACTGGAGCAAAAGTGCTCATGAATCTCCTGCTGGAAGACCTCGACCGGATGCATCAACAGCTGCGTCATAGACTGCACCATCTTGATGAGTGCCATCTCGTTGTAGCAGCGGCTGTTCTCGTAGCCCTCCTGCAGGCCGCGGTCGCTGTCGAACCCGGCCTCGTTGTAGTACGGCTCGTTGACCAGAATCAGGCCTGTGACGGAAGGAGGAGGTTTAAACAAAGCGCAACACCGAGATGCTCGGGAGGAAACTGCACAGCGATGCAGCAGACTGACCTTGAATGGAGATGAGGACCTGAAGGAGACTTGACTTGCTCGTCCATCTCTCCGTCCCCTGAGGACACAAAGCACACAGAATACTGATTAATGCTACAAAACAATGAAAGTCAATCCGTAGCCCTTCAGTACAGCTCTTACCATCAGCCACCAGGACAAAACTAATTAACAACCACACTTTCATCTTCAGCTGACTTTATAAACACAGTTCTTATTTTATTTGGTTGTTTTTTTATGTCCTGCCTTTGACTAATCCAATGTCCCAGATTTTCTCTCTCTAGGTCTGTCTTCATGTCTCTCTATTCATCTGTCTGTCCCCCCCACCCCGTCCATCCATCCAGCTGTCTTCCTTTCTACTTCATCCACCAACATCACTGTCCATATAATTGTCTGTCTCCATCTACCCTCCGTCTCTTTGTCGGTCCTTCTGGAACTCCCACTCTTCTTGCCTTGCTCCTACCCTACCAGTCCTTGTCTCTCACTGTCCGTCCACCCACCAGACTCTGTCTATCAATTTCTCGTCCCTAACCCCAAGTCTAATCAGTTTCTCTCCATCCATTCACTCATATCTCTGTCAGTCAGTCCCCCCTCACTTACTCTGTCCCTAACTCAATCTCTGTCTCTCGCACCATCTGAAACCTTCCTTCCTATCCTCATCTCTCCTTCAGTGGCCGTTCACCAGTGTGTGACTCTCTCCCTCTCTGTCCGTCTGCCTCTCTCCATCTTTCTCGGTCCCCCCCATAGTGTCCCACCGCATGCATAACGTCCCCACCAGTGGAGCAGGGCCGCAGGCTGACAAGTGCCTCCACAGTTGCAAGAAACAGGTTCAGTACCTTGCCGATCCAGGTTCCCAACAGGCTCACACACACTTTGCCGTTGTCGTACAGGTTCGGGTTGAGCCGGCCGCTGCACTGTGACAGGTAGCGGAAAAGCGGGGGCACGGCAGGGTATATGTTGGGGAGCTGGATGTCAAACAGGAATAGCCCATCCTCGTAGGGCGTACGCGTTGGACCTTTGATCAGAGCTGAGAACAAGTCCTGTAGGAAGGTAAAACCGTTAACCGTTACCATGGCAACATCAATGTTAAAGAAAAGCACAAGGCTCTCACCATACGGTCCTCAAACGTTTTAACCATGATGCCGTCTGGTAACGACGTCGCCAGCAAAGCCATCTCCTTCCTGACCGTACTGAAGAACTTTTTGGCTTCAGCTGGCTGGAACTCCATCTTCTTAAAGGTGTGAGTATCTAAAGGAAAAGACGGAACATTTCCCTCAAATCACAAACCTTAAAGCTCATCACAAACACTCATAGCAAATGAACGTATAATCGTTACCTGGTGCCCACTCGAGCACGGAGAACACCTCACCCTTGGCGCTGGTGAAGGTCACGCCGGGTTTGCCGCCACTCTGCTGGCACAGGACGGGTGTGTCGCTGGGCCACTCCGAGCGCACCGGCGTCTGGGGCTCGGCAGGTGCCGACGCCCTCTCCTCTTCCATCTTCTCCTCCTCTACAATGGCCACATTGTCCAGAGTCTTCTTCAGGTTCTCCTGCAGCTTCTTTATGTCATCCAGAAAACGTTTCTCTTTCGTGGGCTTGGCGTCGGCTGGCGTGGCCGTGCCCGTGGCACCCGATGGCTCTGCGGTCGGAGAGGTGGGTGACCCGGTCCACAGCTGCTCTACGGTCATGTTCTTCAGACTCTCCAGGATCTTCAGGGCTTCCTTGAGCTCGCGAAAGGCCAGCCTCGGCGTCTCCTTGCTGGCCTTCTCGTTGGTCGCTGCCGTTCCAACTCCACCACGAGAAGAAGACCAGGAATGAAAACAGATTAAAAGTGATGGAGGAAAAGTGATCAAAAGTATAATACGAATCCATCCCTTTTTCCTTAGCCATGTCTGTCATTGTCCATCTGTCTCAGTCTCGCCTTCTCTCTCTGTCCTAATTTAGTCCGTTTTAGTCCCTTTCTCTGTCAGCCCGTGATTCAGTCTCTCTGTCCTTCTGTCATTCCTTCAGTTTTCCTCTCCATCCATCTCTCCGTCTCCCTCTCTACCTAACAACCAATGTCACTGTCCAGCTCTCCCTGTCTTTCCCTGTCTCTCAGTTAAAGTTCAAAAGGGCTTCAATATTGACAATATAGTACTGATTAAAAAAAAAAAAACAGGAGAGAAAGTCTCTGTCCATCTCTGTCCGTCCACGTCAATCTCCTCTCTCCCTGTGCTAATCTCCGTGTCTCTGGTACCTGAGGGCTGATCGGGTGTGGCCGGTGCTCCCTGCGTGTCGGATCCAGGCGTGGCATTGGGAGACAAGGCTTTGACCTCAGGAACATCTTCGGCGTTAGGGGTGGCGTCTTCTCCACCAGTTCCCACCTCTTCCTCCGGCTGCCCGTTATCAGTCTCCCAGCTGTCGCTCTCGTCCTCCCACTCTTCCGACGAGGCGCCGCTGGTGCTGCCCTCGCCCGAGTCATAATACGTCTCCTCGATCTCCGACTCCACGTTATAGAGGTGCTGAGGAAACGTGAAAGCTTTTGGTTTATGTAGTTCATTCAATAAATCTTTGAGGGGATTAAGGGGTAAATGGACGGACAGATGACGGAAGGTCAAAGGGAACCAATACCTGGGGCAGGACGACGGTTTTGGAGTTATCGGCCCAGACCACCTCCACCTTACTGCTAACGTCAACTCTGCAGACCTGGCCCACCGTTCTCTGTGAATACAGAACCTGAATAAAGACCTGAACACGTTTCACAATCCAGTCAGGATTTTCAAATCTTATAATTCCACCAATCATAACAACAACACTGCAAGTTTGGTTAAGTGACATTTCAAACGGTAAAGCACCCTCTTCTGGACATAGGAAATAATGCTGTTTTTAAAATGTACTACTCTTATGTCAACATTAAATTTCAAATTAAATGGAATTTTTACCTGTAAAATAGAACATTTGAACCCAAACTATCAGCCCAAGCTATTACTAGGCGAAAAGTTTCACGTTTTGACTCAAATGCTTATTTTACAAACACAAATCTCAAAGCTAAGGTGATTTACTTCATCGCTAAAGTCCTCTAAATCTGAGTTTCCAATCCGGATCACGATGTCGGTGGTGTGAAAGTGGAAGTCGGGATGATCTGCGATGTCGTAGACGCTGACGTCCTCCTCCTCGCCCATCACCTGAGCGATACAACGGGAAAACACAACTGTAGCTCATCAGCTTTCCTTTCACTAGATGCCGTGAATCAAACCGAACTCTCACCTCCACGTCGTCTCCGGCGGCGTTCAGTTTGATCCACTTCACCACACACGTCCTGGCCTTGTGATCTCCTCTCTGGATCACACCGTACACGCTCGGGTCCTGCAGCGCTTGAGCTACCGACCAACAAGTCAACGGTTTAATTCCAAAAAACACTAATATTACTGATCAATAAAATGTAGTGCACACTCACAGCGCTTATCCACCACGTAATCCCCGGGGCAGAACTCGTGGTTGTCCAGGTGCTGGATCGGGATGAGGTCGTTAGAACGGATTCCGGTCTCCAGTCGCCCGTCTTTCCACATGACATCAGCCGAGGTTACCGTGGAAACGACCTCCACTGCCACCCTGCTCAATAACGTACAAATCAGCGCTTATTGAACGGCTACCCCACCCCCCACAGTGCCGACCCCCCGCTGTAATTTAGGACTCTTAGAATCCCTCCTGGATTTTGGAAGAAAGGAGGAGTTTGTAACCGAGTTCCTTTATTAATCCGAGATTTGCTCTGGGCAACTCAATCGTTAATCGGGACGTGTCAGTGTGTTCCATTACAACGAAGCCCATTAAGCAAGGCTCGTGTAAAGACACGGATATTTGGAGCGAGGACACGGAGCTCGAGTGAGCAGTGTGTGTGCTCAGGGTGTTAAATTCCTCCTACAGCAGCAGACTAGTGATCCCCACTATGCTAAGTGCACCTTCCTCGTGCCTTTGAGGGACAGGAGGTGCTGCTGGATGTTATTCTTAGTATAAGAGGACCTCGTTAGTAAAGCGTGCTCATCTTTTCTTTTTTTCCACTGAATAAAAAACAACTTTTCAAGGGCAGATGACAGAGAAAAGGAACAGACTACATCCACTGGGGGTCGCTGTTGTTACGAAAAACAGCCCATCCGGTTTTACCAACTCAAAAAACGGGACTGACAGGTACACCTTCAGAACAATGGGTAGGGATTCCATTAAAAATGGAAACAAAAAGAAAGATGAAAGAAAAGAAAGCAATACTATAGATATCAAAATAAAATAAAATAGAAGAAAAGGAAAGGAAAAAGGGAAAAGAAAAGGTGAGGAAAGCAAATGAAGGGAAAGGAACGAAAAGATATTATACATAACAAAAGAAAGAAGGAAAGAAAAGGAGGAAAGGAAGAGAAAGAGATACTATAAATATTAAAATGAAAGGAGAAGAAATGAGAAGAGAAGCAGGGAAAAAAGAAAGCAAAGGAATGAAACGATGGAAGGGAAGGAGAAGAAATGAAAGGAAATAAAAGAAAAGTGACAGAAAAAGGTAAGGAAAAGAAGGGAAGGAATGGGAGGAGGGGAAAAGGAAATAAAGAAGGTGAAAGAAAAGGAAAGAAAAGAAAAAGTTGGAAACTAAAGAAAACAAAGGAATGGAAAGGAAAAGAAGAGAGTGAAAAAATTTAAAAAGGAAAGGAAAAGAAGAAAAGGGAAAGAGAGACTATAAATATTTAAATATACAGAGAAGAAAAGAAAGAAAAGAAACAGAATTGAAGGAGAAGAAATAAAAGGAGAGAAAGGGAAAAGAGAAAGCAAAGGAAAAAAGGGAGTAAATGAAAGAAGGTAAGGGAGAGAGGGGAATGAAATAAGAAAAATAAATGAGACCGAGAGAGAGAGAGAGAGAGAGAGATGAAAACCGCGGCTGCGTGTCCCTCACCTGTCTCCTGGTTTGAACTCGCGGGAGAACTTGGTTTTCTTCTTCTTGTGCTTCCTCTTGAGGTTGCGGATGGACAGGGGGATGCTCTTCTTCCTGCTGGGGCCGCTCTGCAGTGACGCCGTGGAGCTGGCCGAGGACGTGATGGAGCTCGTGTCGTCCGTGTCCTCCGCCGCGTCCTCGTCCGACTCCAGGTCCCCGAGGAGCGGCCACCGCGTCTGAGGAGCGTCCGTCACCTGCACCTTTCCTTCCTCCGCGGGCTCCGGGTTTGGGACGGGGCCGTTATTGGAGCACCGCAGCACCGGGTCGTTCCGCGTGGCGTCTCGCGCCATCTCGCCCTGCTGCTCTGCTGAGTACAGACAGGAGATCGATCATCAGCCTAAGGGAACTCCCAAAACTGTTTGGATACTACGATGAGAAATTAAGTGACCTATTTTTTTCATAACGAAAACAAGAAAAACTAAATAATGTTACAAACTAAAAAATAAACTAAAAAATTGCTTTTAACTGTTTTTTTTTTTAAAGGAATAATCTAGCATTGTTACGACACCTTCAGTCTCGTCTGCTTTCCCCGCCGTCTGAACGCTGTTGGCCTGCGAGTCTGTAATCTCTGTGAACTTCCTGCCTGGATGCTTCTTAAACATTCTTTTAACCTGAAAAAGCAGGAGGACGATCATCCCTAAAGGTGCCAGCTTAAATATAGTGCAACAGGGAGGTTGCCACAACCTTGAGGCCGATGGGCTACAACAGCATGGCCCTACCCTGTATTTGTACAGCCTTACTAGGGTAAAACAGGTCAGGAAGAACAAACTAGACTCGCCTTACGGATGACGGGGTCCTCAGGTAGGACCGGCGCCCCCTCCGGACCCTCGCAGGTGATCCGTGTGGCGTCTCCTTTGGCGGGAAAGACGTACAGCGCCCTCTCGCCGAGCTGCCTCTGCGTGTGATCGAAATACCCCAACCGCTTCACCCTGAGAAACGACATCAGACACCACGGCCAGGAAACGCGCTCGTCACCGCAGAGCCCATGATCGTAAGTCACCAGCTCAAACAGCGTAAGCTACGTCTACGGAGACGTTCTAGTAACACAGCTGAAACACGACACCGGATCAATATGGCTCGAACACGACAGGCTACCACCTCGAGCACAGAGGCCTTTAAGTGCAGACGTGGAGCAGAAAGCCAGAGAAATGCATTAGCTACGCAAGGAATAAACAGAAACTGGATCCAGCGTGGCTTCCTCACACGGACTGATTATAGAGATGCACTGATCTGATTCAAAATCAAATTAAATAAATTAAATGTATTTAAATACATGTAAACATATATACAACGTCCATTCACTTTAATAAAAAATAACAGGAAATAAAAAGCTGGCTTTTAACTCCGGCTGGTCACTTCAACAACCAATCAACGCTGCTGCTCCACGAGCAAAGGTGGGAGTTAAAAGTTTACGAGTTAGTCATTGCATAACTTTTGTGCAGCTTTCTTCAACTAAATGGTAAAAATGCTGTTCATAAGCGTACGATGCTCCAACTGCAACGTTCTTGCCCGAGTCCAGTCGTCTTTTTTGTCTAAGAATTATAAACTGCATTTTTGATCCACTTTTCTTTTGATGAAAACTTTAGCTTTAACCTTTTTTGCTTTCATTAGTCTTGTCAAATTCCACATATTTAGAAGGGCGATGTTTTAAACGGCTTATTATTAATCACTAGAAGCAGCACACTGAAGAGCTTCCACTCCAAAAGATGGATGTGTCTGAAACAGATACCTACATGCTCATTAGTATCCCTACCTCCTCTTTAGTGCTGCATTATAAAGTGAGACTGTTTAGTAGCATTCAAAGCACAATCCAAATCAAACTTTTTGTCTTCTGTAAAACTAGAGGTCCATCATACCGTGCTCTTAGTGTTAAGGTGCTTTACTGTTTCTTCAATAATTATTCTGAATTTCCATAAATTCCAAAAATACTAAAAATGGAGCGTCTGAAACGTATTGTATCATCTTATTTCCAGTACCTGCAGAGGTTCTCCTGTGTGATGGTGGATGGAGGAGGGAAGACGCTATCTGAGCCTTGGGGAGAGTAGCTCTTGGTGATCCACGTCACTTTGAGATCCACGACCTGCACCTGCACCCACAGGGACCAACGATGAGTCAAGTTAACTCCACACACGTGATCCTAGAGTGACCTACCTCTTCCACCACCACCCTGAATTTGCTCTTCTTGCTCAGCACGGGTTTGACGCCGTACAGCCACTGAACGTTGGAGAAGACCTTGGCCGGTCCGATCAGGACCTGACCCGGGTAGAAGCCGTATGCCTCGTCGAAGAACAGCCCCTGACGTGAAGTGATAAAGAAAAAGACGTGAGGCTTTAATTAATCGGAGAGACGGATGAAGCTGAAAGATCTCGATCCTAAACCACCAGGCCATAACTCATCCTTAAGAGCTTTCATCAGTAAAGTGAGCCGAGTTCCAGCAGGAAATGGTTATGGAGCTATACGCTGCTCATCTTCCATCTGTCCTTATTAGAAGCTGCGTTCTAACAGCTGCACCGACTCCTACGTTTAACAGCTACATCTGTCATTTCACTAACGGCTTTTATTAGTCCGGATCCTGTTAAAGCGCCAAACTGAAATCACGCTGCAGTCGGAGCTTTACTGTGTGACGTCGTAACTTTAACGTTACTCATATGAAGCTCAGGCTGGAGTTTTTTGAACAGTTTGAGGTTAAAATCACATCTGGGAGACTCTCAAATGATTTTCAAAACGTATGCTTTGCTTACAGGTCATGACAAGGTCAAGAGCCTGGAGAGCTTTAGGTCGCGCAAGTCCAAGTCCAGTCTTTGGTACAAGTGTCGAGAACATTAGGTCGTGTGAACCCGAGCCCCAGATCTCAAATAGTCACGAGTCCAGTCCCTAAAATGTGACAATAAGCCGAGCCCAGAGTCTGAAAGGTCTTGGACCGAGCTAATCCGAAACCTCAGAGCTCCATTCTCTGGATAAGACTGAACCATGGGTTACAAGAACCAGTTAAAGGAACAGGAGGTCAAAACCAATCTTCCTGAAAAGAGCTGTTTAGGCAGGGAGTAAAAGCACCGGTGTTTTTTTAACGAGTGTTTCCGGGGTATTTGGTTACGACCCCGGGAGGCGTTTTAACTGGTGGAACAGCGCTGTGATCTCACAAATTTATTTTGGTAAAGATTCTGTAACGTTTGTTCTACTTTTACCCCTCTGGGCTTTTTAATTGCTGCCTAACGGATCGATTCGACCTAAAAGCCGATAATCATTCAGCAGCTTTAAGTTTAAACTCTCACCGAATCGCTGACGTGAGGATAAACGTCGTACAGCTTGGAACCGTCTTCCTCACTCATAGAACACCTTCAGAGAAAAAATAAATAAATAAATAAAACGTCCATCACGTGGAGCTTCAACTCCCTCCTACACTTATATAATAATCTAATTAACATCCCATCAAACACACACACACACACACACACACACACACAAACACACAAACACACACGGGAAAAACTACAGCAACCAGAAATAAATCAGTGCAAAGACCCAAACTAAGAACTGAGAGCTTATATGGACCAAAAACAAATTATGAACTTTTCTGTTTTCAGTTGGTGGGAGGAAGAAATCTAAAAATGAGACGAGCAAATAAAGACAGAAACAAAGAATAATATCAATAAAAAGGTAAAAAAGCAATAAAAGCAGGAACACACACCACGACGTGTATAAGATCTGGTGTGAAGCAATAAAAAGTGGAAAGAGAAAAATAGATTTAAAAAAATGCAAAAAAAGGCAAGGCCAAGAAATTAAAGGTATTAAAAAGGCTTAAAAAAGAAGAGTTAAATAAGATCAAAAATGAACATGAACATAATTCAGCTACGAGAGATCAATTAAAAAAAGATAATGATGACAAAGGTTAAAATTTAAAGAAAATAAATGAGATAAAAGGAAGAAATAATCTGTCAGTCTGGTGAGAAAAAGAAAGGGAAAAAAATAATGAAAACAAGAAAAAAGAAATGAGACAGAAGGCCCTTCTCAGTCAAAAGAGGAAAGAAGCAATAAAAAAAATAAAAATAAAAAAAAGTGATGCACGAATACTTATTTATTAAGGACAACAATGACAAAGGAGGGAAAAATGAATAGAAAGTAATTTAAAAAAAAAAGATTACTAAAAAAAAAAACAAAAAAAAAAAACAGGAATCATCTGTTGGTCGGGTAAAAAAAATGCAAGTAAAAAAAAAAAAAACTAAAGTTAAACTAAATACTGATCCATAAACAATAAAAAAACAATTACATTATACAGAAAATAATTAAACAATGGAAGAGATTAAAAACGAGGGACCCATCTGGTATGAAAAAGGAAGGTAAATAAATCTAAGATTTTTAGAGAATATAAGATCTAAAAAAAATAAATAACACCAAGAATGATGGAATAAGACAAAATGTTGCTTGTCAGTCAGATGAGAAAATAAGCAATAAAGAAAAATAAAATGCCTTCAAAAACAAAGAATTAAAAAAGTAGAGAGACTGGTCAAAAACTAAAAAGTTGCTACAGTAACACAATACAGTTAGGTTAGTTTTTAAACTAGTTACTAGTAAACTAGTTTAAAACAGTTAGTGTTTTTAAAAAAAAAAGTTGAAATAATGAAAAATGAATATCAAGCTCTAAGACAGAAGAGTAAAGAAAATGAGAAAGAAAGAGACAAAAATATACTGTAAAGTGAATTTAAAAAAAGAACAAGAAGGGATTATGCAACTCAAGATGAGAGAGGACGAGAAAGAATGATTTAAAGTAAGAAAAAATATATAATAATCCATGGATTTATGGAATCAGAGGAGAAAAAAGTAATAAAATATATTTTAAAAAACAATAAAAAAGAAGGGAGAATGTTCAAGTTAAACTAAAATATTGATGCAAGAAAACAGACTTAAAACAAAAGGCTTTGTGGATAGCAAGCAACTGAAAAACAAAAAAAGAATAAATAAAAAAGGTAGGAATTGTGAAAAGCTGCAAAATTTGAGAGGAAGATTTGTTGTTTTCAAAGCCAGTTCAGCTTCTTTTAATTTGTATTTTAGCTTTATATCTTCTAAAACATTTTGGTTATTTAATGTATTACAAAAAGAACAGATAAAAGGAAAAGGATAAAGAAAAGAAGCAAACACAGAGGAGATCATATCAACCAAAAAGACTTTTAAACCAAACCCTAATTATTTCAGGTCCAAACACTCGGTGTGGTAGGTGGACTGATGTACTGTACCGTGCTCCGTTGGACAGCTTGAGGACGATACGATTGCTGAGGTCGTAGACTTTCCCCAGCCAGAAGTCGTAAACAATGTAATCACCGTACATGAAGGACTAAAGGAGGGAAAAAAAAACATCTTAGATTAAGGAAAGAGTAGAAGATCTCGGAGCACGACCTTCATGGAACCCTCATGGAACCCTCATGGACTCTGGTGGCTTAAGCAGGAATTTAAGGGGATTAATGTGATCAGACTCACCCAGATGTGCTGAAGGTCTCGACTGTTCACTGGATAAAGGCAGCAGTTGGTCCCGACCAGTTTCACCGCACACTCAGTGTTGATGTTGGTCACGATTCCACACTGCTTATCCTGCAACACCCACAGAATCACAACCATCTGTTCTATAAACAGGGCAGAGAAGCTGAGACACGGACCCCAGCAATTAAAAAGACGAGGTCCCAGCGAGAGACTTACGTTCGAATTCATCCGGCGCACAAAGTCCCGAGGCACGATGGATCGATCTTCAAGTTTGAGCTGTTAGTGTAAGAGAGAGAGAAACGAGTTAGGAAGAACTGCAGCACGCAGTCTCACTTTATCTGGAGCTCCTGAACCACCTGCTCAGACTCTAAGGTCCTGTCCGGTCCACAGAACCAAATGACCCCAAATCCTGTCTGGATCTACATGTGGACAACCATAACACTCCAACCCATTGGAGTACATAATCGGGTCATAACGGCACCTTTAGGCACCTAGACACGGTCGAGACGAGCTGAAGGTCAAACTGAGCATCAGAAAGGGGAAGGAATGATTTAAGTGACTTTAAACGTGGCTGCGTGTTCTGATCTATTGCGATTTTCACACACACACTGCCATATATAGGACCTGAAAGACAGACAATACCCAGTGAGGGCATCTCTGAACACACATGTAGAACCTTGAAGCAGATGGGCTACAACAGCAGAAGGAGGTTTCGACTAAGAACAGGACAGTGAGCAATCAGCACAGGTTCACCAAATTTGGAGGATAGAAGGTTGGAAAAACGTCACCTGGTCTGATGAGTCTCAATTTATACTGGTCGGGTCAGAACTTGGCATAAACAACATGAAAGACTGGATCCGTCCCACCTTGTACTGATAGTGATGTAATGCTCTCAGCAAACATCTGGATCCATTGTTCCTTACTCTGATATTATAATCTTATGTTTCTGTATGTAATGTCTAAAGCTTATTGAAACACCATCTTGGATTTCAGTTCTGTTCAGACTAGAGATTCTAAATGAGTTCTAGCTGAAGTTCTTAATGTTAAAGGGAGAGTTATAGAGCATCAGCAGCTTCATCAGCTTTA
>JAVSBU010000015.1:1027837-1043193 GCA_033118015.1 Loricariichthys derbyi
CTCTTAAACCTAGATACATAATTTTAAAAATTTGATGAGTACTTACCATTGAATATACATCCTACAGCTAGAATGATACAAATGAATGAAACAAAGATGGCCACTGCTGAACGACCCTTTCAAAATAAAAGACTTCACCTTTACCTAAATGTATTGACTGGTGTGACGTCTCTCATGTAAGTGAAGTTAGCCACAATAAGAAAGTATTTACGTCAATATTAAATATAGATAACATATATCAATTAGATAATTAACCCAAATGAATAAACATTTTAGGTGGTTATTTAAACTGTATAATACGTATTACGCATGTGCAAAAATAATTTAAACGGAGTACCGCAAAACCCATAAAACAGCAAAAATACCACCATAAATATTTAACGTTAACATTTTTGTTTTAAATCCGCGAAACAGCGAGTCCGCAATAAACGAACCACGAAGTAACGAGGGAACACTGTAATACAGATTCTCACTCATTCTCTGCATTGTAATCAATATTTTCATTTCTATTATATATTATTGCATTCTCCAATTTAAGTCTATAATTATTATAATAATATAAAAGATAAAATAAATTTTATCATCTACATGTCATTTACTTTCTTTAAATATGTTGAGCTTCTGTTCATTTAAACTTTTACTATAAATTGATCAATTATGCAACCTTAATTATTATAGATAGCGTCTAGGCTAATGAGGTTGTACCAAGGCTTCTTCCTTATAAGATTTAGGGAGTTTTTTCTTGCCACTGTCACCCCAGACATGCTAAATTAGGGTTTTGGGCCTAGATATTTTAAAATCTGCTTTGAGTCAGCTCTCCATTGTAAGAAAGCGTAATTATATAAATACATTTTACTTTGTTTAACGTCATGTTGATGCCCCCCATCCGGGGGGGGGGGGGGTTGTTTTTATACAAGTTTTTTTTTTTTAAGGAGGATAAAGCCAAATGGCAGCCGTTCAGTTGGACTTTTGTTTGTCCTTTTACGAAGTGTTTAAAAAAAAAAAAAAAAAAAAAAGTTTCAGGTTGCCTGATATGTGCCTCCACCAAAGCTCTGAAGCAGACATGAACCAGGAGTAAAACTATAAAAGAATAGGAAAACAAATCGTATCAGTGCCATTCAGAGCTCCTCATACCCGACAGACTGCTATTTTGTCTCCTAAATCCACTGCCGTCTGGCATTTCTGTTATTTTTATTTATATTTGTACAGCAAAACCTTTCCGAGCATAAGAACAGGTTAAAGTACACCGTTATAAATCATTAAAGAGATTTAATCTCGTACCCGAAGCCTCACTGAGGTGTGAGCTTTACATTTCTTTGGCCTGCGTTCCAATCTCACTCTGGGTCAAAGCGAAGGTCGTGGACTTCAAACTGAGCCTGGTTATCACTTATAAAGCTCAATGCACCAGAGTTTAATAGCATTAAGCGTAGAGACACGACAACCTTTAACCTACATTTAATCAGGATGGAACCATCACCCAGTAACACTTTCACAAGGACGGCAGATATCGATCTCTGAAATAAAACAACCACCTGATTATGGGAGCGGCAGGTAAATCCAAATCTCATCTCCTCCAATTTCTTGACCCCGAGTCGCTCTGGATAAAGGGCGTCGGCTAAATGCTGACTCGGACGGCTAGTTGATTATTAACCAGCAATAAGCGCTTCAACACGATCTGGTTTGAACTCTTAGTTGTCAAGGTGATTGCTTACAATCCTAAAAATTTAAACCCACCAGTTCCTCCATCATTAAATCGGACAAGCTGTTTTTTTTAAAGTATGCAAAGAGCAAATTCACCCAATCCATAGACGCAGAAGGATTTCTTGCCTTCATAATAACAATAATTACATATAACCACCTTTTTACCCTCTTTTACCCTCTTGCTCCAGCAACTATGGACAGGATGCCAGTCTATTGTAGACTGCTCTATCCATTGAGACTCGAACCCGGGTCATTACATCGGTTAGACTGTTGTGGCAGCCAAAGGTGAATTCAGTTCTATTCAGTGAATTGATGCTGATATTTTAGACAGTCAAAAAACAAAAAGAACCCAAATGGACGAAAGAGGTTCTGTGGAATAAGTCACAAACGTTTAATGCTGGTTACAGGAGAAATGAGCGCCCCCTTGTGGGTATGGGCTTGCCTAGTGGTTTTGGGATCTCAGACCATCATATGTACACCATTCAGGAAGTGATGGAACCAGATTACACTATGGATTACACATGGTCTGGGGAAACCCTGGGTCCGAATGTCCATGCGGCTGTTAATTTGACTTACAGTAACCTCTAGGGACCAGATTCATAAATGCTTTCATAAAATTAAAAAAAAAAACCATGAAGGTTCTTAAGACAAACAATAAGAAGTTATTAAATCCAATTCTCGAACAAAAAAGTATAAGAAAATTTTTTCTTATATAGGCTATGCCTCATTTTACAGCTTTACAAAGTAGCGGGGGGGCATCTCAAAGTAGCAGGCATCTTATCTTATCTTATAAGTTGTGACTGACACCTAGTGGGAAATATATGAATCACGCTACTTAAATTAAAAAGTAGACAGCACAGAGTGGTGGAGTAGGTGGAAAATGCGCCTGGCGCCGGCATAATTTGAAATCCCTGCCAGAGATCAGAAAAATGGAGGAAAAACACCAAAATAAGTGTTCAAAAAATGACCAAATGGATGCTCTTAATTTCCCTATGGGATCAATAAAGTATCTATCTATCTATCTATCTATCTATCAAACAAGAGAGATGGTAGAAGAAACATCCAACAGTGGAAAAACTCCACTTTGGGATTTTTTTTTTATTTTAAGGATGACCTTCAGTCAAAAGGCTTTTAAACTTTAAAAAGCAGCAGACATTTCCAAGAACTAAACTGTTTAAAGTTTGTAGATTTTAGTTTCTTACCTTGTAAACTTGTTCTAATGAAGAGTGTTAAGAAAAAGTTTAACATCACTCCAGTGCATTCTGGGATCTGTAGTTCTTTTCTTTGGTAAGTATAACATCATCTTACCATGACATTTGATCCAAGGTAATGATTCTGATATCAATTTGATTTTGTTTAATGCTTCAATCTCCTGGTTTATGAACCGTCCACATAAGGGAGAACTGAGGAGGCTTTGGAGAAAGGCCTACAGAAAAAGCTTAGGAACCCATCGTTTTTAAGATAAACATAAGCATAAATAATATATGAAATACAGAAATACAGAAGGGAGGGCAAACACAGCATGCAAAAGGGAAGGCAGATGCATGAAAGTGATGAATCAGGACATTAAACATCATAGAAAAGCCTAATGGAGAGAGAACTCAGATAAAATGCTAAACAAACACTCTATACACTCCCAGCTACAGGTGATTACACGCCTTAATCTTTTCAGGCTGGCCTGTAAAAGATTAATCTATATAATCGATAAAGATATGAAAGGGAAAAATAGTGCATGCGCTCACAAATATCCTACATTAATGTTTTATGCCTTGAGCCCTTTTAAATGGCAGGATGTTTTGCCCAAACCTGGTCAGCTGAGGGTTTCTAGAGGGGTTTGAACTGTAAAAAAATGCAATTCTATACACCAAAAGAGCTGAAACCAGCTGTGCAGGAAGAGAAAAAACATCTGGAGGCCTGGAAGACACTCAGTACCTCTTGTAGAAGTAAATCTCTTCTGGATCAGAGATGCCCAAGTCCTTCAGCTTGGTGAACATCATGGTGCTCTTTTTAACGGCGGCGTCGTAGCGCTCGCTGCGGGACAGGAAGTTCGGCTCTTCATAGTTGAAATCGGGATCGTTGATGACCATAGACTCTGCAACAGAGCAACAGGAGATGGAAAGGGTTCAACGGTGGTGATATTCTAGAAAATCCTGTACTGTTAGTTAAATAATTATAATTGGTTATTATTCTTCTTGTATTCACATTATAATTGGCTAAAACCGATCAGGTCACAGCATGATTCCAGGAAACCTGGAGGGAATCCAGTGGGGAGACCTGGAACAAACAGTGCACAGGACGACAGGCCATCGCAAAGCTGGCCAGAGGTCACTTGCATAATCTCCTGACCAGCCTCCCCTCCCTCTGACACTTGCAACTGTGCATGGGACACTGGGACCACTGCACTACATTAACCCTAATGTTTATCATACACTGGTTACAATATTGGTTTGCTTTAGGAATCACTTTATTTTGGCTACTCTTTGAAATAAAAATACAATGAAATTATCATAATGCAAATAAAAAAGACAAGAATATACAAACAATAAGCAATAATCAATTAATACAATAAACAAACCTAATAAAATGTGCATTTAAATTACATTTCTCACAGTCAATGACAAAACCCAATAAATGATTAACTAAATCATCTATTAAAGCAAATGCAAAACTACTTAATTTAATAAATAAACAGTTAATATTAATATTTAACAACAACAACAACAACAACAACAACAACGTTATTCCTAATTTATTTTACTTAAAACAAGTATATAATTGCACTTCCTAAAGCAAACACAACCTATAAATAAAATAATAATAATAATAATAATAAAGCAAACACAACCTATAAATAATAAAATAATAACAATAATAATAATAATCATAATAATAAAGAAAGCACAACCTATAAATAATAATAATCATAATAATAAAGCAAACACAACCTATAAATAATAATAATAATAATAATAATAATAATAATAAAGAAAGCACAACCTATAAATAATAATAATAATAAAGAAAGCACAACCTATAAATAATAATAATAATAATAATAATAATAATAATAATAATAATAAAGAAAGCACAATCTATAAATAATAATAATAATAATAATAATAATAATAATAATAAAGAAAGCACAACCTATAAATAATATAAAGTAAGAACACGACAAGCTCAATTCATTTCTTATTGACACTGTAAGAGGTGCTAACACGCCGTTTCCCAAATCCCTACGCGGCACCTACCTTAGCGCACTACACGCAGGAAACAGTAATGCAAACAGCACCCTACATAGTGCACTCGATTATACAAACGCCCCGTTTGGGATCAAACCGACCTATTTCTCTCCTTCTGCGCGTCCTTTCTGGACCTCCGTCAATAATATTTGTAAGAACCTCCGGCTCGAAGGTTGCATTTTGTCTTTCTCGGCGCATATCAGGATTCATGGTTTAAAAATATCGTGTTTTTCCTTTGTAAAAATAAGTAAACCGTCCGAGGTATGTCGCTCCCTAACGTCTCCACTCAGGCCTAGTCTGCATTGCTTGTCCTTTTTCTTCCGTCATCTGGATCACGTGTTCCAACGGCTCCCACCTCTCAACCAATCAGAATCCGGCAAACTAAGAAAGTTTGTGCACTCAAAGTACCTAGCGATAATAACGTTAATGCTAATGTTGCTAGCAATGAGTTGGTTCATTTAGAAGAATAATAGTCACGAAATTTTGCGTTTTGAGTACTTTTGAGATGTTCGAAGGTTAGTCGGTACTCAGTGTAATATTAATTATACTCAAAAAGTGCACTATCGACCGTATTTAGCCGCTATAACTTAAAATAACGGTGTTCCGTACACTTTACACACATCAGGATGAGGAGACATCGCCTGTAACGCGGTCTGAAACACTGAGTAAGTGTTTAGGGTGCATTTTAAAGAGCTTTCATCAGGTTTGAGGGAAAACATTAGAAATAAAGGCCAGTCAGCCTACTCATAACAGTAATTCGTACACTGTGCTTTACTGTTTCCTCCTTCTTCACATCTCCTGGGATCCACACAGCTTTTGGACCTGAGCAGAGCTGTATGGAAAGCTGAGATGCTTCTGTACGGAACACTGTGACCATACTGACGTGATGCTTCCTGCAGCCGCAGTGTTTCACTTCCCCTGGGAAATCCAGACTGATCTCCTCAAAGACGGAGCGTCGCTCAGGACGTTTGGAAGGTGCCTTCTGTGGAGCAGAATGACACTGTGTGGCCAAAAGTATGTGGACGCCCCCTTTTGGTTGGTAGGATCAGATATTTACTCGCAGGGTTGAGAGTACAGGCATCGATCTCCAAAGAGTGGCAGGAGACTGAGGTGTGCAATAATTGGGTTGGCATAATTTTGGCTATGCAGTGTTCAAATGCTTTAAAAAGAAACCATAACCTGGCATGATAACAGTGACCTTCCTTAACTGTGTCGTGGTTCTGATTTGTTCCCTACATGATGTAGACTTACGAGTTACCTTCCAGCGGAGTCCAAAGCCGTCCTGACGTCCCATCGTGCATCTGTGCAGTACCAGGTGACAGTGGAGACCACCTTTGTGGAGCCTTTTAATCCCATAATAGGCGCTCAGTACATGGCTCTGGGAGAGATTGATAAGGCTGAGGGTAAGTTACTGACCAGCGGGTCAGTAAGGGGTCTGTGTCCAGTTCTTTTTAATGCCCTTTAATCCTTAATTAAAAAGCTTTCGTGCACCCCTTGTCTGTGCAGAAAACAAACTTAAAAACAGTCAACGGCCACTTTATTACGTACATTTGCTTCTTCGTGCCATAGATTTTTGCCATTTCGCTCCATATTGGCATGATAGCATCACATAGTTGCTGCAGATTTGTCAGCTGCACATCCAAAATTCACCACATTCCAAAGGTGCTCTGGTTAAGTTCACACTCACTTAAACGACCCCTCATCCTGATGCTCGGTTTGAACTTCAGCAGCTCATCTTGACCGCGTCTACATACCTAAACCCACCGATTTGCTTCTTTGTGATTGGCTGATTAGATGGTTTGGTTAAGACGTGCAGGAGTTTGTGTGCACTTCTTTAATTAGTTAGGCATTTAAATTGTTAAAATAAAAGAATAAAATCACGAGGGCAGGTTTAAAATGACCAGTCTGTAAATGTTTGTCTTTAAATTCCGTTTTTAGGAGAAAAGCAGGCTGGTTTATGTTTCATGAAGGTTCTCGCTGTGCTTTTTGGTTGTTTGTATTTTCAGGACAGAGTGAAGTCACGCTGCGTGCTCGGGTGCTGAACTGCGTGGACGGGGTCGACCTGGCGCTGCTGCAGAAGGCCGTAATGGAACAGAGGAAGTTTTTTGAGGAAAGGAACAACCAGCCTGCACCGTAGCGTCAGTTCCTAAAATAGCATTAGAGCTTAAATAATAAAGTGAATTCAGATGTAATGAGGCAGGGAGAGTAATACACAAATATCTATTACTGTGCAAAAGTCTTAGGCCACCATCAACAGTGGTGGAACGACCATAAGTAGCATACTGCAGATCCAAAAATGTCAAACTTTATTCTGCTGATCTTCAGCCCAGCCTTTGTAAGCTTTAGCATGCATCCTTCTGAAAAAGTGGTTTATTGCCTGCTACCTTTCCAAATAGACCATTCCTGATCTTTTTTTTTTTAGTGTGTAAGTGTAAGGGAAGGGCAAAGAAGCTGTTTTTCTGATTTTATTTTAAGCTTTTAAATACTGCATACAAAGTTCCTCTATTTTCTGGTTGCATTCTTATAATGAGACTGAGATTTAATTGATATAGGCATTATACCATTGCTAAAACAGTTCCGTGTCTAATCTAACGGTGGCCTAAGACTTTTGCACAGTAGTGTGCACCTTTATGCAATAAAGTGCTCTTATGGTAAATCATAAGTTTCAGTTTTATGTTTGCTTAGAAATTGATACATAAGCAGGACTGTAATAAAGAAACCGTACTTTCTTCAACTCAATTTATTTGGTTGAATTACGAAGCAAAAACAACAAAGAGCCAAAGAAAATTTGATTGAACATTTCCACCTTCATGTAAAGAACACAACAATGACTTAAATAATATTGATTTTTTTAGTAACTATGAAAACCATAAAAACAAACCCCTGTCATCCCAAGGAAAATAAAGTTTTAAAGATAATATTTTCTTAACCTGTTCTCTCCTTGGCTTAATATATATGGTCATGCAAATGAAGTAAACATGTAGGTCAGCAGCAGCGGAAGCCTTTAAATGAATGTCATTTATCCAAAAAAAATAAATAAATGAAAATACGCTAATCATTAAAGAAAGCCAGTGCATGCCAGATTTCCAAATTCCAGCGTTGTTTTATAACGCTAACTAGCCCCTATTTGCCATCATTCATTAGTACCACCTTTGTTTATGAGCTCATGCAGCATCGCAGATTAATAACACAGCTATGACTTTCCTGAGATGTCCAACAGTCTGAGGGAGAAATCGATCCCTCTAATCAACGGCTCATTTGAACTGAGGCCGATTCGCTGTAAACGGATCTAGAAGTTGTTGTAAGTCGACCTGTGGCTGTAGTACGATGGGATGTAGGAGGCGTCGGTGGACGCGGCCGGAAGCATGGGGAGGCCTGTTTGCGGGTCAGGCTTGCAGAGAGCCATGGCCTGCTTGTAGTTGATCTTCTTCTTCGTGATGGGATCCACCAGATCCTTGTCATAGTTTGCCTCCTCCTGGAGCTCCCTCATGATTGTGCTGTCAATCATTTTGGCTTTCATGGCGTCCATGATGTTCACTCTGCCCGTCTGACCGGGGTTGACCATGCCTCCCGTGAGGTATTGCGCCTCCATGTAGCGCATCGCCGTGTCTTTAGGCATCCAGCCCTTCTGCACGGCCTCGCCGATGGAAAGGCGCTCTCTGGTCACGGGATCCTCCACCCCGGTGTAGGCCTTCTGGGCGTTCAGCAAGCGCTGCAGCTGGCTGGATTCGATCAGACCTCGGTCCGCTGCTTTGTGGACCGAATATCTTTCCTTGTTGTTGATGTCCACGATACCGCCAGTGGCTGCCTGCGCCTCCAACAACCTTTGCCCTGTGGTGGCGTCAATCATCTTTCGGCTCAAAGCCAGGCGAACAGAAAGGCAGGAATCTGTGTCCTTGTCATAGATTCCACAAATGGGCATCTTGTTGTCCTCGGTGTTGAGGACCCTACTGGTGTATGACGGTTTCTGTGAAATCTTTTGGACAGTGGTTGACATGATAGAAGGCGGCTTGCTCTTCTCTCCAGCTACGAGGAGGGCGAACTCAGAGATGGGTATCTTACCATCCTTGTACTGTTGCACTTGGCTTTGAGTCACCTTGCCATCTCTGAGGGCGTTTTTGATGGAGTATTGCTTGCCGCTCTTGCGATCTTGCAAAACGGACGTCTCGCCATCAGGTCCCACTTTGCTGATCTCCTCCCAGTCACATTCCAGCTCCTGCAAATTGATGTACTGGGCCCGGTCGATCAGGCCTCGAATGTAGGCATCGTAGGGTGACATGTCTTTGCCAGTCTCGGGATCCAGGATACTGATTCTAGTGGAGATATTTTTCTCCTGTGTGCGGGTCTCCAGGGACTGCTCCTCTTTCTTCAGGCTGTTCTTGAGCTCCATGATGGTGTTGTCCCGCTTGTAGATCCTGTCCTTCTCATCCAGGATTTCCCTCTCAAGTCGCTGAACGTCCGACTCCATCTTGATGCTCTTCTGCCTGTTCATCTGGCTCCTTTCACTCATGAGCCGGGACTGCTGCTGGAATGAGAAGCTGATTTCTCGCTGATCGGTCTCTAAGGCTCTGAGCTGCCGTTGAAGGTCGTGTTGCTCTTTCAGAAGGCCATCCTTCTGGTTTGACATATTGCTCTCCTCGTGGGTTGTAGTGGTTCTCCTGCTCTGCAGCCGTTGCATCTTTTCGTTAAGACGACGGATTTCATCTTCCAGGTCCAGCCTTGCATTTTTCTGCTGGAGCACCTGATCTCTGAGGTGAGAGAGTTGCGCCTCAACGGCTTGGTCCTTTTCCACCCTGACCACCTCCTTGTAGACAGTTTTCTCATAGGATTTCTCCTTCTGCAGAATTTCGATCTGGATTTTTATATTCCTGATGTCCCTCTCTAGGCGCAGCACGTCATTGCTCTCCTTGTCATAGTCCGTCCTCAGACCAGAGGTCAGCTTCTCAAGTTTTGGATCCCTCTCCACCTTGAGAACTTCCTCCATGACAATATACTCTTGAACCGGTGGCGGCGCATTCTCTAGCTCGTTGATGCGGAATTTTAATTGAGTCAGCTCTGTCTCCACCAGTATTCTCTTTTGCCTGTCGTCACTTTCTCTAAGCATCCTCTCTTTATCCTCAATCAGGGCTCTCAGCCTCTGCACCTCCTGATCTGCCTTCCTGCGATTGTTGACCTCCTCATCCAGAGTCCTTCCCAACCGCTCAAGCTCCAAAATCTGCCTCGGATCCTTCTCCAGTTTCACGACTTCCTGAACAACCACCTTTTCTTCTGGCCTCTGTCTCTCCAGCAGGATGAATTTATTCTGAAGGTCAAACACCATTTCCTCCACAGATCTCCTGGTCTGTGCCTCATCACGTACCTCCTTCCTGAGGCGATCTGCTTCTTTCTCCAAGAGAGGATCGTTAATGTGTTTGACCACATCTTTTGTCACCACCTTAGTCTCCACCTTTGACTTCTCAGCCCTCAGTTCGTCCCGTTCCCTCCTCAGACGGTTCAGCTCATCCTGGGAGGTGTTGAAGGATCGCTGCAGGTTATACACCTGGTCAGAGAGTTTCTGGATCTCTCTCGCATTTTCTGGGCTGCGCTCTTCTTTTACAACTTCCTGAACCACTTCCTTATATTCAATCTTCGGTTTCTGTGAACGGAAGGCTTCCAAATCAACTCTGACCAAACTGATATTTTTCTCCAATTCCGCACTCTGACTGGTGGCATTCTGGAGTTCTCTTCTGAGTCGAACCATCTCTGATTCAGTCTCTGGAGAGACCCTGTAGATCTCATTAACAATCTCCTTGATGTCTATCTTCTGCTTCAGCAGCTCGATTTGATTGTAGCGTGACTGAATCTCAGTCAGTTCTCTTAGGAGCAAATTGTTCTGGTGTTTCTCTTCCTCGATGCTGGATCGGAGCCTGGTGGACTCGCTGACCATCACAGGGTCTGTCTCAACCTTCTTCACTTCTTTCGTCACATACTTCGGCTCTAAGGTTGGAATGAGTCGCTCAAGACTGCTGATCTGGCTTCTGAGCTGTACTATTTGGTTGTTCAAAGCCCTACACCTCTCGCCTTCATCTTCAATATCCATCTTAAAAGACATGACCGCCTTGAGCATCTCTGGATCCTTCTCCACTCGAATGACCTCCTTCTGCACCACTCTCTCTTTGATGGTGGGCCTCTTCTGCTCCAGGAGGATCATTTCTGTTTTCAGGTGACCTTCTTGACTGTCTTTAACCTTGACCTCATTCATCAGCCTGTTGATCTCGTCCCTCAGTCTTTTAGCCTCTACATCCAGCTGGGGGTCTCTCTCGTAATCGGTCACCTCTCTGGTCACCAGTTTTGGCTGGACGTTCTTGAGCTCACTATCCATATTAGTTACTTTTCTAGTGAGAACTTCGATCTCACTCTGGGTTGTGGTGCGCCTCATGGCCTCCTCATGGAGCTTTTTCTGAAAGTCAGTTAAATCAGCCTCAAGCTTTGGGTCACGGTAGTACTGCACGACCTCCTTCTCTTCCACACGTTCGACCCCTTTTCTGCTCCTCAGGGACAGCATTCTGTCTTGGAAGATCCTGAGCTCAGATTCCACTTGGCCGCGCCTGGCAATTTCGCTGTTGAGCTGCCCCTGCAGGTCACTGACCTCTGCCGCACTTCTTTGTTGCAGCTGTTCATTGCGCTGCTGTACCACGGCGACCTTCTCCTCTTTCTGCAGAAACAAATAAAATAAAAACATCCAGTTTAAAGTAAAGCATCCGTATTTAACCCTTGGCGTCACAGAGGAGGGTCTGGACCACCAGCCAGAGGCTCGCATACCTGCATAAGAAGACTCTTTGCCAAGTCCATCTGGTTGAGTAGCTGGTCGTTCTCAACAGTTATGTTAGCATAGCGATTCACAAGAGCCTTTTCCTATAACAACAAATAAGCAGTGTTATTTTTAACTTTGATTTTAACTCTAGACAACACCCATTGGTCTCCCTGTCCAGTCTGGGCCTTCTTTATTCTTTCTTATTCCCTCAATGCCAACCTTGGATGTTACTAGAGGTGTGTGATAATGGAGAAAAACTAGATATACACTTCCTGAAGAAACTACAATGGTGCTTGAAATGTGGCAATCCTGGTTTGTGTCCCAGTACTTTTGGCCATGTGGGGGTTTGTGTCCCAATACTTTTGGTCACGTGGGTTTGTATCCCAATAGTTTTAGCCCTTTTGGGTTTGCATCCCAATACTTTCGGCCACATGTGGGTTTGTGTCCCAGTTCTTTTGGCCAAGCTATCTCCACACGAGGGAGGATTACATCTTACAACGTAGACTATGAGGCCGGTGGTGTCTGTATTTTGTCTCCTGGAGCAGTTTGTTCACTAATTTTAACTTCCATCCTGCGCTTTTAGGTTAAACTCCATCTTGGTTCAGTGCACATGCGTCTGTCCTACCTGGCTATGACAGTGAATACATGAACTCTTAAGGCATGCTTTTGATTCTGTTTTTTCCAAGGTGAGTGGCGATTATGTCAACTGGCAAATCGTTAAATCGTAGATGATACATATCGCGCCCGCTTGTCTTTATGTTTGTCTCACCTGCTTTGAAACAGAGTCTGCCAGGCTGTTGATGGGCACTCTTCTGCTGTCTGTAGGGTCTGGGTTTTTGAGAGTAGCCCTGTAGTTGTCAGCATTAACATCATATTCCTAACCGAAAAAACAAAGGTATCGGTGAGTAACACGTTTTTTTTAGGGTTTTTTTTTTTTTGGATATGGAATTTAAAGAGACCTTAGGTGATGCTTACATTTAGGATATCCTGCAGGTCCTGAGAGACATCGACCATCCTGTCCACCTCGTAACCCTTTCTCTTAATGTCCTCTACCACCCTCTGTTAAAAAGAAAACAGCATGGCACACAGACTGTTAGCTATAGGTTAGGTATTGGGCAGACAGATGGGCCTTAGCATCCAAATCCACTGACCTCCTGAGAATTCTGCTTGGCAGCAATTTGGGCTAAATCATCAGTAGGCCTGAGCTTGTTGTTGGGCAGATTGTCCAGGAATGTGTTCAGTGACTGGCTGGTGTTCTGGAAGTCGTTGTGCTTGGTCACGGCGCCCTGCAGAAGACTCTCTCTGCAAAGAGGCCGTAAGTCTAAGTATTTATGTAGTGGCTTCAGACATGATAAAATATCATATTTATTGTAAAGTGAATTACAAAATTAAGTTTTTCCATTTTCCTCTGTTTGGTTTTGTATGATGGAAGAAAAGCTGGTCTCGGTCATGACTGACTCGACTACTAAAAGTTTTGGTCATGACCCAGACTCTGTGCTAGCAGTCGTCTCTACAAAACTAGCAAAAAAACAAGCTTCGTGTGTTAAAGTATCAAATCTATTACTATCATTTGTTCATTAACTGTTTTGTCCGATTTTTTTCATGTTTGTCCCAATACTTTTGGCCTTGTGGTATTGTCCCCCAAATTTGGCCACTTTTGGGTTTGTGTTCCAATACTTTTAGCTTTATAGTGGTTTGTGTCCCAATACTTTTGGCCTTATGGTGGTTTGCGTCCCAATACTTTTGGCCACATGATTTTGTAACTGTTTTTGTTGAACAGCTTCATGCTTTTGCCTCCCTACTAAGTTTGGCTGAGTCCTTTTTATCATTTTATCATTTTGTCAAACATGCTTTTTAATTAACTGTGTGTGAAAAGCTCTAGACATAAATCTCCAAATGTATCCAAATATATTGAAATATATCCAGTTTCCTTTGTAGAACTGAAGAAATGCCTTATATGGTACCCTCTAGTGTTCAAAATATGCAATCGCATCAGCTGTCTTAAAGAGAACGGACGACGGTCGTCTGATTTTCGCATCGTGATGGATTTTTACACCCCTAGTCTGTAATGGAGGAATCGTAGTTACGTCGTACCTGTCCCCAAGCTGGTTGTTGATGTTGGCATAGCGGTTCTGCAGGTTCTTGACCTGAGTTTCCTGCCGGCGGATATCAGGGCAGTACTCCTGATAGCTCTGCTGCAAGGATCTGCACAGGATCTCCGTGGTCTCCAGGTCTTTGTTTAGCTTCTGCATCTCGGGTTGAGCAGCAGTCACGTCTTTCTTCAGAACCTGTTTTAAAGGTGAAGGTTAACGCAGAGAAACGTCTTCAAGTCGGGACTAAAGAAGGAAATCACTGCAAAAACTCGGCGGCCTCGCACAGGGCGTTACCTGCAGGTCCTGGATGCGTTTTTGGAGAGCGTTTGGCGTGTCTGCAACGACACTGTCTCTGCTCAGCTGCTTTTCAAAGTCGGACACAATTCCATCCACCTTCCTAATTTGGTTCTCCAGGTTCAGTGACGCATTGGCTCTGCAATGGCAAACGCTTACTGTTAAAAAAAACAAAAACTTTTTAATGCGTTCAAAAATACGTGCTTTCATAAAGCATCCGTACTTCTTAGTGTAGAGATCGTTGAGCCCAACGAGGCTGTCCTGCTTATTTTTGACTTGATTGAATTTCTGGGGCAGAGAGGACGACACCGGGTCCCTCAAACCCGTGGACATGAGAGGTTCCAGATCCTTCTGCACAGCCACTTTCTGCTGTTCCAGCTGCCGCAGAGCCGCCCCAGATTTCTGCATGGTCACCAGAAACAATCAGAAATCAGCTGCCCCGTGATTTAACGTACTATAACTATGCATGGCGACGCCTCCCTCACCTCTTGGTCCTTCAGGCGATATAAGAGATCGTGAGGAGGATCACTGCTGTCCAGTGGAACCCTCATTCTGTTCAGCATGTCCAGTTCCGCCTTTGACAGGTCCTTGTCCAGCTGATCCAGCCGCCCGCTGAGTTCCGCCGCTTTAGGGTTATCCAGAGGTTTGTTGGCTATGGGGGCTGAAGTGCAAACGCACAGACGTTGGTGTGTGTTTTGAACGTGCATGCGTTGTGTGTATGCATTTGGGGGGAGGGGCTTGTGGATTACCTGATGCCACAGCTCGTGTGGATTCAGGGGCTTGGGTCTTTAGCGAGGCCCTCAGTGTTGAACGTCTCCTCTTCAGGTCTTCCAGTTCTTTGCCCATCCTGCACACAGACACACATCTGTCATTCTAATCCAGGTGCAACAATCACCATGTAATCTATATCCAAGTCCCTTCAAATCAGCATAGAGCAAGTGAAAACAGTCCAGCGTGGTTAAAGTTTTTCTACCCCAAAGCATAGTCTGAATTCTTTGCAGACGCCTTGAAAACAAATCAAGGACTAATTAATACACATAAGCACCGTTTATCGACATCCAATCAACATCCGGTCACTTTATCAACCGAGAGCTAAACTTCTTCTTCTTCTTTTTCTTTCGGCTTTTCCCTTTTGAGGGGTCACCACAGTGAGTCGTCCTCCTCCATCTCACTCTGTCCTCAGCATCCTCTGTCCTCACACCAACTATTTCCATGTCCTCTCTAACTGCATCC
>JAVSBU010000015.1:1064535-1078004 GCA_033118015.1 Loricariichthys derbyi
TCGATTTGTAAATAAAAGCCTTAACATGCATTAAATCGTACTAAAATCTACATTTAAAAATAAATAAAGAAAAAATTGAAGCAGAAATATTAGTGTTTAAATTTTTTCTTTGGAATGTTTATGTTTAAAGCCCTCCGACAGTTACAGATCAAACTGTCTGTCTTTTCGCGTAATGAACACTATATATTTTGACCCTTATTTTGACAGGAAAATGCGGAAAGAATGAAACTGTGCATGTTTACATCATAATCCGGGTCCTTTTTCGCAGGTAAACCAGATCGTGTCCCAGTTTGCTTTGTTCTCGCACTAGAGGTGATTATATTTTGTCTGTCTGAATGTTACGCGCTAAAGGTAAGTTACGGCATCTCACATATGTTTTTTCTTATTCAAAAATCAAAATTAAAAAGTTCTCTATTGATTGTTTTGTTTTCTTTTTTATTGTTTATGATGTAATTGGCTATCAGTTATCACAAATAATAAATTTAGATTTGAAATTTTTTATGCTTTTTTTTTGTCCCAATGTCCCCATTATATGACGAAGAGCAAATAATGAGTCAGATGCAAAAGAAAGAAAAGTGATGGAAAATTAATAAGAGAATAAAAATGAAGCACATAAATACAAAAAAACGCACTTGGTTGTTTAACGCACCTCAAGTATCAGCACAGTTTGAGAAAAGAAATTCAAGAAAAAGAAATAAAGATTTTAAAAAAGCAAATAAAAGTTAAGAGAAACAATAAAGCTATGAAAAGTCAGAAACAAGAAGATGAAAAAGGGGAAAATAAAAGAGGTGAAAGGAGAACGAATAACTCAAATAACTGAAGCCATAATGAACACACAAAACGTCAAACCTTGAAGCAGATGGGCTACAGGAGAAAACCAGACCGGATGCTACTTCTGTCAGAAGCTATTGGCACAAGCTCACAAAAATTGGATGACAGAAGTTTGTAAAAACGGCCCGGCCTGATTTTCTTATCACTACTTGAAACACTCATGTGTCGTGAGGCTGCACCCCTGTGCCTCATGGCCACATGGTGAGTGGTTGGAGTGTTTTAAATACATCAGTCCCAAGCTCGGGGTTCTGGAGTTGCATAAACATTTTTGTGTTTTAATGAAAAACCCTTTAGAATCATCAGGTGGTTACTGTTAAAAAGCTGTTTGCCTTTGAAACATTCTGTACTAGGGGTGTGCAATATTAATAGAAACAAGATAGCTCTATATTTTCTGGGCTTTTATTGACTTTGATAATTAGTTGATAATTGGCAGTGCATTTTTGTGGCTGGATTAAGCCTTTCGTTGAAAGCTAACTTGAGAAATTTATCCTAAATGTAATATTCTGCTTGGCGGTTACTTTACTGGTTACTTCATAGGTAATTAAATTGTCCAGCTGTCGTTAAGGGTAATTTATTTCTGACATAGTTAGATTGTAGCAGATCACCATCTTTTGAGCAACATCCAGCCAAACCACCTCAGACGACGTCGACCACGAGGCTGGTTCTGTCTGTATTTTATCTCCTGGGAGTTTGTTTTCTCATTTTTATCTTCAATCCTGCGTATTTAGGCAAATGTGCAGCAGTCACGGCTACATGACGCAGTGAATCCATAAACTCATCTGTGAGTGACAAAGTTGATAAGGTCAGCTCATACACTGTCAAAATGTCAATTAAAATATTACACTACTTAGAGACTAATTACAGACAAAAACCCTGAGTGCATCGTGTAAGATCATGTGGAGTCCCCCAAGGCTCAGTGTTAGGCCCTTCTATTATTTAACCAACATATGCTACCATCAGCTGCTACAGTAACGGCTCCTTCCACCAATACACACGAGGGACGTTCTGCACTTACCAGTCCGATAACGTAAAAGCTTACGAGTGTTCGAATTCAGTGCTCAGACACAAATGATACCTCGTACGGCTGCGTCAATCTTGTGGTAACGACAGAGAGAGAGAGAGAGAGAGAGAGAGAGAGAGAGAGAGAGAGAAAAGAGAGACGGAAAAGTTCTCAGATCTTCTTCTAACACGAAGAACCTTTCGAATCTGAGAAAAAAAGCTCTTTGAAATTCTAATGCATAAACATTATCCTCATTTTTTTTTTCAACGCACACCTAAAGCGCCGGCTTCTGAGGCACTTTGGAAGAAGTTGCCTCTCTTCCAGCAGGCTTCAGTAACACAAATAGAAAGTGGATGGGGATTTGGCTATTGTTACAGCTCATCAAAGGGGAGATCTGCTCGCCTCACCGCCGCGCCGTGCCTTCAGTCTGTCAAGCTGCTCGTCTGTAAGGCGCGTCATCCTCGAGATGGATGAAGCCTGATTATTTCTTTATATATAAACAAGGGAGCGTCGCTCCGGGTGAGGGCTGGAGAATGGAGCGGCGTCCTGTCTGTTCCCACGGGCTTCTGTCCAGGTCATTTAATAACGAATCCAGCTTATGTCATTACAATTAGAGGTCGGCGAGATCTATTTTCAGACAGTGTCACAAATTAAATTCTCGTCTGCTCACATGATTAATATAAACCCAAAACTGGGAGGCAAACAGTGTTGGGGTAACATGGTAAATATTTTGTAATCACATTACATTTATTAACACAATAAATGCTTTACATCATTCAAATAGAAAAGGTTTTAGCATGCAATGCATAAAACACTGCTTGGTTTGTAATGTTTAAGTACTAACGTCCTACCACAGGAGACTTTGGACTTTTTAGTGAGTTGACTCTTTCAGCTCCTAAACAAGTTTAACACTAATTTAACAAGTTTAGCACCAATTTGCCTGATTATAGTTTGATCACACAATATTTATAATTTAAAAAATTCACAAGTTACACGTATATTAAACATTTTACTTGTACTTAATGTTATGTTTTTGCTCCAAAAATTAAAAATTAAAAAAAGAATGCCAGATCATTGATATATAAAAGTAATCAATATTGAGTACTAACACTTTTTAAAAATTTTAAAAAGTTATCTGTTACAATGTGGCTGTATGGTTTCTAGTAAAACCCACAAAACCAAACCCTACTCTGAAAGTTACAGGGATTCGAACCCTAAAGTAGTGTTTAACAAAATCAAAAAAAGTCTAATTAAATTTATACATGTTTATTGTTGCTACTAATGCTATATTAGTTCCTAAATAAACTGTGGAAAAATATTTAACACTTTTATACTTTTCAGATTTGTTTTTAATATTTGATGCCAGTATATTTTTAGAATGTAACTTCTTAATTAAAGTAATTAAAGTAATAAGTAAACATCACACCGACTCTCCCCTTGTTTCTGAGGAGCTGTGGGACTCCACATCCATGTTTTAAAACACGTTACCATGTGATGTTTTAATATTTTATTTTATTTTTTTTTACCAAACAGAATGCATAATTATGGAAATGATAAGGCTGATAGGAGTTACATTAAAGTTGAGTGATTTATCACACGAATCAAGTCAAAATGCAGCTAAACTTGGCTGAATGACATAAAGAGCCGTTTTGGAGCTGAAAGAGTCGACTCACTAAAAAGATCCAGAAATCCTCTTCAGATTCATGGTCACATGACAAGTCTGCTGTGTTTATAACGTTAGTGCGTAAAGAAATGACTCAGAAAACAGCGTAGTAAATAAACTGTTTTTTCCAGGTAATGAGTAAAGTAATCTTGTTACAATTTTAGATAATCAATGACTAATCAGTAATTGATTACTTTTTTAAGCAACTACCCCAAGAAATATCTGAACTGGGCTGCAGTAACAGAAACCAAACCCTAGCCAATCAGAAAGTTTCCACAAGACCACAACATCTTTTGCTTCATTATTTATCAAGCACACAAGTCTTAGTTAGTTAATTGATTTTCCCATTTATAAATAATAGAAATAGCGCCCCCTCTGCCAGAGGTAGTGAATTCCAGCTACACAAACACGTTTCATCTGCGCATACACTGCACACGCTGGCGCACCTGCTGCTGTGAACAGCTGGAGTCTGGTGCCGATGTGTGTGTACATTATACATATTTGAGCATGTGTGTGTGTGTGTGTGTGTGTGTGTGTGTGTGTGTGTGTGTGTGTGTGTGTGTGTGTTTTCAGTTTTCATCCGGATTCTCTCAGACCTTTTCTCCCACAGATACTTTCATGTCTGCAGGGCTGTAAACTGGACGGAGCTTCTCGCCTTTCCCATGGTGACACCCAGACGGCTAGTCCATGCTTTTATTTGTGTTTTCAATTTTGCTAACACTTTATTTGCTTGCCTACCTAACCAAATTATATTACATAAGTCTGTACTTATTTAGCACAGTGTCTACAAGACATTTAACATTTAAGACATTTAACGTCTGCTGATTAAATTTCTGAAGCCAAAATTTCCCCAAGCTGTACATACAGACTCTGCATACAGACAGCTGCATAGCCCTGGGACTTATCCTGTGCCTCCCATACATTATCACCTTCTAATAACCAATAATCACGCTTGATAAATTACTCAATTATGCCGATTGATGTGTCTAAACCAGAGAGAGATATCAGTGTTATCCCCATGTCAAGACCTCCTGAAGACCTCTCAGTTCAAGAGTCAAAAAACTGTTTAAGCTCTTGTGAAGGTGAGCAAAGTTGGGTGGAGTTTTGCTGTACAGGTGTGCGAAGGTAATTGTTTCTAAACCAGAGAGCTAAATGTGTTAATCCCATGTCAAGCCATCTGTAAGACCCCTAAGTTCCCCTAAACATCAATCTCACTGACTCGCTGAAAAATGCGACTGTTTAATGCAAAAGTGGGTGGAGCTTTGCCTACAGGTGTGTGCAGGTAAATTTGTCAAAACCAAAGCGACAGAAGCATTAGTCCCATGTGAGGCCATCCTTAAGACCTTTAAATTCCCCTAAACATCAATCTCACTATCCTATACTAAAACGTGAAAATAAATAAGCTCATCTGAAGGTGTACAAAAGTGGGCGGAGCCTTTCTGTACAGGTCTCTGAAGGTTTATTTTTTAACTAGCGAGCTACATGCATTAATCCCCATGTGAAGCCATCATTAAGACCTCTTAATACACCTAAACATCAATATCATTGTCCAAGAATAAAAAAAATTTAACTGTTTAACCTTCTTTGAAGGTGAACGAAGATGGGTGGAGCTTTACTGTACAGGTGTGCAAGTAAATGTGCCTAAAACAAAGAGACATGATTTAATCCCATGTCAAACCATCCTTAAGAACTCTCAGTTCTCCTAAAGATCAATCTCACTGTTTTAAATGTAAAGAAGTAAGCTAATTTGTGGGTGAGCAAAAGTGGGTGGAGCTTTTCTGTACAGGTGTGTGACGGTAAATGTTTCTAAACTAGAGAGTTACATGCATTAATCCCCATGTCAAGCAATCCTTAAGACCTCTCAATTCTCCTAAACATCTCACTGTTTTAAGATGAAAAATATAAATGTTAATCTTGTTTGAAGGTGAGCAAAGATGGGTGGAGCTTTGCTATACAGGTGTGTGCAGGTCAATGTGCCTAAAACAAAAAGATATATGCTTTAATCCAATGTCAAGCAATCCATAATACCTCTCAGTTCCCCTTAACATCAATCTTACTGTCCTAAGATGAAAAATGTAAATAAATAAGCACATTTACAGGTGAGCAAAGGTGGGCGGAGCTTTGCTGTACAGGTGTGTGCAGATAATTAGGTCTGTCTGCATGAAAATGACATAGGGACATCACTATTCAGGTCCTTCTAAACAACTTTCACTCTCGTAGAGTAAAAAACGAAATGTGAAAGGTAGTACTTTGCAGGTGAGCAATGGAGGGCGTAGCCTGTTCTGTACAGGTGTGCACAGGTAAATGTGTGTGAGATAGCTGTCTTAACCTTTTATGTTTGATTTTACATGGTCATTTAGTAAGATAATCCAGAAATTGTATCAGCTGCCACTGCTCTAATATGAAATAGATGAAAAGGTTAATGCTAGTACGTTTGCAGGTGTGCAGAAGTGGGTGGATCTTTGCTCTGTAGGTACGTGGAGGTAGGTAAATGTGTCTTACACAGATTTTGTGTTGTTTTCAACTGTTTGTCCAATTTAATAACGCTCTCAGTTCGTGTTAAAAACCTTTTCAGCTGATGTAAAGAAGAGGTAAATGTTAAAACAAGTAGCCTAAGTTTGCAGGTGAGATAAAGTGGGTGGAGCTATGTTAAACAGGTGTGTGCAGGTCAACCTTCTGTTATCGGATTTACAATCCAGGTCTAGTAGTATTGTACAGGATTTTAAAAATCCTCTTCATTCTCATAAAATGTGTTCAGTCTTTGTTAAACTTAGCTAGCAGTGGCAAAGTAAGTTCAGAACACAAAACTCATCATAGGAAGTTATGTGTTCACCCACCAGCGGAGAGAGGAGCGTTGGAAGTGACAGAAGAGCGCGATGGAAGGGCCGATTCGACTTTGTTCCTCATACAGTACTCGAGCAGCAAAAGCAGCGACGTCTGGAAATAGAAACCTACGCAGAGAAGCGCTAAGTATCTGAAGCTCGGCTCAAAAGGCCTCTAGCTTTGACGCGGATAAAAGCTTGCTGTTTTTATATATATATATATATATATATTTTTTATTTCTGTCGTTCTTATTCTTTTCTCGTTGTTTCTTCCCTCTGCGGAATATCTGAAAAGAAAGCGGAGAGCAAGCTAAGGGGAGGATCGTCGTCTCCAGCTGTGAACGAATATGAAACTGATCTAGCGACTCGCGCTTCATCGGGGACGCCACGCGACCCATCGCTGTTCATAAACCTCTTTGTTGACAGGTTTGACGAGACAACGACTGACCCCTCGTCTAGCTGCACGCGGTTTGTTCATAAACCAAAACAGGTGTCAACCGTTAGCATTGATATGCTAATCGGGCAAACGGGAGACGTCGGTGCGGAACAATGGCGCTCCAGCCAGGCAGATGTTGCTTACAGACCCAGAGCTGCGCCTCTGATCGGATTTATAAAGCTGACGAGTTTAAGGCAGGCCTGATTAGCATCTGGTTAACTCGAACATGCAAAACAGCAGCATATAAACAACTATTGGTACTATTAGGGTTTGGCTAATAAAATAATTATTCTGATTGACTGATTAAGCAGCCTGATGGGAAAAACAGATTTCTGAACATCATATAAAGATCAATTAATTTATTTTCTCATTTCTCAGCTATGTGCTCGGGTGACAACGCTCTACTTTATTATATTTATTATTTTATTTGTTATATATAGGCTACAGGTCGTCCTCGATTTATGATGGGGATACGTTAAATCCATTGTACTTTGAATTTATCATGACTAAAGGATTTTAATATGTACTACATATCAAAGCAAAGAATGAATTAAAAGCGTTTAAAACACGACCATAGCCGTGGCTTTTCCTCACTATATTTCCCAGCATTCATCACTCCTGTCCAGAGAGTGGTGTGTATCACAGATCACTATTGTAATATGGGGAGTATCTGTAATAGAGTCATCTAACAAATTTAGAATCACTAGTCAAAAACCACGGAAAAAAAACTGGATGTGATTTTGAACCTAGCAGAACCTTCACACCGACTTGATTTCCAAACCTTCTTCTTTATCCCTTTGTGCTTCTTCATGCCCCCCTATCAGCTGCCCGTCTCTTTCCCTCCGGGTCTCCCTCTTATTAAGAAATGGTTTTGATTGATTGCTGCTGTTCCACAGTTCTCTCGGCTTTCGCTACCCAGACGTTCTCACCGGATCAGGCCGTGCCATGCGTCCATCGTACACACCATTGTTTGCTTGACATCAAAGCCTCTCGCGGCCTGTATTAGCATTAATAATGAGTCGCTGGAACGTGCAGACGCCCCGTCCCGGGGTGGCTTTCATCTGTTCCGATACCCCTCACCCCCGCCCACTTCAGACACACATTAAAGGGCCATTTCTGGGGGCTTCACCAGTGACCTGATCGAAACCCATCTGTCACTGGACTTAACCACTGGCATCGGAACGAATTTCTCACGTCAGCCTAAGTGGAAAAATAGCCAAAGTGGCCTCAGATAAAATGGACGGAGCATCACTGGAAGCACCATCTGCCCCGTTTGTTCAACGGAGCTGCAATCGAACACGAAGGGATTAATAATAGATCAATCACGGCTTCTCAGGCTGGTAGTGAAAGAGGAGTGCCAAAAACGACGCTCAGTTCTTCGTAACTAATCTCCTTATCACATTTTTAAGGTCTCCAGGACACGATGCCACACCGGCTCTCATTTTCTTTAGGACGCGTGCCATGCCTGAGTCTTCTGTGTGCCCCCAAAGAGGCCTTTGAACACGATACGCCAATTTGCCCGAGGAGCAAAGCAGAGCATCGCATGTGTGCCGGTGAATAGCCACAAGACTTTAAAGTCGTAGCGTTCCTCTGAAGTGCTTTATCTCTCAAACGCAACCTGCACGTAAAAAATGAAAAACAAAAAGCAACAGCTTCAAAGTCAAAGCAGCAACATAAAAAAACGAGCGTAATAAAGAGTAAACGTGTTGAACTGGTAAAAATAAAGTTTGTGAAGATCTAAGCCTCTTTGATGTTATGACTAAACTGATTTATACAGTAACGAACCATTTTAATCAGTAATGATCAATTATAATAAATTATTAGAACTTAGCTGTGCAATGTATAGATTCATCTTACTATTATTATTATTATTATTATTATTATTATTATTATTATTATTATAAGTATTATTATCAGTATTTTTATTACTGAGAAGTTACATCACTCTTTTATTTTGACGCTGAGTTTCAGCTTGAGTCTTTGCCTTGTGAGTCAAGTCTAAAGTCTGTGGCATGTGGGTCTAAGTCAAGTCACGAGTCTCTAAGTCCGAGGCCAATCTCTATTGTGTAAGTCAGAACTGAGTCTCAAGTCCAAGTTTGTGGTGTTTGAGTCCAAGTCGTGTCTTGAGTCTGTGGCTTGTAAATGAAAGTCGTGTCTCTAGTGTATGACGTGCATCAAGTCCTAAGTAGATGGTGTGTGAGCCTGAGTTGAGTCATAAGTCTTAAGTAAGTGGTGTGTGAGTCTGAGTCGAGTCTTAAGTCTTAAATCTGTAGTGTGTGGGTATAAGTTGAGTCTTAAGTCTTAAGTGGGTGGTGTGTGAATCTGAGTTGAGTCATAAGTCTTAAGTAGGTGGTGTGAGAGTCTGAGTCAAGTCTCAAGTCTTAAGTAGGTGGTGTGAGAGTCTGAGTCAAGTCTCAAGTCTTAAGTAGATGGTGTGCGAGTATGAGTCGAGTCATAAGTCTTAAGTAGGTGATGTGTGAGTATGAGTCGAGTCATAAGTCTTAAGTAGGTGGTGTGTGCGTCTGAGTCAAGTCTTAAGTAGGTGGTGTGAGAGTCTGAGACAAGTCTCAAGTCCTAAGTAGGTGGTGTGTGAGCCTGAGTTGAGTCATAAGTCTTAAGAAGGTGATGTGTGAGTCTGAGTCAAGTCTTAAGTCTTAAATCTGTAGTGTGTGGGTATAAGTCAAGTCTCAAGTCTTAAGTAGGTGGCGTGTGAGTCAGAGTCGAGTCTTAAATCTGCATTTGAGTCAAATCTTTCCCTCTTTCAAGTCTTGAACCTTTACATCTTCTTTACATCTTTTGAGTCTGTGGCACAAGTCTACACTTGAATCAAGACTGCAGCGTGCAGGTCTGAGTCGAATCTACAGTCTTTGGCATGTAAGTTGGACTCAAGTCAGAAATTTGAGTCGGGTTGAAAGTCACTGTTGGGAGAGTCTGAGTTGATTCTCTAGTTTTGGCTCAAAGACTAAAAACAAGTCTTTAAACGCAGGTGATGACAGAAAAGCAAATCATTACTTATCTGAAAATTATGTAGAGAGTTTTAAGCCATGTTGGAATAACCAGAACTTTGACTGAGCCATTGATTGATTTCATGATTTCAAGCAATCATTTTATCCATTTTTCTTACTAGGTTTTGTGAGGCGAGATTTTTAAAAGACCTGATGACTTATCTTTGGCTCGAGCCACAGGGCGATTATGAGATTGGGTCACATTTTTGTGCTTGTATTGCTTTCTTCAGTCTCTATATCTCAGCATGGAGCAAATTTTTATAGACTGGAAGTTCGTCCTTTGTTTTCCTCCAGAAGATTCAAAGTTAGAATGAGAGAGAGAGAAAGAAGAAAACACTAACACAAAATCGTTTGCTTCTTTTCATTTCTGACCTCAAAAGCTCAATCTGATATGTTCTGCTTTTGTTTGTCTAACAGTCTCACCTTCTCTTACCTGAAACAGAACCACTCAGACATTTTTAGAATTGCTTCAAAACATCAGAAAGTTCAGAGGGGTTTCAGAAGACTCAGAGGTTTTTAGGTATCCATCAAACAAGGGCGCGGTTAGAGATCAGGTGAAAGTATTTTTATGTTCTCTCTGTGATAGATGTTCCAAACGCTTGTGAAAAGCAGTTGTTAGTTCCTACATCGCTTATGTTTAACAGCACCAATCCTGACAGGTAAGAGCAGCCCAAATCTGATCTACTGCATGCGCAGAAAAAATGTTCACAATTCACTGACAAGTAACAATGAGAACATAGCAATGCATGAACATTGAACAAAGCACGCGACTGCAGATAAAAAAGAGTGAACAAGCTGGAGACAAAATACAGACACCACCAGCCCCATGGTCCATAACTGGTGAAGAACGATTAGGTTCTCATGACGAGTACCATCATGTGTGCCATCTTACAGACGGGTTCCTTCTAGTCATAAACACAACAATATCAACACAAACATTATGGCACAATTGAGCAAGTTAAATGGAGGGTGTAGGTAGGGGTAAAATGGCATTCAGGATAACATTTCCCTCGCGGTGCCAGCTGGTAACAGCAGCCTCAAACCCTGGCCAACGGTGGAGGTGTCCCTCAACAGACAGTGCGACGCGTCGGAGGGTCAACGATTCTGGTCGCATCATGGCTGCGCATTTCCACGCTGTAGAGAGGGCGGAGCAAAGCGGACCCTGCGACCATGCGGGACAACGCTAGGAAAGAAGACGATACTCTTTCCCATCGGCTTTGTGAGTCCATTTGTTATAGAGGACACACAGTAGTGATTGGACGAATTAAATAGACTCTCTCTGTCTGAATATTTACTATCAGAGCCTTTGAGGTAAAGCAGGGTTTCGTTCATTTTCCGCTCGCCGATGATCGACACTTTTTTAACCGAAACTTGGTGCTGCCGATACGAGGCTCGAAATCTTTGATTCAAACTCGACAAAAAAGCGTCCCACATATGGTTACTCAGGTAAGCACCCGTGTTAACTCCTCACCACTTTTGAGACAGGATGACAGCCCGCTCATTCAGCGTCTTCTCTCTCTACAAGCTGTGTGTGTATGTATGTGTGTGTGTGTGTGTGTGTGTGTGTGTGTGTGTGTGTGTGTGTGTGAGGTTTTAATGAGTTAAAACCCGCAATGGTGCTCAGCACGCCTCTGACAGTCCTCACCGAATAGAAGAAGCTCACACAGCTCCCGTTCGCTTCAAAGCCGGGCAGCATTCGGTCATAACGAGAGCGTGAAGCGCCCGTCAGACACACGAAGTTACCTCTGCACCCACGAACTGGCGGTGACCCATGACCCTGTCCCGGATTGTTCCTAATTCTCAGACTGGCACAGCTCGACCGGCTCTCAGCTCGACTCTAACCCAGTTCCTCAAAGCCAACGCTTTCATGTGGCACCAAAATCTGATGATCTCTTATCTCCTGCCATTTTTTCACACCACCGTCGATATTTTGATCTTTTCTGTTCTGTTTTTCTTAAAGTCAGATCATTTGATTTTCTTTCCCCATCAGAGATGCTAATTTTAACATCTTAAGGACGAACGAATCAAGCCTGGCCTTTTGGCTTCTTTCGTCTTCCATTGTTCTATGCGTTTTTTTATCCTCTTTCTTCTGGGCTCTGATGTAGAGGCTAATAAAAAGACGAAGCCCGTTCAGAAAGGAAGATGAATCATTTCTGGAAGACGTGGCGCGCCGCATCACATTCTGCCTTTGCATCTGTGAAGAAAGCTCTCTCTGAAATTCATGGTTTGCTTGTTTCACAAAGTGCACTGCAGGAGAACAGAAGATACCACTGAGTTCAAACAGTTCTAAATTGGTAATCCTTTGATATACGGCACATCAAAGCAACTTCTCTACTTGTGGCAAGTGTGAGAGCCTTATATGATCATCTCTCTCTCTCTCTCTCTCTCTCTCTCTCTCTCTCTCTCGTTTTACTGCTTGTTTTGCTCCTGGAAATAGGTCACGCTGTAGTTATTCCCATACTGAAACTTCATAATGTTACAATGATGTGGACTTTTCATGTCTATGAGCTTTTAATGTCCATGACAACTCCTCTAGCATAACAAAAACACGGCTTTAACGGCTCATTATCTTCCTACGAGGCTTAAGCTTTCCTAGGCTCGCTCGTGTAATGGTGGGCTCTACGCGGCTCGAACCTCAGTGCCTCTTCCCACGTTCTCAGCTCGCCCTGACACGTCCGAACCTGCCCCGGATTTCGGCTGATACGATTTCTTATGGATGCGTGCTGAGTAACCTCTTCCAGTGCCCTTTCTAGAACGAGGTCAGCGATTTATTTCTGGCGAGATAAGGCACGATCAAAAAAGAACGGATTCACCATGCGGTTAAAGCATGCGGTTCCAAGAAAAGTCTCTGATCCCTGTGGATTTCAGCATTAATGACTCAGACGTTGTGGTCTGATCTCAGTCCAGGCTGTGATAGCATGTAAACATGATCTGCCTCAGCTAACAACACACAAATGATGTTTTCATGTCTTTATTGAGCAGTAGTATTGAGGAAGAACTGCTGATGAACTCAAAGTGAGTTGGAAGTTAAGATCCAGACCCAATCCCACAATCCCGACCAGGATAAACTTACATAAAACACGTATAAGGAGGATGGGGTTTATTTCTGAGCCTCTCAGAGTTTTTCCTCTCCACTGTTGCCCTAGGCTTCATCAGTTCCATTTACATTTAGTCATTTTGCAGATTCCCTTATCCAAAACTGACATGGTCTCCAAGTACAAGCTGTTGTGGGTTGAGTCTTGCTGAATAACCCAACAGTGGCAGCTTGGCAGAGGTGGGGTCTGAACCAGTCCAAAAACGTATTATTTTGCATAATATGATAATTTTCCATTTACATCTAGTCACTCATCAAGTAAATACGGACTTTATAATCCAAGGTGGGAGTCCTGAGCAACTTGGCAGAGCTGGGTGTTGAACCCAAGACCTTCACAGTTCAGTATCTTAACTGCTAGGCTTTTTTTTTTTTTTTTCACCTTTATTTAACCAGGCAGATCATTAAGAACAAGTTCTTATTTACAGTGATGGCCTGACATAAAACACAAATACTAATACTAAAATACATTGCCATTGATGCTCCACGAGGTGAGATCTTGCATGGCGCCCCAGACCGAGGGAGATTTTCCGTTGTTTTGAATGTCTTCCATTTTCTAATAATTGCACCAACAGTTGTTGCCTTCTCACCAAGCTGTTTGCCTATTGTCCTGTAGCCCAT
>JAVSBU010000015.1:1121078-1134821 GCA_033118015.1 Loricariichthys derbyi
CACACACACACACACACACACACACACACACACACACACACACACACACACACACACACCCTTCTATCAGAGAGCTGTCAACTTGTGAACCTCACTTAGTCAACTTATAACCCACAAAGATAACGTGACCCAGAACGTTTTCATTCTAGTCTGGCAGGAGGGAAACAAAGGTTAGACACAGCAAGGAAAAATGACCTGGGGTGTAAACCAAAGGCAAAAGAACGATAATTTATCCAAGTTTGTTTTCAGACTAACATTAACAGACGAAGTGAAAACACCAGTGTAATTTATCTGCCAAATTTCAGTCAGCACAGGCTCAGTGCGAGTCGGTCTGATCAAACGAATACCACAGGTGGGATTAAAATGCTTTCTGTTCTTTGTACGTCTCCCCTGAGCCTTAGGTAAGAACTCATAACCCCTAAAACCAAACAGCAGCCCAGTGGTTTTGGTCTGACTGTCAGAGGAGACGGCAGATGCACGCTCAGAAAGTGTTGTTGCTTAAAAATAACACGATCAAAACTTCCTGCAGCAGCATAGCCTCATAATAACTTCCTGTAGCCCCATAATCACACACCGAGCTACGACTAGAGATGAGGCAGTGTCTCCAAAAACTGCTTCATCATTACAGTCTGTGAGACGAAACGCTGACGCAGTGCGTCCTCTAACACTGCAGAGAGACAGGGATTATAACCGGACAGAACGTCCCAATCTCATCCAGAGTGCTGATGTTTTTTTAATAGATTAACAGGTGCTTTTATTTAGATTTATGTCCAATCCTATGTTCCATTTTCTCCCATCATTTCATTTTTGCTGCTGGCCTTCAACATAAAGAGGAAAACAACCAGGCCAAGCAAAGGCTCATGTTCATAGATGAGATCCAGTTTTCACTCTGCCATTTCATATTATAGAGTTTTAGGATTGTATTCGGACAAAGTCAGAAAATCAGTATGTAGGTGCAGGAATAACCTGAGAAGTAAAACACTGACAGATTAAATAATTAAAGTTACTTCCAGTGCTTTTCAACAGAAAGCATTAACGTGGGAGTGTTTTACCTGCTCTGATTTTAAATGTGACGAGTGATGACACTGGATTATAAAGCAGTCTGCTCTGTTTATTGGGAATTTTTTTAGATTATCTTGGATGTTAACGGGTATAATAAAGCAATTCTGTCTGCACCTCCAGACATGACAGGTCACACTTCAAGATAATTTTGCGTCAGAGCAGACCTAAGATACGTCCTGCTAGAATAAGTTTGAAATTCAATTTCAGCAGCAGCAGTGTACTGGTGGGAAATGGCTCCTTCAAATCAATCACTTTCCAAGAAAAAGAATCTATATTACAAGCCATGTACTTGATTAATTTGGCATTACTAGTTCAGAGAAGTGTTTAAAAAGCCAATATGCATCTCATCATGTCCAAGCTCATGTGAGAAACAAAATTTCAACAAAATGTTTCTCTGCTGCTGATTAGCAGAACTATGAAGAAAACAGAGTGGTGTCACTACAGACACCAAATTAAGAACAGATCAACAAATATTCTGTGGCTCATTTGACTTTCCCAGACGTTAATTCACCGTATTTGGACCTAACTGGGTGAGAGGAACCAGACTAACATGAAGAGAGCCAAATGGTAAACATTCTAAGTGTTTAAGTCCGTGAAGTCGGACCTGCATCACTGATCACCTGCTTCTGAACGAGAAGAGAAATGAGGCGTCTGAGCTCTAATAACAGAACAGGCAAACCCAGACATTCCCATGAGTTAGACACACAGACAGAGACGCACCCTCTGTAATTCTTTGTTATTAGATACCGTTATTAATAATAGACGCTTAAACATCCAAGTCCATGTTCCAACCAGAGTCAAACTCCATTATCGGAACGCAACCATTCCTGCAAACTGATTGGATTATTGATATTTGGAAAACAAGAGTCTACATCCATTATTTTTTACCAGAAAATCCCTACCACGTCCCTGCATCTTCTAAACTCTTCAGCTTTTTACTGATTTAACAATGTAGTGAAACAGGAGACTCTCATTCTTGCTCTCACCCTCACAAGGAAGGAAGTGTTTATTTGTCGCATGCAAGTGTATTTTCGTGAGCATCTGTCTGTCTGTGCAAACAAACACACAATCCAACCTGAAAGGAGAAACGACACCTTATAGTACAAGAATCCATGTTTAAACCCAAATGGAGCACTGACTGGAAACTGCAAATACAGTACTGTGCAGAATTTGATTTTTCAGGTTTCACTAGTTATAGTAGGTTCTTGTTTTTGGAGAGCAGAGAGGGATTATAAAAACAGATCTCTAACTCAGGTACAATTGAACCCTCTGCATCCGCAGATTCAACAAACCTCAGATCAAAGTTATTCAGGACAGATTTGCATTGCATGAATTCCTAGAGGTAAAACCTAAATGGAACCATAGACTGCATCCTTCAAAATGGATAAACATCAGACTCCTGCATGCTAGTTCAAAATAAAAGTCACCCTTATGCTGATTTTAAATTAATAGAGTCCAAAATTACATAATCCAAAGTAGCTTCTGTACAAAACATGAGTTTGTTGCGTTACAGTGCATTATAAACTGTGTAGCACATGTAAAGGCTGAATGTACACTCTCACGTGACGGACGCCGTGTCCTTGAGCCTGAGTTATAATTACCACTACCTATTTTTGGTGGGCTATTAAAATTTCCAAATGGCAGTTAAGAGTTCAGTTGAATTCTCTCTGACTCTAGTTGCTGAAACTAAAAGCTGCCTGCCATAACATATGAAACTATATGTTTCACTTCCTGCATTAAAAATACATTTCCTCTCTCCAGATTTAGAGCACAGTGGCCATAAAATGGCACGAATTAGTTCAGAGATGCTACACCACCATTAAATTTTAAGCTAGGAGCTCAGATGAAGATCCCCATCAAATAGATACTAATGTAAATATGTGAATTAGGAAAGGCTGGGCAGGGTGGAGGGGTGATCATCCCACAGTGTTGGGTTCTGTAATGGGCACATAAATGCCCAGGAAAACATTCGAAACCTTGGTCTCCCAAAGAGCTTTGGTCACCTGTAGGTTCCTGGATCCTCCTAAAGCTGATGTTTAGGGAGTTTTTATTTGTCACCACCACCCCATCTGACCTTTATGGGAGTTTTTTTCCATCTGGATCTCTGGAGCTGCTTTGAAGCAAAGTTCTCTTCTAAAAGGTCTACATAATTACATTTGGTGCACTGAAAGAATGTGTGTTATTCTCAGAAAGAGGTGAAACTACATCATGGTGTAAAGATTCTATCAAACAGCCCTATAAGAACCATACACCCAAAAAAATCAGATCCCAAATAGGCGACATGACGTCGTATCCCAAACTCTGAAGCAGATAATAAGAAATGAGGTGACTTACATCAAATCTGGCCTGTGTTTGTGTATTATGGCACAGAACGCCAGTCCATCCCTGAAGGACGTGGACATGTTGGTGACTTTCACATCGTTGTAACCCTCGCATTGAATCCGACACCATTCCTGGAGGGCTTTTAATGATCCCATCATGCTAAATGTTCCAGAGAATTGTCTGTAGATGTAGAAATTTTAATGGCTGGGGTCAGGAGAGCTGAGGTCTTCAGATCACACAGTGTTCAAAGAAACAAAAAGCTTACTCGCATATAAAGTTGTTTTGGTTGGGTTCTTCAGAATGAGAGATTTTTTTCTTTTGGTCTTGATTTAACATTCACAAATCAAACCACCAATATTTAAGCATCAGTGAGGCCAAAATGATAGATTATTTTCAAAAACATAATATATTAAAATATCTACAACAGCAGGTGCCTCAAAATACTAACAGTATTTAAAAAATAAGAGTTTAATGGTTTGTGAGTTGCTTGTTTCTGTGAATATTTATATTAATACTTATTAAAAAGAGATATAATGTAAAACTAGTTCATAATCACCTCATATTAATGAACATTAAGAGTGTTTAAGACAATAATACTATAATAAAATGTACTTTACTGTAAGTTTAACAACTTTTTCCACTCAAGTTGATGAGCCTGAAAATGAATGAATTCTGAGGCGAGTAACGGTTTTAACGAATTTCGAACGTTCCAGAGATTCACATCGTTAGCACCGAAGCTAACTGTTAGCCAAACACCTCCATATATAGAAAAGTTATTTCTTAAATGTCTCGCCAATTATTCAGCTGCTTTCACGGCTAAATCAACACAAGACATGAACGGACATTTTATCCGCCATCCAGTGTCGACTCATCGCTTCATTTCAACAAAAAATCATAAAATGACTCCGAATTTAAATGACGAAGTCTTCACATTTCTTGCCGTTAATGCCGATCTCCCCACATGCCTGATATTCCAGCTTTTCTCTGAACGAGTTTCTAAATCGTCCTTCAACTCCAAACCATAAAAAGCACAGCACCCCGCATCCGACTTCAGTCCAAACATGACCAACCACCCTTCGGTCCACCCCAATCCGAGAGCAAAACTGAACCGTCAAGAATCACACCGAGTTCAATCCCAAATCTTTTATTACTCACTATATAGGCGCACTATAGAGCAGATGGAGCGCCCTCTACAGAGTACATCACTTAGTGCACTACATTCCGAACAGACTAATGGAGTTGGGATGTGCCCAGACCATACAGTGAGGTGTTTAACCAGCACCCCCTGGTGGTAGAGAGGCTATCAGCGCCACTCACCATGTAGTTCTACAGTTACAGACTGTAGTCCATCTGATACTTAGCCCCTCTTTCACCCTGTTTTTCAATGGTCAGGACCCCCACAGGACCAGCACCATTATTCTCAGCAAGCGGCACTGATGTGGTGATGATGGTGTAAGCTTGTTGCACTAGTATCATTGGCTCTAACCCAGTAGTTTATAAACACCTCACTGTAGACTGAATGTAGTCCACCAACCTAAAATATCCAGCTCCTTGTGGGAGTCCTGTGACAACTAATAACGGTTTATAGGATGACTAACACAAATAATAATAATAATAATAATAGTAGTAATAATAATAATAGTAACAATAATGATACCTAAATATTTCAAATACAACAAATGTCTACATGTGTGGCACAATGTTGTCTCATCACAGCTCCAGAGGTTTGAATCCCTGTTAAATTGTTTCATGTGGAGAGTTTGTATGTTCTCCATGTGTCTACACGGGTTCCTCCCACATTCCAAAGACATACGTTGGATCAACTCCACACTGACCCCTGTCGGCCCTGTAATGGACTTGGGTCTCATCCTGAAGGGCCAAAAACCTTTGTTGGTAACAATATGAATTATGTTACTAACAGCAATAATAGCATTAATAATGCAACATATAACAGATATATTTAAAAAACAAGTCAATTCGGACGTCAATTGGCTTAAAAGCTCCACGAAACTGGTTATAGATCCTCACAAGGATAGTAATACACACTCTTTGGAAAAAACACCGCGAGATTGAGGTGTGTATGAGGGATGTGGTCCCGCGAGACGTTCGTTATACATGATGTGGAGTCTCGCGAGAGTTGCGGTGTAGTTGGAAGCAATCACCGAAAGATGGCGGCTCCGCCTGATGAAGGGAGTTTGGAGTCTCGCATCAGTGAGTCTCGGTTTTTATAAACTATTATTAAACACTCAATCGTTTCCTCACAGCGGCTGAAGAGACTGGAATGTAGCGAAGAACCGCGGTGCGGTTAGAGTAGCTGTCGGGCCCCGCGGGCGGATTAGTAGCGCGAAATGTCGTAGCGAATCAGTTAGCTTAGCATGCTAACTGCTTCTTATGCTAAGCTAACGCAGACGAAGACGCGTCCCGGTGTTGTGAAGATGAACCTGTTTTATCAGGATTGGTTCGTTGTTTGTCTTTAAAGCTTAATAATTAAACCCTAAGCACATTTATGAAGTTAAGAAGTTAGTTTGAGACTGACAGGTCGATAAGAGCCGAGTTAGCACACGAACTGTCAGCTATTCAGGGAGGGACTAAACGTCACATGCTAACAGAACTTCTCTCTGTCCTGTTTGATCTCCAGCATTTATTTTAATATCTACTATTAGTGCAAATGTTAGTTTAGATTAAGCTTAGGCAGCCTTGATCGAATGAATAAAACTAAAGGCTAATATGAAGTTGCTTAGTCCCTGGAGGAAGTTGAAGGTGCCAGAGTTCTGCAAATCAATTCATTTTGAAGTGTTTTAGACACAAATTACGTCGTGTGACTAAGTTTGTTCAGGTTTTTTGAACATTAAAGCGTTAAAGTGTCAGAAATTGTTTAGCTAGTGCACAAATATCCCGTTTTGTGTTGGTTTGTGTCTTGCACAGTTGCCAAAACCTCTCCACCTTGTGATGGCTCAGGAGTTAAGGATTGTGGTTTCAAGCCCTGGCACTGCCACTGTTAGGCACTTGAGAAAGCACCTTAACTCCTTAGTTGCTTCTGTTGTACTGTTTGGATTCAAATACGCAAACATTTATGAGGATTTGCTTGATAATTACTGCAGTGGTCAAAGTTTTAGCTGCTAATTGTGCGTTTGACCCTAGTTGGAGCAACGCTGCGCTTTTTTTTAAACCACTCTTTTCAAAGATGTATTCCATAGTCAAGAATGGAAAAGATGTTAGTGTTTTAGAAGAACTCTCAGGACTGGCAATAAGCTGTGTGTCCAAAAGAAAACCGCTTGTTCGTGAGGGTGATCAGAAAGCAGTTAGAGTTTGCTTGGGTGCATGGACTCTGGAGCAGTGGACAAAGGTCATATGGCTTTAGGAGTCCAATTTGACACTCTTCCAGTACGATGGGCTTGTCATGCTAAGAAATGGTGCCTGCTGTACCAAGCTCTGGAGGTGGTCTTATGAGCTGGGGTTGCTAAAGTCGGTCAGGTTAAGGCTCAGTGAATTTATGTGGTCATAAAACGAATCAGCTGAATGAGCAGGTTATACCAGCCGATGGCACTGGTGTATTCCAGGACCATGATGCCAAGGCTCAGATTGTGAAGGAGTGGCCTGACCTTAACCCCAAAGTCTTTGGGATGTGCCCAAAGTGTTCAACTCAATACAAGGTCTCTTGTGGCATTGTATGAGGTTTTTGTAAGAAACAAGACAGGGTCTGCAATTCTGCACCTCTTTTTAAGATGTTAAATTAAGGTCCAACCCTGTCCCACCCCATTTTACCCTGGTCAGGCTCACAGGAGAGGGTCTGGAGTCTAAATTCATTAGACACAGGCAGGATTTGAACCTAAACTAAGGATCTAGAAGGTGAATTAGTTTTTCAGGCAGTCATGTCCAGTCTCAAGCTCTACACTCTGCACAGTGTGTCAGGCTTCATTTAATTTAATGCAGTCATGTGACTACCAGGTGGTTTAAAGCATCATGGGGTCCATAGTCCATTCAGTAAACCACCTCTTTCCAGATGAGCCAGCAGAAGTTGAATCCCCCAACCCTAATCTCCAAAAACAGCTTGGGTAGAAAGTATTTGGAGAGCAGAGTCTTGTTTTCGTCATTTCTTGCGAGTACCTTGTTACTGCATATTCATATGTTCTACATGACCCAAAGCAGTCTGTTGAGCCAAGCTAATACTGAGCTTTTGAGTGAGATCTTTAACCTACAGTTGCTCAAATCATACTTTGTAAGATTGTATTGGCTGTGAGTTGCTCTAAATAATTGTAAGCTGGTAGGTTTTGCATAATTTAGTCTGATTGCTGTGGGAGATGAATGAAGGAACTGACGTTTATTTTGTCATTGCATTTAGCAATCACGCAGCGCTACTCATAACGAATGAGACCTACACGTATGCACTGAATGACACAGGAGATCGGAGCAAAGACACAACAATATTAGTCATGCCGTAATTTTTAATAAGTAACTATGCTTATTTTTAACCGAGTTTGTGCACTGCGTGTTGTTTACGCGCCTCTTTCTTCCTGGCTCGCCAAAGCCAGTTAGAGTTCTCAGTTAGAGTTCTGCGTTCGTCACTGCTCGCTTACCTGCAGCCAAAATCATCAATCATTTTGTGTGCTTGTCAATTGCAGACAAAGCAACCAACCCTCTGAACAGAGAGACAGACTGGGATAGCATTAAAGCTTTCTGTGAACAGCTCAGCAATGAACCTGAAGGGTGAGTCCCAATTCGGCACGTCCCAGCCCAATCGTTTGTTGTTACAGCAACGGGTTTTGAGTGTTATTTTTAAGTGTGAGACACTTGTGGAACTTTATGAACCTCTCTTCTAGTCCTCAGCTCGCCACCAGGCTTTTGGCCCACAAGATCCAGTCGCCGCAGGAGTGGGAGGCCATGCAGGCCCTCACGGTAAGACGGGACCCTTTATCTGACTGTTCTGGGGTGGTTTGATTGCTCTGATTTATTGTATTTCTCTCTCCTTTGGTGCTCTGCCAGTTTACATGGTGAGCTGGTCTGAAGTTGGCTTGTAGTTATGACCTCTGTAGTTTTGGTTTTTTTTTAAAGTCATGTGGTATCATGTGGCTGTCTTACGTGTTTCTAGACCGTAACTGCACCTCGAAAGCAGAAGTTAAACTTGTGAGCTAAGCGGCGGATGTGGTTCCCTGGTGGAGGAAATGCTTTAGGCTTTAATAAAGGCTTAACTCTTATTAAAACTCACGCTCGTGTAACGAAGCAGCTGCGGAAAATATCTCGTCGTTCCCTGTGGAGTAGGTATTAAATCGTTCCTCGCCCTGTCTCGGGTGCTCTTCTGACCATCAGACAGAGCAGAGGATAAATTTGGTTTGCATTCCGTTGTCGACAGAGAGGCTGATTTATTGGCATAAGACACCCTGTTATTTATGCTGCTAAAGCTTTAAAAGTCCTCACGCTAAGGAAGAAATAAGATTTCAGCCCCAAAAACTGGCTTGTGATGGCATTAAATCAGCTTCCTTTATCAACTGTCACCGGTCTGTTGCTTTATTTTTCTGCCCTCTTCAGAGACGACTTATTATGCATGTCTTACTAATTACAGCCTAAACGCTAACTGTGAGGTGGCAGCATTACCAACAATTACAAGGCACCCACATCAGGGCTAAGGGTTACCAACGTAGGGTCTGAGATCCCCCTCTGGGGGGCGCCAAACATTACAGGGGGTGTGTGACTGTCTGCTCCGAGGTGCTCTGAGTTCGTGAAAATTTGCATGTTAATAATAAGTAACACACTAATTGGAAAAAAAATCGGTATGTAAAATATATAAAATTACTTAATATATTGCATTTTTAAAAAGAAAAAAGCCAAAATGGGGGAAAAAATATAAATTGTTAATTTTTGCCCCAAAAGATTAAATCGCTTTACTATTTTGGTGAGAAGGAGCAAAACATTTAGGAACCACTGGTCTAATGCAATTGCGTTTTTTGAACACAAGAGGGTGCAAGAAACTTAAAGAAAATAAAGCCATATATTCAGAAATATTCCTCTTAATTATAACATTTTAAGTCCCAATCACAGTGATTACTCAAACAAATCAAAATCCTCAAGCATAATAAGGATAATTTCTTTTTTTTTTAAGTTTGTTTCTACAGGGGATGTGTTTTAGTTTAGTTTTTTTAAAATATGTGTTTATTTTAGCTCGTCTTTTTTAGAGACATCTTTTGCTTCTGAGTCTTGATTGTTCAAAAAAAGAAAGAAAGAAATAGAAGAGCCAGTTCGAGGTTTAAGATTGATGTTTGACACTCACCTGTGATCTAAGGTCCTGGAGACATGCATGAAGAACTGTGGGAAGAGGTTCCACAATGAGGTGGGGAAGTTCCGTTTCCTTAACGAGCTCATCAAGGTGGTGTCTCCTAAGGTGAGTTTTTTTTTCCATTAAGTTCTTGGTGTAATTAAAGGTCCAGGTGAGACAAACCTGCATCTGTTATTCATTTGTTGCAGTATCTGGGTACCAGAGCTCCTGAAGCGGTGAAGAAGAAAGTCCTAGAGGTGATGTACGGCTGGACGCTGGGGTTCCCCGAGGAGACCAAAATATCGGACGCCTATCAGATGCTGAAGAAGCAGGGTAGATTTGGTTCTGACTCCTCATGATGGGGGACTAATTCCATAAAACTAGGCTAAACTTTTGACCATAATTGAAATGGTTAGAGATAGGATAGGAATGAATGGAAATAGGGCTCCTGCTATAGGAATACTCGCTATCCAAACCATTTCCGTTAATAAGGTTCGTTCAGATGATGGGTTCGACTGTATATACAGATAACGACATTGTGGTTTAGGTCTTTAGGGGTTTAAGAACGCCCAGGCAGTCAGACCTGATGCTTCCTCGTCTCTCTTTCAGGTATTGTGAAGCAAGACCCTGACCTTCCAGACGACAAGCCCCTCCCCCCTCCACCGCCCAGACCCAAAAACGCCATCTTTGAGGATGAGGAGAAATCAAAGGTACGAGAGGGAACAGAATAAGCCTGTGGCAGTGTGAGTGGGCGGGGCTGTGAAAAATAACGAACGGCGGAAGATGAGCCCAGTCGTAAACCTTAACTCAACGATACGTCTTCGCAATAGGATTGATCAAAGAACTTGGCCCCTCTAAGAGGGAGAACCGACGCCGAATTGTAATGGGTGTTTTACGATAAAAGCTCAGAACAGGTCTGGGCAGTAAGAGTTAAAATTCATATTGTGATATTTTTAGTTATTAATACGATAACTATTTATCATCATCATATACCAAAAAACAAATAAAATAGGTGAGACTTATAATAATAATAAACATAACTTATACACTCAGTAGAAGTTATTTTTGAGTGAGTAATTTCAACTATTAAAACTAAATAAACACTAAGCTTTCTTAACACGGTTTTGACTTTGCCATGAATAAACAAGTTTCACAGTTAAAAGAACAAGGTAAATAGTGTCATTAAAAGCCAAAACAAAAAGGACAGGTTAGAAAGACGGCATTTATACATAAGAGTTAAGAATGAGAAAGCGGTTCCAGGAGCCCGAGCCCTGGGTTTGCTGGTCAGGTGGGTCGGATCAGGTCCGGGAACTTCTGCAGGATCAGCACTCTCTCCTAACAATAGAGCTTATTCATGGCAGAGTGGAGGAGAGTTCAGGATAAGTTTAAGCCTGACTTTGGCCGCTATGTTTTAGCAATCCAAATATGTGCTGTGTTATTTTACATCCAGGTTATAACAAATCACAGATCCCCGGTTCAATCTGTGTGGGTTTACTCCGGTTATAATGAAACCCAAAGTAAAGAAATGATATTTTGGTTGAAGTTTGTTTATTTGTGAGTTCCATGGTGGTTTTAAGGTGTGATTGGGAAACGCTGTGGTGATGGAATGACATGGTGTAAACAGGCCATTAAAAAACACACTAGAAGAGCTGTTTCATAAACATAATTACCCCCTGTCTGTCTCTCTCTGTCTGTCTCTCTCTCTCAGATGCTCTCTCGCCTTCTCAACAGCACTCACCCTGAGGACCTGAGGGCAGCAAATAAACTCATTAAGGAAATGGTTCAGGAGGTTAGTGTGTGTGTGTTATGGGGGGGTTATACACCCTGTAACCTGAATAAACCTCGCTCTCATTTTCCTCTTTGTTTTTAATCATATAATAAATATATTTTAGATTAAAATAGCCAAAATTCTCTGGGGTTTCTCATGCATGGCTTTATTTGAGATCAACATTCGGGCCTCCTCATGCTATTTTTCTGTTTCATTACCATGTAAGATGAATAAAATCTTATCTCACTCTTAAGCTGCATCCAGGGAATTGAATCGCTCAGCCCTCCTTAGCCTGCACTATATTTAAGATTTATTTCTGAAAAGAGAAAATGTAGTTAGGTATCGTTAAGAGAACAAAATCTGTTAACATCGAGCACAGACCTTGTCCTGCCTCCAGTTGGTTCTCTTTTTTTTTTTTTACTAAAAGTACCAGCTGTTCCTTTTGCTTTTTAAGGTTTAAAGTTTTAACAGCAGATGTGTGCGGTAGCTACGGTACGAAACAGTCTGTAGAAATATAATTTACAGGCTACTCTGTCAAAACTGACTTTAAATTAGAGGCAACGTCTCTAGTTTAACATGAAATTCTGTGGTGGTGAAGTCAGTACAAAAAAGTCCGATAATGTAGCTGTCATTAATTAATTATGAATTTAGATTAGAAGCTGTCCCAGGGGGTAATTAAGCAATGCATTAATTATATAACCATCACAATTACACTTAAATGGGCTAATATGCGTCTAAAATGTTTAAAAATCACTTAACTACGCTTAAAATATACTTAAACGTCCCTATTATGTTTAAATATGCTTTAAAATGTGCTTAAATGTGTTGAGGGTAAGGCTGAAATCTGTGGAAATGCATATAAGTGCTCTTAATTAATACACGCGCTATATAACTCCTCCTTTAATCCTCATGCATCTCAGACAGTTTTTCTGTAAATAAGCTATTGATAATTTTTTTTTTTGTAGGATCAGAAGCGGATGGAGAAAGTGTCGAAGAGAGTGAACGCCATTCAGGAGGTGAAGGAGAGTGTGAAGCTCCTCACACAGCTTCTGGGAGATTACAGTAAAGACAGCAGCTCCCACGACAACGAGGAGCTCATTAAGGTCTGAACGAACACACACACACACACACAGATATACAGTTTATAGAACTACTAGTACAGCCTACTTTAATATTTATAAACACATGTTGGTGGATGAATGTTTTATGGTGGGTGTGTATTTACAGGATTTGTACCAGCGCTGTGAGAAGATGAGACCCACCCTCTTCAGACTGGCCAGTGACACAGAAGATAATGATGAAGCTCTGGGTACGAGCCACAGTGTGTGCAGAGAGAGGCTCTGCTGCTCTGATTACATTTAGTTACTGAATTACCGACCTACTTTTAATGAGGGGATCCAGTTACACTGCTGGGCAACGCGCTCCCAAAGCCCTCCAGTGTGTTATTATATACTCTAAAAAATATGGGAACAATGATTATAAAACATCGTAATAGCGTAAATACAACTGCATGTCCAAAGTACACTTAAATATGCTGCAAAATTTTTAAATACGCTAAAAATACTCTTTAAATATGGCTAAACAAGATTAAAATAAATGCTGACAAAAGCCTTATAATATTGCAAATGTGTGCAAAATAAACATGATAAAAATACCTGGCAATATGTTTAAAATGCATTTAAATAATCTTGAAATAAACTTAAATATGCTTAAAATATATTGTAAAAGACACTTCGTTATGCTTTATATATGATCAAAAAATGCTTACAATACTTCTGCAGAATGCTAAAAAGATGCTTAAATTATACCTAAATTTACTAAAAAATGCTTCATTTACAGGCAATATATGGTAAAAAAACAAAACGTAAATATGCTAAAAAAAATCAACTTAAATGTGATGCTTAAAATACATCTAAATATTGTGGAAATAAACTTGGAATAATTTTACTCTATGCTAAAATACACTTCATTATGCTACAAACTACACTTAAATATGCAAAAAATAAAAATATGCATATATATGTGTGTATTCAGCTAAAAAAATAAGCTGAAATATGCTGAAGACACTAATAAATACACAAAAAATATGCTTAAATTACACGTGGCCTGGAGAGCCTGCCTACACCCTCTTGGGGGGCGGGTGGGTCATCTCTACAAAATAAACAAACCACAGGGGTTTGGGTCGTAGCAGGGCCATTCAGGTGCCTTAGGTGTTGTTAGTATAACAGTGTACTGTACCACACTAAGAGCTCTGCAGTGGGGTGTAACTTTGTGTGTGTGTGTGTGTGTGTGTGTGTGTGTGTGTGTGTGTGTGTGTGTGTGTGTGTGTGTGTGTGTGTGT
>JAVSBU010000015.1:1183030-1194536 GCA_033118015.1 Loricariichthys derbyi
CACACACACACACACACACACACACACACACACACACACACACACACACACACACACACACACACACACACCTTCATATTTTGGACTTTAAATAAAATATTGAAATGTTAACTTGGCCTGATCTTTCTTTTATTACTTAGACACGCTAAGGGTCGCAGGGCTCTGGTGCCAGGGTCCAGTGCCAAACCCAAAGAATACAGGATACCAACCGGTCGCTGTTATTGCACAGAGGGTTCATCCCCCGACTGGTCTCCTCTCTCTCAGACATGGCCAATCGTGTGGACTGTGAACGGACCTGGAAGGCATCACCAGACCTTGAACCTGGGTCCCCAAAGAGGTCATGTACCGTATGAGCCACCGAGGGAAATGAGATCATTATTATACCTTTAATTTCTTCCATATGTGTCTCTAGCTCTACGGTCTTTACCAGCAGTGTGAACGTCGCCCCCTATGAGTGTAATATCTCAAGGACCTGCCCTTATTTACTCCAGGTTTTAGCCCAAGCTGTGTGTTTGTGTCACGCTGAGAGATCAGACAAACGTTTTGCCGTAATGTGGATCGGTTTAAGAATCGAGCTAACCTGAGCATGCCTGCAAAACAGAAGCCCGTCTCTGGCCGTCCTGCCCTGAGGTTTTCAATTGTTTTCTAAATTTGAGGTTTGTGTAGCTGCTCCCAGACAATGTTTGGGGTTATGTCAGGTCGTTGCCGTGTTTGTTTTTGGCGATTGGACGGTGCCAATCCCACAATTCCTCAGATGCAGCTTATTTCCTTCTCCGCTTCCTACGCCGCCTAGCGCGTCGAGCCAGAGCCCTGGACATTCTGGGACGGCTCACTGGGACTGGGGGTGCGGTGGCGGGTATTTCCTGAGCTCAGAGTTTGGCCAGGGACACATAGCGAGGGTTATGGCAGCGACAACAAAGAGGCCACGAAACGTTTTATTTTCTCTCCGTCAGTCTGCATTCACACACACACACACACACACACACACACACACACACACACACACACACACACACACACACACACACAGGGTCTCTAACCTCAAAGAATCCCACCGCCACCACCTCAGCCGAATCGATGAAGGCCTCTGCTGCAGGGACGTCAGTCAGCCTGAGGAGGGCGCTCTCTGCAGGGGTCAATCACAGGTATTACTGATTTTACCCAAAAAGTTATTCACTCAGCAACCAAATAAATCAGATTAACAATTAAACAAACAACACAGACTATGATTTTTACACAAACACACTCTCACCTTTTAACCTTTCTTATTTCTCCTTAATCCTGTGAAATGTTCTTTCTGGAGAGCAACAGCTTTCTCCTTTTAGAACTTCCATGCACACCATGGAACATAAGCCAATGTGAGAGAGATGTTTATTTGCCTGGAACTTTCCCTGAGTTCCTTTTTATTGGAGTTATCTTTGTAACTGTCTGACTCTAAAGGGCAGATTCTTTAGAGATGGCTTTAGCTCATTCTCTGAGCTCCTCACGTTCTTACCATGATCCAGTTCCACAAGTGTGTGCTGTAAGACCATCTCGATCCCCGTTCTATAAATCCTAGAGGTTCACATACTTTTACCACTCACAGAGGTTTGTTCTCAAAAGATAAATAATTAAGTGTGATATTTTAATCTCATTTGTTTAATTGGCTTCTCCTGTGGGTTCTTTATGAACATCCAACACTCAGTTTAAAACCTCAGTGAACAGTTCTTAGATCATTCAGACATTTTCTTCTTCTTCCACACATTTCTGTGATTAATTGAGCCCAAACGCACAGACACGGGTCAAACCCTGTTACTTAGATTATTTTGTAATTACAAAATGACTAACCAAGCTTCTGTAGGACACCCTAATGAAGTTCTAATCTAATTAAACACTAAAACATAAACAGCCCATTGGCTCTTCTACATTTACAGAACCTCACAACACAGAGGTATCAATAATAAATATAATAAACTAGAACCTTTTAGAATTGCCCTTCAGCTATCATTTAACGTTTCAAAATGACTCACTGAACCCGACAGAACCTTCTAGATAATCCACAGAAGAAAGCTCCTTCCATCAGATCAAATCTCTCACCTTTCTCCTCGGCTCTGCCACAGGAAGCCAACATACAAAGAACCAGAATAAGAAACATTTTGGACATGAGGACGACAAGCAAAAGACAAAGACCAAGGCTGAAGGACAGGTTTAAGCCGTGTTCCACTGTTACAGCTCTCGTGGGAACCACCAATGATTGTTGAGTCTGTGAGAAGCTGCCAGATGTCTGATAAGGGTAAGGTCAGAGTCAGTTAGGCTACGTGTCCAAATTTCTACCGTTAGCTTCAAATGATTTGGCAAACTTGATGAAGATGGGGAGAAAAGTTTGGGATTTTAAATCTAAGCTTTAATTAAAGGCAAAATAAATATTAGAAGCAATACGATTGGCATCCCTGACTTTAATTCTTTGTCCAACATGTTAGCACCTATAATCCTTCTCCTAAAGGTCTTATCAATTCAGAACTTCCCCAGATCCTTCAGGTTTGTGGATCCTCTACTGTAGAACCCCAGCTAAGTCTTTAACTAGGATAAGGTCGTGGACTGAACACTGAGGTTTCATTTGTTCCAGGATCCTTTTGGTCGATTTCTCTAAAGATTCTTCTCCGGCACCAAAGTACAAAGGCTTCAGTATTGTCCATCATCCAGCTTTTCCATCTCCAAATGATAAATAAAGACCATCATCTGGATTATTCTGCTCTTTGTTGGTATACGAGGGACACCTAGAGTCAGGAACCTAACCATGGAGAAGGAAGGTACTCAACTGATTCCAGATCAGCTCTACAAACCTCAGGAGATCTGGACTTTATGAACACCAGCAGTAAAGTTAGCTAAGAACCCATATTTTAGAGGTAGTCGTGACTCCTTCACAGTGGATGGCTTCTCAAGTCTTAGTGTTCCTTTGGGATGTGTGGGATTCCTGGAGAGCCAAGAAAATCTAGGACTTGAAGCTTAAACTTTGCCAGAGGTAAACAAGTTCACATCCTGGTTCTACCAAGCAACAATATGATGATCCATTTTTAGAAGTTTCAAGATTAACCCACTGAACACCAATGAGAAGAAGGTCCCTTTCTATAGAACCATCCTTCTATTGGCACCAAAGCCAAAGTTGATGCTCCGTGTTCTTAAGTTATGTTTTTGGTTTTTCATCAGATTTGGAGCCTTTTCATCAGAGCCCTGTTTGGTTTTAATGTGTTACAGTAGAAGTTCTCCCTCCAGCAGAGGTCACCGAGGCATTTTGAGTTTGCAAATAATAACCTACAGATCCCTCAGAGTGTGTTACTTATCCAGCCACGTATAACTCTGTGGAGGCTAATTAAAGATGCTCTGAGATGTAATGAGATAAAAATAGAGTGTCTAAAGTTAGATTGCTAATCCTCCCAACGAAGATCATGATTAGCAGTGACAGAGAACAGTAACCAAGGTCCGATTCCTCCACGTTTATTAGGGTTAAAGCAAAACAGCAAGCCAAAGCCAATCAATGAGGATATTTAAAGACAAAGGCAATAATTCTAAAACTTCTCAAATCTCCTGCTCGCCTTGATCACGTCTGCGTGACTGAATGTGTGAGTTGCTTCCATGTGATTGGCTGATTAGATTTGTTCCATTTTCCTGGATTTGTATCTGGAGAAGAAAAACCAAGCCCATGTCCCATGTTCTTCCTGATGTTTCACGTTTGCTCCACTACATTAATCCATTCACTGATCTCAGAGCTGCTCGTCCTCATGTCCCGGATCTGCAGGTACCCCGAAGTTATGCCTAAAAGTCACCAAAGCAACATCAGAATAAAAAAAAAAAAAAAAAAAAAAAAAAAAAAAAAAAAAAAAACATGGCATTTCCTCCTGTCATTGTCTAGATATTTATCCTAATCAATGTTAGGATTTGGGTGACTGTAGGACTGCAGAGAGGAAATGTTATGGAAAAATGAAACAATTGATTAATATTCCAAATTGTGAGAAGCTTCCCTTTAATCTCATGTTGTTTACACGTGGCTCACCTAACCCTACCTCCAAATACCTTCCAATCCCTCTCCCTGCTCATCTGGAGCAGTTTAGGATGAGATAATGTTCTGGAAGGGACCAGAGGGAGTGTGAGGTCGGGATTAGGCTGATGGGTATAAAAGAGGATGATGGGAGACAGAAGGTAGGAGAAAGACAGCAGGAAGACTTGAGGAACCAGAGCTCTACAAACCAAAGGTAGGAGGTCCAGTAGATATCTAAAGCATTTTTGTAGGATCCCCCGTGTCCTGTCCTGTCCTGTAGAACATGGTATGCATGGTATTTTATATTTATATGGAATGTTTGTTATCCTACAAGTTCTATCTAGAAATTAAGAAGGAAAAATGTGAGAACTGAATTAGGTGACATATTCTATGTGGAACTTCTGCTCTCTGAGACCTGTTATAAAGAGTTAACAGCGCTGTATTTGATTAGCACAATGCAGTTCAGGCCGTAAGAACAGACTGTAAACATAACCAGGATCAGGACTAATGAGACATAAAGGTGAGACCAGCGTGAACTTTTATCAACCCCAAATCAGAATAAGGTGGAACGGCGTGGAAAGTACTAATTAAAAAACGTGTGAAATGTACAAATGTGCCTCAAAACCTTTCAAAACTTTAACCTAACAAAAATCTGAGATCCTATAATGCAGACAGAAGAACCTTCACAGGACCCTGAACGCTGAGGTTCCACAGGTCTTGATCTAAAAGCAGGTCTAAAAATCCCAGGCTCTAAACAGAAGAAGCTTAATCCAGAGTTATAAGCAGTAGCTGAGCTGTAATAGGATTAGTTCATCCTGATTTTAGAGATGGTACGAGGGGGATTCATCAGATTACGTAGCTCTACCTGATGGACGAGAGACGAAAAAAAGATCAAACAGATTGGAAAAAATTTAGTAAACGCTTAGGGACTTGCATCTGATACCATCTTACCATGTACAGTCGATTTTTTAAGGCCTGGCTTTTGGGCACAACAGCAGCAGAGCTGGAGACTCGAACCCTCAACCTACTAGTGAACAGTTCAACCATTAAAATGGTGATCAAACGTGCAGATATTTACCTTCAGCTCTGACTCTGATTTTCCTCAGAATCAGGATTGAGGCAAAATGGACGCTCCAGCACCTGCGGATAAGAAGGGGCCCCCAAAATTCAAGCAGAGGACCATGAGGACCTTCAAGAGCAAGGCCCCGAGACCAGGACAGAAGGGCTTTGGGGATGATATCCCAGGAATGGAGGGACTCGGAACAGGTGATCATACATCATCAATTACTAAAAGAGGAAACAGTCTCAAAACCCTGCAGTGAACAGGGACTTATTTTAGTTCCAGGAACCTTCTGACAGAGCTGGGCATCCTAAATGTATTTTTATTTCTAAAATCTGTTTCATATAGTCAAAATAAGGGGGTGGGGGGGGGGGGGGGGGGGGGTCATGATTTGGGTTTGTTACTTGGCAGATTTTCTTAGTTCTTGGACTAAACGTTAAGATCAGTCCATGCTGTTCTCAGGTCCAATTGTCTCTCCTTTAGCGTCCTGATCTTAAGATTCTGGTAAATGACACCAACATGGTCCAGTCCAGAACTTCTGGGGTTTTCTGGTCCATAGTTCAGTAGGTTAACTGCAGTTCCAAAACAATCCCTTTAGTTTAACAGCTATGTTCCTTCATTTTTTTTTTTTTGCCCGTTTTTATCATCCATCCCAGGAGATCAAAGGGACGTTTTCCCAGCACTTTTTTTTTTGCAAAGTTTTAAAAGTGAGACATATCAGCAGATCAGAAAATATTTAAAAGTGGCCCCAATATTTTAAGAGTGATTTTAACACCATCCTCTCAGAATAAAGTGACAAAATATATCTGTAAACTCCAGTCGTAATTTTGTATGACCGACGTCCTAAAAAGGTCATAGAAATAGTCTGAAGATTAAAACGTTACTTAATTAACAAAAAAAAAAAAAAAAAAAAAAAAAAAAATCAAATTAAATAAAAACAGCCTGTGCACTGAAGAAATGTTTGAAGAAATATTTATGACGAGTAGTTTTAAAGGCATGCATTAGAAAAGCTCAAAAATGCACTTAAATACATATATATTAAATAATATATAAATAATATATTAAATAATTGTGATTATCATCAATTCTTATTTGCGCTTCAGATTTTTGCAAAAAAAAAATAAGATTCAACATCTATTTAAAAGTGGCTGTTATTTTAAGAGCTACAGCGATTTCAGCAATGTAACATTTTAAAAAATATATTAGAAAGCTACATTCATAATTTTGTGTGGAAATGACCGTTAAAATGTTACTTCTTAAATAAGTGCTAATTGCTTAAAAAAACGAAAACAAACAAACAAACAAAAAAACCCCCCAAAAAGCCTGCCTGAAGGAACATTTTAACAAATGCTTATGTAACATAAGTCATCCTAAAGACATAACACATTAATATCTTTAAGTCATAACGTATAAATCATTTATAAATATCAGGTTCCATAAAAGACGGAAACTTTTCAGACTCAATCGAACTCAGTTTAAAGTTCCTATACACTGTCGGGTTATTGTTGGGATTAATGTGATGTGTTGTTACATCATAACATGTGAACACTAATATAATAAGGGGGCGGGGCTTATACAATCAGCAGGGTTCCTACATTTTTTTTTAAGTGACATTGCATGACACAGCAGCGACCGGACAACCCAAGGCTGTAGAGACCTGGGTTCGAGGTCACACACAAACACCTGAGGGAGGGGAGGCCCAGTTGCAGCTTTATCTTTGTGTTAACGTTGTTTTGCTCCTCCCCCAGATTTCTCGGTGATTTGTCCATGGGAGGCATACGGCGATATGGAGCTGAGCGACCTGGCGAAATACGGAATCCTGTAGGGCTCCTCCCATTGCATTCCTTTCCTCTCCCTTCAGTTTGAGATGCTCACTCCGGCGCCACCTGGTGGTCCCATGCTTTCTGGATCAAGCCTTTTTTTCATGTTTATATAAAAAAAAATTTATGTAAAGCACAAATCTTTATTTTTCTGTCTAGTATGTGGAAACGAAATAAAAGACTCGTACAAAGACGTGACCCTTGTGTGCTTATACTTTAAAAAAACAGTTTATATGGACATTCAGATACAAATTACATCACAAATGGCATCCAAGTAATGCAGAGAGGAAAAAACCGAAACACACTCACGTTTGTAAACTAAAGGATAATATGCACAACATGTATCATATAATAATGTGCAAAGATGGAGGAGGTTATACGGCGGGATCGGGACGCCGGTTCTTTTCCGGGCCGGACTGTACAGCTGGACGTTACGCATAACCTGCAGCTTTAAACTCTGCGAGACCCAAAAAGCTCTTGGCTTCCCGAAATCTTCTGGAGATCTACAAGGGGTAAAGGGGGTTTGCTTGCTAATGACGTCGCGGTAACACTGAAAAAATTCATAGTGCAAAGTACCTAAGGACAGAATAAACCGAACACCCTTCTTGCCGGGTTTCCTCAATCCTGACGCTTTACGTTACAATCCACCCGACTCAAGGTCACGCAAACAGAACCAAACGTTAGCGTATCCGGTATCAATGCAAAGCTTTACACATATGAAATGTTCATCCTCACCTACAGTACGAGGTTTGGCTGGAAGTTAACCATTTTTTTTCTCGAAACGAAACCAATTTTGCCATAACGCACGTAAAGATCATGCAGGAAGAAAAAAAAATGTAGAGAAATCCTGACCACAGAATAACCTGCCTGCATTCATCTGATTGGTGGGGTTAATAAATTAGCTTTGGCGATTGGACGCCGCAAATCCCATTTCAGATTGAACTAAACTGACAAAAAAAACCACGTCAAACAAACCTAAGATCTATCCGTAGAAAAATAAAACGTACATATACTGCTTAAACGAAAAAAATGTGCTTCACAAAATTAATCTTTGGAACCAAAATATCAATATTCTGAATACAGGAGCCAAGATACACGTAGTAAAGCGAGAAAAAAAAAATACTAGGGAGTACAATTTTTAAAAATAAGCGAGGAAGGTTTCTCTAGTGAAATGACATGTTGCATATTCAACAACTACTCTAGCAAAGAAAAAAGGGGCGGAGCTTGTGATCCATAGCACGAGCGTATAAAAATGCTTAGTATTTTTTCGTTTTATCCAAAGCCATTCCATTAACTACGCAGGATTTTTTTAAACTCCGAACTTAATCAGGAGGCAACAAACGACTGAAATGGCGTCAAGGAAACGGCCTAATAATAATAATAAGTTGGTAACGTCTTGTTCTAATCTAGTTTATTTGCATATCGTCACTATCCAACGTTAAAGGTACGTCTTTTCAGAAAAGACCTCACGGCAGGAGGCAATCAACAAAAAGATCAAACGTAATTTTTCCGTATTTCTTTATGACGCATGGTCCCGTAACAGTTCCTGAAGCCTCGCGGTTCCTCCTTAAAGAACATTTGCTCTTCGGTTCCGATGCTCCTCTGTACGAGTAAATGTAGTGTGACGTACAAACGTTCGTCCATCAGAGTCCGGACCGTCCGCATGTGGAATCGGACGCTGCCGTTACTGCATGCATGTGTGCACAGAGGAACGTGTCAAAAATTAAAAAGGAAAAAAAAAAACAAAAAAAACGAGCTTGGTTGTTTTTTTCTTCCGTGCAATACCTTAGTCCTCAGTCCGTAAAAATTAGGTGTATTTGATTTTTTATTTTTTTAAAAACCCAGGTGTAGTGTAGACGTATGTTTCCACTCTTGCAATTTCACTTCCAAACAGTCCAGAAAAGAAAAGAAAACAAAGGCTCCAAACTGACTAAAGGTCTGGACGAGTCGCTGGAGCTGTGATGTTCTGGACTTTAGTAGGGCGAGAACCTGCTGTATCCTCCCCGATACAGGGTGGCCTACAGGAGAACAACAACAGGTTAGCACAACGCTAATAACTCTAGCTAACTAACTACCTTCATTTTTTTTTTTTTTTTTGCATAACTAAGCTATATGAATTTCAATTATTAGCCACAGAACTAAAACATGCTAATCTGACACCTATACGGCACAACCCTAATAATAGAGCATTAATACTAACAAGCAAAAGCCAGAATTTTCATTCAGATATAAAAATGCTAAAGAGCTAAATAAGCTAAACCTGACAATATATAAATGTAAGATATACATTTACATAAATGCTTTTATTTTAAGCTGTAAACACTTGTAACATTAGCCATATGCTAATCAATACTCTACAAAAACATTAATACTAACCAGTTAGCTAACACAAAAGCTAAACTGACTCCTAAATGTTATAAGAAAGCTAAATATCTAAGATAAGCTAACCTGACAGGATTTCTGATTATTTTTAAGGTATAACACTTGTAATGTTAGCCATATGCTAATTTGTACCTTAAGAAAATAACTAACACACATGCTAAGCTGACAGGAATTTTCACTCATAAATGCTATAAGAATGCTCAATAGTTAAAACAAGCTAGCTGAAAAGGATTTCTGACAGGAAAACTGCTAAAGATAACTAATATAAGCTAAACTGATGTAAATATGTATAATTCGTCCATGTAACTGTTAGCCGAGTAGCTAACAAATAAGCTGCTAACTTTAGCTAAACTAAGTGTGATTACTTGACAGGAATTCCAAATCAAGTAGCAAATGTGCCAACATGCTTTTGTTAGTCCTTAGCTACCTGCTAATCTTTAGCTTTATTAACCCATCGGTAGCCCTGAGCTCCCGGTCCTTACTCTCTTGTTAGCTCTTAGCTTATGCTAGCCTGTGTTATCCCATAGCTTTATTAAATCTCACCACCTTCTTAGCATGTAACCGCATCTTATCTTTTAGGCACATTGCTAGGCATTAGTTCCTTGCTAAGCCTTAGCTTTGTTAACCCATCATTAGTCTTTAGCAGCTTCTCATTAACCCTTAACCTTTTGTTAGCACTTAGCTTCCTGCTCTGACCTTCTTGTTAGCTTTTAGATTCTCATTAACACTTAGCCTTTGTTAGCCTGTGTTATCCCATAGCCTCTTCTTAGCCTTTAGCATCTTCATTAGCCCCTACCTCCTTCTTTCATTACTACCTTATTAGCCTATAGCCACCTGCACCCTGTTAGCTTTATTAACCCATTGTTAGAGTTTGGCCCTTAGTCTTTGCTAGCCCGTTGCATCCCACAGCTTTTTGTTAGCACTTTTTAAGCAACCTGTTAGCCCTTACGATCTTCTTAGCATTTAGCTTTCTGTTGGCTCATTATTAAACACAGAAATGGTTTAGCATGCTCATGCATCATTTTATTTTTGGCTAGCCTCACCATCGCTCCCACTCCGTACGCGGCAGCTGCAGGAGCTGCTAGCGCTGTGGCGTAGGGGTCTGCTGCGTAGACGCGCCCGTAACTAAAAAACAAAGACGTAGCTTTGAGATGTCATTTTCAGAAAGAAAATGGCACACAGCATGAACACAGTACGCTAACCTGTCGCTGTAGGCCGCCGCCGCTGCAGCCGCTGCTGCCGCTGTTGGTCCCGCTACGGCAGTCGGCTGAGCGTAGCGATACGCGGCATAGCCTCCCTACATTCACAAAGAAAGAGAAACATTCACAGATCGGGTCGTCTCTGTTAGCATCAGCGCTAAGGAAGCTGAGCGCCTTACGTAGGTAATTAAACACGTATTAGCCGTTAGCGGTATGGAGGATAAACAAGCAAACTGGCATTAAATACAGATGCAACGTTTTTGTTTAGCCGTGAGAGTTTCTTCCTCAACGACAAACCGGAGAAGTTTTATCGCAGAGCGAAGTCGCTTTAATGTTGCCGCTTTTATCGAAGAGGAAGAAACAAACGGAAACCAGTCGTAATTATAGGTGCACACAGCCAGGGTGCCACGCCGCGCCCCCAACACCCCCAATGCACAACGCTAACACACAACACGGGGTGAGCAAGTCCATTACTGTGCCATCACACACACACACACACACACGCACACACTCAGGTAAACAATGAGATTAAAGGAAACGATCAGTCACACTCACTCAACATTTACACACACTCACACACGCTCTCTCTCACACTCTCACACACAAAGACAAAGACAGACAGCATGCACCCCAAACTGAACACGGAAATAATAAAAACAAGCCGTTCCTGCCAATCACACCACTGCATTCTACCCTAGAGCCAATCAGGTAATAACTCCCACATTCCACCACACACCTGCAGGGGCAGAGGGAGGGAGGGGGCGGGGCAGAGTAAAGTAAGGATAGAAAAATAAGCATGAAAAGATTCAATAAAAAAAGAATTATAAACTAGAGAGAGAGAACGCACAAGATGACAAATGGAAATAGGAGGCAAAGCAAAGGAAAGAAGAAAAATGATGGAGGTCTGAAATGCTATAAAAAGGAAACGGGCAAGAGAGAGAGAGAGAGAGAGAGAGAGAGAGAGCGAGACAGAGAGAGAGAGAGAGAGAGAGAGAGAGAGACAGAGAGAGACAGACAGAGAGAGAGAGAG
>JAVSBU010000015.1:1212084-1230615 GCA_033118015.1 Loricariichthys derbyi
AAGAGCAAGAAAACAACAAAAGGAAAAGGAGGAGAGAAATGAAGGCGGGAACAGTATCGGACCAGACCGGACCGGACCGAGGTACGAAGTTAAGAAGGGCAGGCACACGAGAGAACAAGAGCCAAGTGTGTGTAAAGGAGTGTGTAACGCTCTGTGCATTCAGCCTGCTCCACCCGCTCACCGTCTGTGTGTGTGTGTGTGTGTGTGTGTGTGTGTGTGTGTGTGTGTGTGTGTGTGTGTGTGTGTGTGTTTTCTCTTTGTAAGACCTCAATAAACATGTCCACGTCACCACTGAAGCTTCTCTCCTCCATCCTGTGTGGATTTAATATGACGTTATGAATCATGGCTTTGTCTCATTTTATACTTTATTATGGTTTGGAGGTTGATTGTAAAGCTTATCACATTTTTTTCTTAAATTAACTTCACATTTAAAACACACGGATTCATAAATAATTAAAACTTTCATAAAAAAATAAATGAATCCTTTAGTTAAATCCACTCCAGGTCGAATAAATCTGAGTTTTTCGCTGAACAGAAGCAGCTTGTGTTTGGATTAAGAGCAGAGCAGGACGAGAACCATTTGGACCTTCACTCCTTACAGAACCTTATGGAACAGGGAGGTTCATAGTAAAACCAACTCACAACCCAAACTCAACTGATATTTTATTTTGGAGCTCTGAGGGTCTGGGTTTGATTCTGGGTTTGAGATGGAACCGTTCAGGGCCCATAGTCTCTAGATCCAAAACATCCTCTGGGATTTTGCTCTTTTTTTAAAGTTTTGTTTCCCCTTTTCCCCATAGCGTTTCAAAAATATGGCCAAAATCACACCGAACACCACGGAGTCTCCTGAAGCCTGGACTCTGTCCAAACCCAAAAGTGTTCCTCCAGAAAAGGAGCTTAAAGCACGAAGCATAAAAACAAAGAACGTACCTGTTTGAGTGAGCACAAAGGAACTCACGTTTTTAGCCTTCGTACATTTATTAACTCCCAAAATAAATTATATAAATACAGAAACAATCCTCAGAACCACAGACTTAAACAGGACTGGATCCAAAATCACATCATTTAATACTGCAACTCACAAACAACTCACTAAAAGGGATTTTAACATCATTATGACCTACAGTAACAACTTATTATTAATTATATCATTCTTAGCAGTCAGATATTTAATTATTTAAATAAAAATGACTGATTTATTACCTTATACAACCAATAATAATGTTAATAATAATAATAATAATACACATTTTAACGAGCCATTAACAAATCCATAAATACTCACTAATGAGCCTGAGATTTTTTTCCTGTTTGTCGACCTGTAAGTCACTTTATTATTTACTCATAGCAAAATTTAAAAAAAAGTACGTTACTTACCATGTTTAGGTTTAAAGCTTTTATTGGACATTATTTTAAAACATTTACCTTTCAAACTTCTAGAGCTTTTCCCCCAAACTGATCTAAATAAATATTTAAATCCACAGCTCTAAGTGAACCTACGACGACAGAGGCAAGGAAAAACTCCCAAAAAGGTTAGGAAGAAACTCTGGGAGGAACCAAGACTCTAATTAGCTATCTGATTAATCAAGTTCATAATTATAGTTTAAATGAACAGAAACTAAATATAAAAATTAGACAAGAATATATTTTTAAAAATATATAAAAAATAAAACAATATTGTTTACCGCCTACAATAGATTAATAAAACAAAGTATAATAAAATAAAGAAGATAAAACTTAGATAAGATAAAAGTAAACATAAAAAAATAAAATAATGTATTCATGAAAAAGTCAATACAAATAAATATATTTTTTAATGTTTTAAATTATAAAGGGCTCAAAATCCAAAATATCACTGTAAAAATTAAAAAAATAAATAAATTCAGCTTAATCTACTGTGCATTCAGTTATTTGTTATTAAATTAAATTATTTTGTCCATAATTAAGTCGTTGTGACACACAGCCTCCAGCTGCTTATAACTTTTACAAAACAGCACAAATTACATTAAATAAATCTTTTATTAATAAATAAGAGCTGGTGACACAAAGCATCACTTTTTCTGGTCTTTATTTTGTAATGTATGATTTCCTGATAATCTGCTTTTTATAATTAACAAATCCACGTCCTATCAGGACCCCTAACTTTAACATGTTCTCCCATTTTCTCCTTAACTCAGCATGTCTATTTTATCTTCTGTTAATCCACATACTAAACCAGACTTTTAGATCTTCATGGTGCTGAGTTTACACACGATTCAGACATAAATTTTGGAAACATTTTTGATTTTCATAAACTGGTTTAGTTTGTGTGTCTCTCAATTTCAACTCCCAAACATGTTTTCTCTTTATTTTTGGATGCAATGCATTGATACAGTCTGTAACTTTAATCTTTGGGTTTAAATCCATCTAGGTCTTAATGTTCAGATTTGGATAAAAACAGAGGGGCTAAACTCCGGGTCTGATCAGCACCGATATGAAAGAATTCAAGATTTAACCCGGAGGTTTAAAGACATAAAGCAAAAATCTCACAATAAAAAAGCTCGATACGAAGCAGAACAAAAGCAAATCCTTTCACAGAGACTAATTAATTAGCGCCGTGTGTGTGTGTAACGATCCTCATCGATGGCACACGCCCTGAATTATTGCACAAACAGTGGTCAAAGGTCAGCGTTGCCATGGTTACAGACGTGCGTGCACATACTCCCATCGTTCCCACAAGGGCAATTAAACACACTGACTAACAGCATTAGCATTATTAGCACTAGCGCTGCTGATCATCAAAATGGCCACGGCTGTTAATATGAACTCAAAGTGTTTAACTCAATAAACAGCTTCACTAACTCACCTTCCTACAACCATTACAGACTGCAGCCTCTCCAAATAAAACGCCTCCATTAGCACAGCGCCGCTTAAACCACACAACATGAGCTCTGATACTCAGCTAATGTTTCGGTATCACTTTGGTTACAGAATAAAAGCAGCCATATGCTAACAATTTAGAAATTTTTGGGATCTGTTAGCATAGCACCGCGTTCATATTAGCCTTAAAGAGACACTGGTGATTCCACGGCAACATCAACATTCAAATTACGACAGCATAAAAACATTAACTACATTTCTAGTAACAGAACCCGTGCTAAAGAAGCTAGCTAACCTGGTGATAATCAAAGCAGTGTTTGTTAGCACAGTGCTACACTCATATTAGCATTAAAGTATGGCTTAGAGTTTGTCTCAGCTTAAACTATTTCAATTTTAACTATAAAAGCATGGCAGCTAACATTTTAGCCTTTTAAACCCGAGTTAACCTTGTGGTAATCAAAAAAAAAAAAAAAAAGTTTTTAAATGACCCAAGTACTATAGAAAGATCAGAGCTGAAGCTAAATTTCATATTTAATCAAATGGTATGGAATGGTAACTAAATGATCCAGCTAAAGTTTTAGCCTTAAAACCTGTGTTAAAGAAGCTCGCTACCCTGGGGTTAATTAAAACTAGTGGTTGTTAGCACAGTGCTACATTCACGTTAGCATTTCTTTAGCTTTGAATGCTAAAGAGATTTCATGTCTGTTAATTGAATTACTAGAGATGAAAATGTGCCCAAGTTTTAGTCAACATGTACTAAGCAAAATTAGCAAAGCTAATTAATCAAATAAAAAGAGTTTCTATCATATATTTAGCCTGGCGTGCTCATCAGTGCAGGAGTATGAAGCGCTCGCTAGCATGAGGTTGAGGATTTTCCAAAGTGCCTAATCTTCCTTCTAATCGTGTTTATTAGCTTAAAAATGAAATGGTAGAAAAAGTGTGTTGGCGTGGAGATAAAGGTGTAAACACGCCATCGTGCTACACGTTATCTGGATCTGTGGCCGCGAGAGTCTGCGACCCAGGACGAGCACGCGCAGCCAGCGCTAGCATATCAGTTAACCGCCAGCGTGAGAGAGAAATCCTCCCCCATCCATCTGTCCGGCTGCACAAGGGATCAGGCCGCGTAAAGCCGGCTCCTAAACGAGCGTAGATCTCGTTAGCGCTGCAAAAAGCTGCTTTACTGTTAGCGATAGGGATAAGTCGGCTTGAGCGCAGAGCGAAAGCCGGGCAAACATCAGACGCTAACGTTTAACCTCCTGTGATAAGGGGAAGGGTGAAAGTCCAAAGCTGGCTTGGTCCCTTGTTCATGTCCAGTGGGTGAAGGTTTGCACGCTGAGGCTCTAGCAGCCTGAACATGGTGAATCAGTTCCAGATGAAGCAACGCTAAGCTCAGACTGAGCTTCAGACGCGATTTGATCTGCACTACGGACTCAAACCGCCATGCTAGCAACACCGAGCTGCCATTTTCTACAATGAAAAGCCCACTGTGTCTCAGTCACACAGAACCCAGCTTTAAAGTCCTACGGGTTTATTTTTAAACCCTAACCTTATGTCAGATTAGTAAAACAGATTTAGGACTGCAGTCTAACATACAGACAACAATATTATATTATACTAATGTCTATAATATAAACTAAAGTTTGTGGACACCCAAACGTTATTATTATTATAGTATGGAGTTTGCTCCAACAGAGTTTGTTCTGCTAAAACAGTTTTGATTTTGGAACGTGACTGTGAGTCCCCTTCAGCATTAATCTGCATTTTCAAAGTGTCTGATGGAGTCGAGCACAAATCCAAATCCAATTCCAAATACATGTACAAATCACTGATTGTATTTAACCAGGTTATTTTTAATTCTCAGATTTAACTGCTAGATATTATTTTAAATTAATGATAAGTTTTAACGATCAAGATAGATTTGTGTGTTTGACCAAGTAAAGTTTTTTAAAGTTATTTTCAGTTACATTATGCATTACAAAAAATATATTTGAATTTAGGGTAAATGGAACACCAAGATCCTGCACAGCAGTTTATTATTTAAGGGACAAATAAATAGCAGTTCAGTACATTTATAGTCTTCACCCGATTCCTTCGTGGGCAGGGTCACAGAGGTGAGATGGAAAAACAAAAATCACATCAATCCTAACACTTTCTACTCCTGTTCATTTTCCTTAATAAAAACACAAACTACTACAAACTAAGTGTAATTGTATAACAAACAGCCGTGTCTGAGGGCGAGTCAGAAATGCAACAGGGACCACCGTCGTACCCTCCAGAGTTCTGTAAGAGGGACACCGGGTGATGATAAACAGCTACATCAATCTGGGACCACAGGAACAGCAGGATGGGCCATACTGCTCCAGGAGATCAGCAAGTTCTAATAGAAACCGTCTAACACGATTCAGCAGAGCTCCTGATATCTCCATCGATCTCCACCTCTTTGGAGTCTCACCATGACACGAAAAACAAATGCTGGTGTGACGTTAAATAAACATAATCAAAACTAAAACATCTTTAGTAGATCTTCGTAGTTGACGTGCTATGACACAGACAAGATAACAAAAACCGAATAAGAACAAATAAATCTGAATTTGTTTAAATATTTCAGCCCTCATTTATTTAAGCTCCACTGTTTGTCTTAACCAAAACCAAAAGCTTTTGATCTGATATGGTCTTCGTGCTTGCGTTTTTTTTTTTGGGCTGCAGCGAGTTTATTTGCTGGGTATAAAAAGAGCAATGGTGTCGTATTACATCAGAGAATTTTAAATAAAATCAAAAAGCAAAAGCAAAAACTAGTCACAGTTTGAAGCAGGAAGCTGCACCTCGTTTTATTCATGTACATAAAAGCAATTTTGAATTGAACGCTCATTTAATTCGCAGGCTGAGGTCAGAAATGCTTCGGCGCCGACGGATTTACTGGGTGTAAGTGATGTCGGTGGAACCGGGCCTGACATCGAAGTGGAGTATGAGCTTTTCACGGCAGGTAATCATTCTGCTCTTCAGCAGCTCCTCTCAAACGCTCGCTCTCAATGCGTAAAATGAGTCATTCTCAGACTCTCCTCTCTCTCTCTCTCTCTCTCTCTCTCTCTCTCTCTCTCTCTCTCTCTCTCTCTGCACTGCGGCCCAGCTCAGCTCAGATCGATACCATTTTTGGGCTTCGGGGCCAAAGCAATACCTCTCGACCCTCCCCCACACGTCCACCCTCACCCGTCCATCTGCCATGTGCCGAGTGTATGAGAGCCAGGAGAGTGTTTGCAGTTTGGAGGAGGTGTAGAGAGAACCATTAAGCCGAGAGAACGAACCATTAGACAGCACAGCACACACACACTTCAGCTCAATTACCCCCAATTCCAGGTCCAACAGAGGAGAGGACAGGAGGCACAAGTCATCCGATGGATGGCCTGAGTGAAAAAGCCTAAATAATGCACGCTAGCGTCCGAACGCCGTCCAGCAGATGGAAAGCATTAAAACATAAGAGTAGGAGCCAGTGGAAAAATACCAGCTCCGGCGTCTGCGCTGCTCCGCTCGGCGCTGGGTCCGGACGATCCGATATCCAGACTGCGATACAGTGAGGATATTCCAACAAACGCAGTCACGTGGGCGTTACCAGTAATTTATCCTGACTCACGCCGCCATTACGCCTCACAGCTTCACTGGCACCTTAGTCAGCCAGCGTCAATAAATCCAAATACTGTGATACACACACAAGGCACGAGGATACGAACAGCAAGTCAAACTGTAAAACATAAACCCATATCTGTACAAACACCCATCCTGATTAAAGCCCTCGCTTCATTCATTAAATCTCTACAATCATGCAGGATCAACGCTTGATTCATTTTTTCAGCAAAACCTCAAAACGTTACAAAACAATCCCTTTTCTGCCTTGATATTAAACTTTAAACTGTCACAATGTGTCATTTTTAGCAGAACGGTGATTCTGATTGGAGGGAACAGGCTACATAACAAACAAACAAACATCAAAGCTTTTTAACAGCTTACAGACTAATGTAGGATCGTTAAACCAAAACAAATGGTTGGTTTGTTTATGGAATGTTACAGGTTATATTGAGACCAATCAAACACTTTGAAGTGACAAATTAACCTAAAGTATGTAAACTCACTCAGGAATCTCGAACTGTGCAGCAACTTCACTAACCAACCAAAAAAAGCACTGAAATTAATGATTAAATTAAATATTAACACAATGCACCCCAACTGTCCTGTGTCTCTGTTTCCTGCACGGTTCTTTCCCTAATTTTTTTCCCTTCTCCTCCCCCCACATTCTAGATCTGAATCTGCATAATCTAATTATTAATTTTTGTTTACTTGATGAGAAGTGAAAGCTCTTACAGTAAAAGCAGCGACTGTACAGAATTAGATCAGAAACATGAGATCATTCTCACATTTTGTATCTGCATCTCATTTTATTGGTCTGTCGACGCCAAACGATGCAGCACCGACTCAGCAGCAGCTCTTTAACCTCGTAATAAGATCTCACTCCTATTTATTAGAACTCAGAAAAATGGTGCAAAATCTGTGCAGCCACAATCCTAACGTCTCCACGGCTCGGCTGAATAATCCTTACAGAGGCACAGCATGCATTTTAGATTTTTCCACACACACACACACACACACACACACACACACACACACACACACACACACACACACACAGAGTCCAGTGGAGTCTGGAGAGGCCTCAGTAAAACAAAACGTCACTGAAGATAAAACATCACACGCTGAAGCTCTAGTCTGGAATCGCTCAACATCCGGCCCGTCTCCCTTCCCCCTTCATAATTCCCCGTCCCTCCCCCTCCTGTCTTAAACGCATACAGATGTGGAGGAATTGGGATCAGAGCGACCTCATAAGATGGCGAGAAGAAAGAGGCTCATCACCTCAGCAGTACATTCCCATGATGCCTCACCCCTTAATGCCCAGAAATGACAAGGTACGAGGCTAATCCTGCAGAGAGCAGGGCATGGAATAAGAGGGTGTGTGTTTAGGACTGCACACACACACAGACTCAATGATACACCAGCTCTGTTTTACTCTGGATTGTTTATTCAGCGCCACAGATGCATGTGACCGATGGACCAGGCCGTAGTCACAAGGCTGCACACGGCAAAACAGGCAGCACGGTGCTGGGGCACGGTTATGGCAAGCTCCGATGCTACTGCTGATGTGATGACCACCACCAGGGTTCATTGAGGAATAAGCAGATTATAGATGTGGACATATTGCATATTGTGACAGATTAACGTTGTGGTTTTTGTTTTCTTGTACCCTGTATGCACCCACACCTGCACAGACTCACCTGAAGCTCAGAGTCACATTTCTCTACAGATCACATAAGCATTCATCCATCTGCAGGACTGTTACTGTTCTAATGACTAAAGGTCCTGCCCTTCAATCGAGTCGTCCTCTGCACATTTTCATGCAATTCTGAATGGCCTGGGTGTGATTCCTTCATGTTAAAGCCTAAACACTTGTTCAGAAAAATGTAAATGGATGCTTTTTCCCATCCTGCTGTTGACAGGGTCCATTAACACCCCGCTGGTGAACTCCGGATGTGACATGGGTGCATATTGGCCTGCGGCAGCTTACAAATCTCGGGTCATGTGGTGCATCATGACCCCAAACAAAAGCCTCTCACACAACCTGCACACACAGACAAAAGCATGGTGCTGTCCTTACCTGGCCCATGTCCCCTCCGCCCTCCATGCGGGGTCTCTTGCACTCAGCCCCCACCGAGTCCCCGAGGGGCGCTGCGGCCGGTCCGTGTGCGTCAGGCTCCGGGTCTCCTCTCTTCATCCCCCGCACCGGGTTCGGACTCGGGTTCTGGTTCTGTTGATTCTGGCCGGCGGTCGCCTCCAGGTCCCTGCTGTCCCGCTCCATCAGTCCCCGGCTAACGGGCAGCATGATGGACGCAACGTCGGTCGACATTAACATTGAAACGCGCCGCCGTCCCCCCCTTTGTTCGCGGTGCTGATCTGTTAATCACGGACCGTGCGCGGCTTTTCTCCTTTCTCTAAAAATAAAAAATAAAAATAAATCCTCCCTCACCGGATTCGCTTGGTCCTTAAACCGCGGTGTTGTTTTGCTCACAGGCTGCTGGACGTGGTGGCTCTTTATTGTTGCTTCCTTAAAACAGGCCGGCGGTCATTAAAAAGGCGCTTTAAGATCAGAGTCGGTTACTTTGTTGCTATATGAGGGTCCGATCAAAGCTCAGCGCGCACGGATTCGCTTACAGCGCAGCTCCCATTATCAGCTACCCGGGGCCTAAACGCAACGTGAGGGCTGGAAAAAATGGTGTGTGTGTGTGTGTGTGTGTGTGTGTGTGTGCGCGCCACAGAGAGAGAGAGAGATCTATACGTGTCTAAACCTCTCCGCAGATTAAACGAGCAAAGAGCAAAAACAAGGCGAGAATAAAGCGGCGGCGCGGCGCGCGGAACCCGGAGGAGCCTCGCTTAGGAAAACTGGCTGGTTAAGGAGGACGGAGGCTAAATGCTATGCTCCATATCCTACCTCAAAGGAAGGGCGATTTACCCCTCCCTCCTAATCCTACTAAAAATGAGCCTGCGCGGAGTCCCACCCGGTTCGGATCTTAGAAGAGGCTGGCGGCTGGAGGCGTTCGGTTTCTCCCAGTCATCGTTTATGCTGCTCCGGTTCGGTCCGAGCTGCTGCGGCCGCTTTTCCCAGACAAAAGGAGTCGCGGTGCTGTGTGTGTGTGTGTGTGTGAGCTGCTCGGTTTCCTCTCTCTCTCCGTTTCTCCCTCCCAGTCGGTGCGCTGTGTTCCTGCGGCGTGTGCTGAGAGGAAGCAGCGTCCTCCTCCTCCTCCTCCTCCTGGCCCTCTCTCATTACAGTGGAAACCCCCTCCTTCTCTCTCTCTCTCTCTCTCTCTCTCTCTCTGCGGTTTGTTCCTCATACACACACTGCGTCAGATTTTCTCCTGGTCCAAACCCCTGGGATAACCGAACCTTCTCATTCCATGCATCTAATACTGTATGTATCATTCAATCTCAGCAATGCCACTCTCCACAATAAACACTTTCAACCAGATTCCAAAATGTTTTGGCTTTTAGAGTTTTCTTCTCTGACCAATTCACACAAAAGCTATTCCAGATCCACCACGGTGCTTAACGGTTGGTCGGGTGACCTTTGCTGACTGCATTCATTTAATCTGGAACTTTGTCTTTATAAGCTCATATGTTTATTAAATTCCTTTCTGTGTGAGATCATGATGGAAATATAAAACACACAACAAGCTGAACATTCAAAGCAGAAGCCTTATCACTTTCACGCCCTAAACTCGATCGTTTTTATAAAAAACTTAACACAAATCCAAAAGAAACACCGCATATGATACTAAAATGACTCTGTGTATTATCTGAATTTATTTGCTTTTTAAAAAATATTTATTTTCACTATTCTTTTAGTTTGGTTCTTTTATCTTATTTTACTCCTCAATGTTTTGTTTTCTCTATAATGTTACCTGTTAATATATTTTAATTATTTTATTTCTAAATTTGTTCTCTGTTAATATTTTAGTTAGCAAAATCTCCCAAACAGGTTTGGCCCCTTTTTGAGTTTTGGTCGTCCCAAACTTTCTCCCTTATAAAGTTTAGGGAGTTTTTCCTTGCCACTGCTTAACATGTTTAATTTGGGATTATAAATTAGAAGACTATTTTAAACTTGCACTTAGACATTGCTCTATTGTAAAAAGTGCTATAGAAATAAATCTGACTTGACTTCGATGCTTGGGTGGCCTATAACCCTCTAACTCAGGTTCAAGTTTAAGGGGTGTGAGCTCTTAAATTTATTCAAATGGACAAGGTCCTTTGGTGGATAAGCCCATAGATTGGTCACCTACTAAACAGAATTGATTTGTTATAATATAACTACTGGTACACTTGGAGCTCGGTTGGCACTGAGGTCTAGTCTGCTGCACACTGCCACAGTGACCCAGGTTCGAGTACTGGTGGTTCTGTCTGGCTGGGTCTGGTAGGAGTCGCTGTTTCAGCTCCATTGGACGTTGTGTCACCTCCCTCAGCCATATGACTTGAACTTGTGGTGCAGTATTGTCTGTATTATATATTCATGGTATATACAGTATAAACATATTTACACCTAAAATATTAATCAAAGTCTTTGCGTTCAGTCAGGGACACTGGGTTGTGGGTTCAAAGCCTCTCCTGGAATTCATTAAGCGCTTAATATTGGTTCTCTCATAATCACATCCCGCAGTAGTGTGTGTGTGTGTGTGTCTGTGTGTGTGTGTGTGTGTGTCCTTCTGCAGTATAAGATAAAACAGTTCGGAATTTTAAGCCCTGCGTAGTTCTGTAGTTGTATGTCGCCCCCTGGTGGTGAACGTGGTCGTTGCTCTGTGGGTGTCATGTGTGGCGCTGCAGGGCTAAAATTAGAGGTGCGTCACTTCCGCTTTCCGTGTCCCCTTTGGAAAAAGGCAGTGGGTGCAGCTGCTTACAAAACCTTTCAGAGCCCTGCGCGTTTCTAAAATCGGTCCCAGCGTTGATCAAACAATTTACATTATAGGACGAGCTTAAACAAGGACTGAGCATCAAACCTTATTTTATATTTATTTTATTATCTTCAAAAAACATTCATGACACGCTACATAAACTTCATGGCCAAAAGTATGTGGACAGCAGACCCTTCACACCTATGTGAGGTTGCTGTAAATCCCATTCTAAAGCCACAGTTAAATGGCTTTTTTGTTCCATTTTGGATCGTGTCTTATTTTCATGTTCTGATTCGTCCCAGAAACGTTCGGTGAGGTTGAGGTCATTGTTCAGTGCACGTTGTTGGAGTTCCTCCACCCAAACTGGTCAAACCACGTCTTTATGGAGTCATGCTGGAACATGAAGTGCCCTTTCCCAAACCTACCACATAATTGCATATAACTGTCTAAAACGGCCATAGCATGCATGTCAGAAAACTCAAGAAGAACAAGAAGCTATTAAAATAAATCTGGGGCATAATGAAAAAAAATAAATGTTTGATCAGGCTGAGTTTCTAAAGAGATACCCCAGACTTTGAACGTCTGGGACAACTTGGAGAACTTTTATGACCATTACTAAGAAGTGTAAAGAATGTGGCACAACTGCTCAGACAAGAACGTCCTTCATAAAAAGTCAAAAGCCCAAGAAGCAGCCAAAAGGTCGAAGGTTACTCAGGAGGGGCAGGAGGGCTGAAATTTGAAGAGCTGTATACTTTGCTGGGGACAAACTCTTTCAAACCTTCCACATAACAAAGCTTTATGAAAGACATGTAAAAAGAGCAATGTTCTTGACAAACCACTGTTCAAATTCATGTTTGGACTTCTGCAGGTGGTCTAAACCAAACACCCTGAGAACACCATGCCCAGAGACAAAGGCAAGATTGATGGAGCCAAAACCTGCAACAGACATGAGATTAGGGTGAAGCTTCACCTTCCATCAAGACCACAACCATAAGAAACCTGATAAGTTACAAAGAAGTGATAAGAAAGAACCTCAATATTCTAGAGTGTCCAAGTCAAAGCCCAGACCTCGAGTTGATTGGAAATCAAGATTTGATATCTGACAGAGCTAAATGAATATTTATGTCATTAGAATTAGACTTCTGCTTTTGGTTTACATGTTTATGTCATAGTAAAATAAAACAAATGGTTAAGAAGTGTATGTGTGTGTGTGTGTGTGTGTGTGTGTGTGTGTGTGTGTGTGTGTGTGCGTGCGTGCGTGCGTGTGTATCAATCAATCAGTCCGAGCTGCAAAGACCACAAAATGACAAAGATCAAGGAGGTTTGAATATTTATTAGAGATTACAATGTGACCCATCCCAAAATTGGTACCCTAAGCCAGATTTGTCCATCAGACTGACAACACATTTCCACTGCTCCACAGTCCAGGAGGGATGAGCTTTACACCAGCGTGGGATCATCTTAGGTTTGAGCTCGGAGGAAACCCGCTGAAATTCTTTGAAGGTTTTTGGCACTCCATCATGGCTTTGAGCCTTTTAACTGTTCTTGCTCTACCAGTGCCAGAGTTTGTCACCTTAATCACCTTAGCAGTAGGTGTGGCTTAAACACCTGAATCAGGAGGCGTGTAAAGTGTATGAAGTCATCATTTCTCATCAAGAGCTTAGAAGCTGAATGTAAGGACATTTGTTCATAATCTGCTTTTATCTGGACTTAATAATTACTAATAATTCCTGAGCACAAATGGGGACTGCTGGTGCCCCTCCCAGGGCGTCTCCGTACTTCACTAAAGAAGGAATTACAGGAATTATAGGTTACAAAACCTACCACAGGATGAGATTATTATTATCATCATCTCATACATCATAATGAACAGGACATGACCCCAAATTACCCCAAATATCCCAAACATGGCACACCTACAGCCAGTGTCTCTCTGATTTAGAGAAGACTCAGCTGATACCACAAGGCTTGGGAACCCAATAGAACTTTCTATAGTTCTGCTTAAATACGAGTTATTATACTCAGATTTCCTAAAAGTCTTCACAGTAGATAAAGAGAAACTAGTTAGAAAATCAAGATAAAAATGTTATACTGGCCTCTTCTATTTAGTAAATGAGTTTAAAATGAGATCTGACACAGATTTATTAATAAGAATTTATTTTAAGATTTTTTATTATCAATTATAAAATTTCTGATTAAACAGAAATAGTCTGAAAGTCACAAAAGTCCATAAAATATTATACTATAAAAAAACTGCAAATAAAACAAAAACAGAAGTATTATATACAAAAGCATGTTAAAATAAATAAAAACAAGAAGTAAATAAAAACTAACTTATGTGTTAGCCTAACCGGCAGCACAGTGCACAATGGGAGACCCTAGACAGGGCACCAGTGGTATTAATATATTTTTTTGAGATGTTATCAATATTTAAAAAATAAAGATATTTATATAAAATTTTTGTTATATTATTAATTTTTTATGATTCAAATTTTTGTGATTAGAAATATTTAAACATTTGTGTTGTTAGTAATATTTAAAACATTTTTGTAATATTACATTTAATTCACTGTGATATTATTTAAAATGTTATATTATCCACATTTATTGTTTTGTGATATTTATATTTAAAGTTATATTATCAATTTTCAGATTTTTTTGTGATTAGTCATTTCTAAACTTTTTGAGATATTACTTTTTTATAATACATTTTTTTGTGTTATTTATTAATGCTTTTTCCAAAAACACACGATCACACGATCAACGTATTACCAAAGTAAGTGGTGGAGCAGAAGGTCCGGGGTTCAAATCCCATCTCATACCATGATTATTTGGACTATAAGCCAGTTAAAAGTGGTTCTGAGTATGAGGATCTGCTACATGAAGCAGCAGGACATTTCAGATGATGGACTCTTTTTGTGATTTGGTTGAAGCGAGTTGCTTTGTTGGAGCTGTAAGATCTTACAGCAGATTTAATCAGACCCATTTCAGACTTGCATCACTTGTTTACTGAACGTCCTGTACACGGTTACATCACTAAAATCAAAACGCTCCTTATAGTTCAGCTTTATAAAAACAGTCCCTAATTTCATTCACGCTATGGTTTTGACCAATCAGAGTGCAGCGTGTGCGCCTGGTTCTCCCAGCGGGACGCCGTTATAGCCGATAGGGGTCAGTGTGTGGAGGAGATACGGCGACGGAGGTGAGCTGCAGCACATCAGTGAGTTCACTTTAATTTATTATACAAATCGAACGTGTCCGTACAAACGTTTGTGTAGCTTTTAAAACTTTTAATTACACAGAATCTGAGAACAGCTTCAATAACTGTAAATAAATACATTTATCTGCTTCTACAAGAAAGTTTAACAACTGCTTTTATATTGTTAAAATAAGTAATAACAGGGATTATGGTTATATCCTTAGTACAAAAAAAAAATAAAAATAAATTTTTTAATTTATTTAAAAAAAAATTATTAAAATAATTAAAAAAAAAAAACTGACCTTTGTATAGAGATGATGCACAATGAGAAAAATTAATCCAAATAATAATTATAATTATAGAGTGGGAAGAAAAATTTTAATCTGAATAATCTCAGCAAAAATATAAATTGTAATAAAAATAATCACAAATAAGCTTGAAAATTAATAATATTAACTAGATATGTAATACATAACTAATAAATAATAATAAATTTATAAAATCACAAAAATATAAATAATACACAAATATTCAAATATTAATAAAGTCACAAAATGATTAAATGCTAATATCACACAAATGTTTAACTATTAATAATATCAAAAAGTATAAAAATAGTTTGAACATTAATAGTACAAAAAAGTTCAAATATTAATAATAGCGGTGGAAATATTAATATTATATCTAATTATTAATATAACAAAGTTTAAATATTAATAAAAACTAAATATTTTAATACTAACAATACCATATTTCACTAAAAATATATTAGTATCATATTTCATATCAAATATTTTCACTAAACTATATAAACTAAATTATACTAATGATAAAAACAAAACATTAAAATATTAACAACATCAAAGTTTAGGACAAAATGTTTAAATATTAATAGCACAAAAAAGTTTAATTATTAATAATATCACAGAATGCTTAATAATGTTACAAAGAAAATGTTAAAATATTAATAAAAAGTGTGTAAATATGAATAACATCACAAATAAACATTTAAATATTAATAAATGTTTAAATGTTAAGATTATCACAAAGATTACTGCATTATTAAAACTTTTCTACTTGATATATGCAATATAATAATTTACTTAACAAGCAGTAAATCAAAAGGTTTTATTATTGACTGGCTGATTGATTTAGCCTTAATGAGTTTTTTGCTAGCCTAGCGGTTATAAACCCAAATGTTCATGACCTTAACTGATCTGTGACATTTCTCTTTGTTATAGGATAAAATAAGAACGTACGGAATGTGTAACGCTAACACCACGGCTCTTTCCTCTGCAGGTTTGGCTGTCTGTGTAAGATGAACTCCTCCGGCACGGTGCTGAACGGCTCAGCTCCTGGCGGCCACGGGCCGCTGTGGTACGAGTACCCAGAGTGCGAGGTGTTGCCCTACGCGTACGTCTTTTACTTGGCCGTCAAAGTCTTCAACTTGGCGATGGGCTTCCCCACCAACGTATTGGTCATGTGGCACATCGCAACAAACAAGGGTGAGAGCTTGACGACGGACGTCTTCATCTTTAACCTAGCCCTACTGGATGCCTTCTTCTGCCTGATGACACCGGTGGAGCTGGTGAACCGACTGTACCTGAACCTCGAGAGCATCTGGTACCTGCAGCGCTTTGCCTATGGCGTCAAAGACATAGCACCGCTTTTCCTGACCTGCATCTGCCTGGACCGGTACATCGCCGTGGTGCATCCCATCTTCTTCACCAGTATCCGGGACAACCGCCCCCGTCTGGCCGTGTCCTTCCTGGTGTGGGCCATGCTCCTGGCCTACTCGCTAGCCGACAGCATCCTGGGGGTGATGGCCGTCAGTCAGGTGTTCACCGGCGTCATCCTGTTCGCTTTCTTTGTCATGGTCTTCTGCAACCTGTCCATCATCTGGGTTCTGCGCCGGAGCGTGGCTGGCAAAGAGGTCATGACGCCAGTCAAGAAAAAGGCCTTCAAGATGGTACTCAACATCCTGGCCATCATTGTGGTCAATTACTTGCCTGCAGTGGCGCTCATGCCCTTCGCCGCCGCATACACGCCAGTGCAGTTTCTCTGCGAGATCATCGTCTCCGTCTTTTCCATTATGGACCTGAGCAGCACCATTGAACCCCTGCTCTACCTCTCCAAGTTAGACAAGCTGACCTGCGCCATTTGTCTGAGCTGGGCCAAGAAGAAAGACGCCAACGTCCAGAAATAAAAGAGTCGCGCCGCCCAAGCTCAGCCAGAAATGGAAGCTCGAAAAGATCAGATTTCTGACCTTCTGCTTTAAAGGCTTTTTAAATAAAGTGCAATAAGCATGACTTTCTGGAGAGCCAAGTCTTTTTATATTTTGGGTTTTTTTTTTTAGTGATTTATTGTCTTTTTTGTCAAAACATTAAAAATGTTAAATAGGTACAAATCACAAAATAATAAATAACAAAACCTTAATTTATTAATAACTTTAATTAAAAAAATTCCTCAATTTTTTATTTAACCCGCCTTATAACCCCAGAACCCCAAACACACACGTACGAAAAGAATTATTATTAATATTTATGTTAAAGATAACACAAAGTAATCCAACACACGAGGAAAATATAAAAATAAAAGAAAAAAAATAAATTTTCATTTTTTTAAAAAAAAGCTGAGGTAGGTTTTAAAAACATTTTAATCCCAGGATCAGATGGGTTCTGGGACCTGTCCCCTGGAGACAAGTGTTCTGGACTGGAACCAGGACGCCAGTTAAACTGCGGGGTCGTAGGATCCCCCCCCAAAGGGCCACAAGTCAGGAGTGGCTGATCAAGCCAGGAAGGGACGCCAGAAATAGTGTGACCACGACAAATGGGTGACAGTTCTGAGAACGCTGATAAAGTTCCTCTGGTGTGAAAGCACCTTTATTAAACCATTAACAAGGCCATTAAGTTCCGATTTTAAAAAAGCACCTTATGGGATTTAAACGTTACGTATCGTCCCTCCCTCCGTGCTGACGCTGTGTTTCAGTAACACTAACCTTCTCTAATTAGGACCTTAATTAAAACAACTGGGGATTCATTAGCAGGTGGTCCATGTGGGCAAAGTCAATAACAGGTGTTGCTGCTTCGTTAAGTCTGAAAAATAATTACTGGTGTCACAGTAACGATCGAATTATACAGAAGATTTGTTTTCTGTTTATTCAGACCAAACATTAACACCATCCAGTCCATTTGGGTCTGTTACCCCATGTGTTAACATGACCACGTGTATCCCAGTGCCCCTGTACCCACCCGTCCAAATGAAACACCTTCTTCCACTGCTCCAAAAACAGCAACCTCTACAAAATGATGGATTAAAGGGCACATTTATAAAATGAAAGCATTAGGTTTTAAATATAAAACACATTCTATCTGTAAGGTATTTTTGGGTGGTGTTAGCCCCGGAGCTGACCCCCAGAGTTTACACACCCTGGATGAAATGCCAGTCCACCACTGGGCCCCATATATAACTGATAAACAACTTAGATTAGACTGAAAAATATATTTATTTTTTTACCTGATAAACTCATTAAATTTGTTTCTTTCTACATTTCACTCCTGCAAAACATTCCCAAAAATTGTTAAATTAGAAAGGAGGTAGAGAGTGAAATAATTACAGCGATTGTAATCATGATTTGGTCCAAAAGCAGCCTCCAGGAAAGGCTGAGTGTTTGAGGAGCAGAGATGGGCAGATGATCTCCAGCTTATCACCAAATGTGTGAGAAAATGATTCAAATGTTCATAATCAATGTTCCTCAAAGAAAGATTGAAAGGGATTTACATGTTTCTCCATCTACAGACCATAATATAATTAAAAAATTCAGAATCTGAAGGAATTCTGGTGCATAAAGTGACTTCATTTTAATCTACGACCTCGTGATCTTGTCGTAGATCTGCTTTAAATTCTCATGGCTCACCGGCGGTCCGTCCACCGAACTCACAAACCCAGGATACACCTCAAAATACTCAGTAGCCGAACCCTCTTGGCCCTGGG
>JAVSBU010000015.1:1322501-1333391 GCA_033118015.1 Loricariichthys derbyi
GGATGTTAGAAATGCAGTTGCCAGGAAAAAGACGAAGAGGAAGATCAAAGAGGAGATATATGGATGTAGTTAGAGAGGACATGGAAGTAGTTGGTGTGAGGACAGATGATGCAGAGGACAGAGTGAGATAGAGGAGGATGACACGCTGTGGAGACCCCTGAAAAGAGAAAAAGCCAAAAGAAGAAGTAGTAGAAGAAGACAAACTGTCCAGGCCTTGATGCAAATCATGATCCACCTGCATGCTTCATAGTTGGCATAGTTTTCTTACTTTAACATCAAAATTTAGTTGCACACGATTTTTTTTTCTTTTTTCATTCTTTCCTTACTTTATTTTCCTTTCAACTGTCATTTAACTTCTTCCTTTTTTCGTCTCTTTTTTGCTTAATGTCTCCTTTTACTTATTTACATTTTAACACTTCAGTAGCCAGTACATTATGTCTTTGTTCATTTCATTATTTTTCCCTTCCTCTTTTACTTTTCTTACTACTATAGCTTTCTATTAATCATCGTTTCCCACTTCTTTATTTATTTCATCCTTTCTGCTTTACTTCTCTGTCCTCTCTTTCTTTTATGGTGTTTTGTTATTTTCACTTTCCTCCTTATCTTTCCTTTATTTTTTGCTACTTTCTTAATTTTTTGTATTATTTCTTCCGTCCCTCTCTTCCTTCTTGTTTATCTCTTTTTTTCTTGTTTACCCCATTTTCTTTTCTTTTCTTTTCTTTTCTTTTCTTTTCTTTTCTTTTCTTTTCTTTTCTTTTCTTTATTTCTTAGCTTATTTTCTTTACTTTCCTTTAGCTTTTTTCGTTCCTTCTTAAATTATGCTTGTTTATTTTCGATGCTGATCCTCACAAAGACCATTCAGGACATCTTACAACAACAAGCTTAAAAAGAAAATGTAATAGTTTTAGCCTAACTTGTAAATAGTTTAAATAGAAGAAAAACAGAAAAAAGGCCCTATATACACTCATTCCATTCAGTGCTGCACAAGGTGAGAAAAAGGGAAGGAAAAGTAAAGATAGAGAAAGCATTCTTGCTCGTAACAAAACTGGTTTACTGGGGGAGTTTATTAAGAAGCTGTGGGATTAGTAGAATCATTTCTTGCTTGGTGCATCAGTGTGGAGATAAGCCTGAGCTTGGCCTTTAAAACCCTATTACACCTTTAGCTCTGTGGTCCAAACTCTCAGTTTCTCCATCATCAGCACTTTTGTTCCTCCTCCTACACACAGAGCCATTTCACATTTCATCCTCATGTATCATCCTGACACTGACCACCATGAAATTTACTACCACAAATTAAACACTAAAAGTCTACCACCATAGCTATACTACCATACTTCTTACACCACAAATGTAGAGCTCCATATCCACCACCTCAAACCTACCACAATAGCTATACTACATACTCCTAACACCACAAATGTAGCTGTCCAAATCCAACACCTCAATGCCTTCAACCTACCACCTTAACCCACCATCTAAAATCCACCAACTCAAATCCACCACATCAAATCCACCACATCAAATCCACCACCTCAAATCTAACACCTTTAACCTGCCACCTCAAATCCACTGCCTTTAACCGGCCATCTCAAATCCAATGCCTTCAACCTACCATCTCAAATCCAATGCCTTCAACCTACCACCTTAACCCACCATCTATAATCCACCAACTCAAATCGACTACCTCAAACCTGCCACCTGAAATTTAACACCTTCAACCTACCACCTTAACCCACCACCACAAATCCACCACCACAAATCCACCACCTCAAATCCACCACTTCAAATCTAACACCTTCAACCTGCCACCTCAAATCCAATGCCTTCAACCTAGCACCTCAAATCCAACGCCTTCAACCTACCATCTCAAATCCCCCACCTCAAATCCAACGCCTTCAACCTACCACTTTAAATCCAACGCCTTCAACCTACCACCTCAAATCCACCACCTCAAATCCAATGCCTTCAACCTACCACCTCAAATCCACCACCTCAAATCCAACACCTTCAACCTACCACCTCAAATCCACCACCTCAAATCCAACACCTTCAACCTACCATCTCAAATCCAATGCCTTCAACCTACTATCTCAAATCCAATGCCTTCAACCTACCATCTCAATTCCAACGCCTTCAACCTACCACCTCAAATCCAACACCTTCCAACTACCACCTCAAATCCAATGCCTTCAACCTACCAACTCAAATCCAGCGCCTTCAACCTACCATCTCAAATCCAATGCCATCAACCTACCACCTCAAATCCAACTCCTTCAACCTACCATCTCAAATTCAACACCTTCAACCTACCACCTCAAATCCAACACCTTCAACCTACCATCTCAATTCCACCACCTCAAATCCAACACCTTCAACCTACTATCTCAAATCCAACACCTTCAAACTACTATCTCAAATCCAGTGCCTTCAACCTATCACCTCAAATCCAATGCCTTCAACCTACCACCTCAAATCCAACACCTTCAACCTACCACCTCAAATCCAATACCTTCAACCTACCACCTCAAATCCACCACCTCAAATCCATTGTTTAAAACCTACCACCTCAAATCCACCACCTCAAATCCAGTGTTTTAAACCTACCACCTCAAATCCACCACCTCAAATCCAATGCCTTCAACCTACCATCTCAAATCCAACGCCTTCAACCTAACACCTCAAATCCAATGCCTTCAACCTACCATCTCAAATCCAACGCCTTCAACCTACCACCTCAAATCCAACTTCTTCAACCTACCACCTCAAATCCACCACCTCAAATCCAAAGCCTTTAACCTACCACCTCAAATCGAAAAGCTTCAACCTACCACTTCAAATCTACCACCACAGCCTACCACCATAACCCTCCACCTCAAATCCATCACCTCAAATCCACTATCAAATATTTACCACCTCAAATCCATAACCCTAAATCTACGGGCACCTAACAGGGATGCTGTGTCTTAGCAACTAAATTACTGGGCAATGAAAGTTCAGGGATCAAATACCACCTCTGCTAACTTCTGCTGACATTGGTAGGTCATTGGCTCTTATTATTATGTCATGTTTATTCCTAAATACCAGGTGTCATCCCATTTCTAAATTATTTTCTACACTTTTTCTTCATGTCCCTATTAATGGAGCAATATTTAAAAATGTGATATTTGCAAAACTAAATGCATCGTCGCCATACGAAATTCAGGTCGGCTGCAATTAAACCTTCTTTTAAGAAGCTGTAGGATTCAGAGTGGCCCATTAGCTGGCGAGTGGCCGTGGTGCGGTGGGAGGATGCTGGGTTTAATGTGGCCGCTGTCTGAGGTTAAGATGGCCTAATCTGTGACGAATGGGTGCTAAGCTGAGCGCCTCGAGCGCGTTTACTTTTGTTCATCATAATCCACACTGTCGTCGAGAAGAGGTCAGGACTGTCAGGCGTGCAGTGGCTCTTCTGCTGGCTTAATTTAGAATTAAAAATACATGCACTCCCTCTCATTTCGGCAAAAAGGCGTAAACAAGTCTGAAATCAGGCGTCTTTTCAAAGTCAGGGACGAAGACGCGCATTATTCAGGTCGCAAACCTCTGACTGAGCGCACTTATGTGAGCGCAAAGTGCTTTGGGCCTGCTGCTACGCGACATCGACTCAGGTTGCTAATGTTTAGCGCCAGGATGTTGAGCTGGAATGATATTTAGATTAATGCATTAGTGTATTAGGGCTCGGAAAGCGCGCATTATCCTCTCCAATAAGTGTCTTATGTGCGTTTCATCTTGATTTGCTTGCGCCTTTTCCAAGCTACGAGACGCCTTCCTTCAGCGCTGCACATCCATAAGGTTTGCATTATTTATTTATTTATTTATTTTATTTATTTAGTTTATCTGAATGACTTGCTGGAAGCCATAACTTTTCATATATTTTGTCTCCCTCGTTAAGACGTCCTCCATCTTCTGCTGTTTGTTTATTCAAACTGAAGATCTTCCAGTCGTTTGGCGAAAACATCTCTGCCCGTGTTTGGTCTTCCGCGAGTTCATCCGCGTTCCGTTTCGACCCAGGGTTCACGCCGAGGCCACGGCACCTCCAGTTACAATAATAAATGCACTTTGTGTCCCAGAGGCACCGGTGTATCATCATCTGCATATCCAAAGCCCATCTGCATCACAATCACAGATTAGTATTCATTTTCGATGTCAGCATCGCCGTTTGCACTGTATGCTAAGTGTTTACAGTAGCTGTGTCTTGATTTATGACAGGATAACGATTTAATGCATAAGAATGCAAACGGAGGTGAAAAAAATGTGAGGGTGCTCGAGGCTAGCGAACTAAGAAAGGTGCAGAAACCGAAGGTCATATTTACACCAGAAAAAAGCAAGACGTGCTAAACAAGATATGCTAATTCAGCAGCAAGAGCAATGACTCGTTTAAGGTAAACTCAATTGCAATTTGTGTTAGCGGGATTGTATAATTAGTCAGCAGGAACTGCTTAGGGAGCTAAATTTTTAATCACTGAGCAGACAAATAAAGCAAATCTGGATAACATAGGCCACGCCTTCCAGTGATCCAGTTTTTGTTCATGCTGTGTGTTTCTTCCAGGTTACTTGCTTTTTATTTAGCTAATCAGCAAGCATCATTTGATCTGGGGTGCACAAACTTTTGCACAATACTGTAAAGGTTAACAAGCATCCAATCAAAGTACATTCACTTTATTGACTGAAGGCTTAAAAATCATAACAAGTTATAATAGTAAATAAAAATGGGACTGTAGTAGCCTTGTGGTTGGGGTACTTGGATGAGGACCAGAAAGTCAAGGGTTCAAATCTCACCTCTGTCAAGCTGTTACGTCCCTGTCCAGAAGCTTTAAAGCCTTACACGGGTACTGTAAGTTTTGTTTTTCTTTTTAATTGTCATTCACAATTTTTCTGCACATTTGTTAATGCCAGTTAACAGTTCAGTACTTCAGAGTCATACTCCATTAAATGATTTGCGTCTCAGATATGATGACTGTCATGGCCCTGATGGCTTCATCTTGCAAGAGTCATTACGCTGATCTACGATGGAGCAGAATTTGTTTAGTCATTCCCTCCGTAAGGTCAAAAGGCCACGGTGGATCAGTTACTGTGGGTGATCTCAGCCATGACCTCATGTATTATTACTTATGGACCATTTAAGGGTTTTGACAACCCTGGCATGTTTGTTGCTTGTCTTGCTTTCTAACCTCTCACTGTGAGACTGTGTCGTGGAGATTGTCACTCTATTGATATCTCCATATTACAGAAACTTAATCAAAAGAATTTAAAGTTAATGAAATGATTTATTCTGAGGAACCTTTTTAAAGGTCATGAGTCCTGGAGCCTGAGGTGCTCAGGTGCATGAGAGACACAGATCAGTTCTCCAGTCCACTGCACGGCTTTGGTTGTTCTTTAACTTATACCTAGAGCAACGCTGACATGTCTGTGAGAAACTGGACTTTCTTGTAGGTTCTTGAAGATGTTTCACCTCTCATCTCTCATCTCATTCAGTTGTTCACCCTAATGGACCATCCGCTGATCACCCTAATGACTCTCGAGGCCATTCACCCCCAGCCTCCAGTGACCCATATCAACAGGATGACCCAACGACACCCCAGATAAGCTTTTCATCCATGAGAAGATAAATACCTGATACTCCCTATTAGTCAGTTTGAACTGAAGAAGCCTTTCAGATGAGAGGTGAAACGTCTTAAAGAATCTACAAACAAGTCCAGTTCCTCTCTTCTACCACTCATAGTTACTCGCTGGCATGCTTTAGGGATTTGTGATGAAACACCCACATTTAGACAGAGAGAACATGTCAAGTTCAGACAAAGTGATTATAAAAGAGGAGAACATCCAGCCCTGTTTGAGCTGACAAGAAGGCAACAGTAACCAAAATACAAACGTGATGATTTGTAAAAGCAAACACAAAACCACAGAAGGACTGTGGGAGCCTAGCAGTTAAGGTACTGGACTATGGACCACAATGTCCAAACCCAACCTCTGCCAAGCTGCCACTGTTGGGTCCATCAGCAAGGCCCTTAACCCCATCAATTACAATTTATCAATTGTAAGTCACTCTGGATAAGGGCATCTGCTAAATGACATGAACGTCAAATGAGACCTTGATGCGGATGGGCTACAACAGAAGAAATTCGCATCGGGTTCCAGTCCTGTAAGCAAAAATTACAATCAGAGATCTATACAGACTTAAGGATGGGGTAATATTTTTTTGAGTTAATACAACCTTAGACACGCTATGTGACTCAATGTGATAGTTTATGACATCATAACATTTGCCTACAACCAAGGTAACTGAAGCTTATTAAAGACACAGGTGTTCAACTGCATCACCGTTTCATTCTTACCAGTTGGAACTAGACTTCCAGCACCTACACTTTGCTAACTGCTTCCTGTGTGGGCAAGTACTTTTTCTCTCCATGGAAAAACAGCCATGTTGTGTGCAAACACCTCCAGCTGGCAGTGGTGATATGAGAGGCAATCGGGCAGAAAGAGCGGGCAATTTCACACAGCTACAACAGAGGAGTCATACAGCTTCGAGGCACGGGCTAATGCATTACCTGCCTCACACTGTGTGTGTGTGTGTGTGTGTGTGTGTGTGTGTGTGTGTGTGTGTGTGTGTGTGTGTGTGTGTGTGTGTGTATTACACTTCAGGGTCAAAACACCTTCTGTAAACACTCATGTTAAAGCACCACTTTAGCAAAGGTATGTCTGGTAAACAGCACGCGGTGGAGAGAGTGCGAATGCGAGAGATGATTTATTTACTTCCTCAGGTCATGCTGCATGAAAGAGAGAAAATAGCTCAGCGCTGACAGACCTGCGTAAGCTCAAGCAGAAGCTAAGCGACGGCGGCATGCTAAACTCACCTTGTAGCTAGAAAACATGAGCCCGGGTTTAGGCTCACCTCGCAGACTGACCGTCGGCTGCTTGTGCATGTGCGGTGACATTGCAGCCGTGGCAGGGAGCAGAGGTTTGGGGCGACTGGCAAACGCGTCCCTCTGTACTCGGCTGCTCTGAGGGATGTGTCAGGGGCCCATTCGTGTGCGTGTCTGCATGCCAGTGCGTGTGGTCCTGCCAGGTCCTATTGGGCTGACGGGGAACTGGGAAGGTACACTGCGAGCACACGTCAGGAGTAATAATCAGCCGGGCTAAGTGACGTGCAGGCGGCGTGTCACCTACAGACACAGCGTTAGCATGAAAAAATAGATGCCTCGATCGAGTGCTTGTTTTTCTGCCTGGGTAGAGATTATAGGGTAAAAAGATTTGGGCTGTTTATTTACTGTACAAATACTGTACTACATTAGAAGTAAAGTAATATAGTGTAATCGTGGAATGGTTGGTGGTCACAGTGTGGTTTGAGCAGAGGAAGAGGAAAAAAAACGTACTACTAAGCCGATAAACAAATACTGAAGTAAAGTAGGGCTTATGTATTTTATTCAAATATAAATATAAATGTACATGCTACTTAATGCATTTAAAGCTAAAGCATTTCTTTCTAACTCAAATTGATGGGTTAAGGTACAGATTTAAGACACTGATACAAACGAGCAGGACCACCAACCTACCATACTCCACCACTCCTCTACAAAGGCATGGTGATACCTGCTTGCCCTTTTCCCTTTTGCCAAGGCGGACATGTGGTGTGTACAGGAAAAAATGATCTCTCGTGTCTGTCACGCTAGGGTGTAATAGTGCTGCCCGGTACGCACCGCAGGGCCCGTCTCCTGCTGCCAGTGGAAAGCAATCAGTTCACACACTGCAATGTAGGGCTGATGCAAGCACGGATGTACAGGGAAATGCAGTCGATGCTGAAAGACCCCCAAAAGTCTAGATGCTGCCGCAACTGACACTGCTCCCAGCAAACTATGAATAGAGCCTGAAGCTGGGGTCGCTAAATAGCCTGGATAAAACCAATGGACGCCAAAGTGTTCAATACCCCAGGCTGGTTCGCTGCCAACCCTCCATGGTCTCATGAACCCCCCCAGTGTATCACAGTGGAGTGACAGGGCTTCTAATAATCCGGGCTTTATCTGGGCTACAGTAACTCCTTTAATAACTTGTTTGTAAACCATGTTGTGATCGGTAAAGCATCTCTACAGTCACCAAACCTTGAGTCATATGGGCTACAACACTAGAAGCTTCGCTCCTAGAATCAGAGGCCTCACTGGGAACAGCGTCACCAACACCGGCCAGTTGGAGAGAGCTGAAAGCTTACAGCTGGATCTTGATATCCGATTGCATAAGCAAGATCGTAGAGCCAGAATTAGGCGTAAACAGGATCCATGAATTGAAGCTCCTGGTAGTGGCTTAATGGTGTGGTTTTCTTGACGCTGAAGCTTTAAATAAGATTCGAGCTTCTGAGTATTGTTGCTGACCACTGTGCCGTCCCTTTATGGCCACAAACCACCTAATAGCATCCTCTAGATACACAGGAATTCAAAAAGCTAAACGTTGGAGTGTTCCGTTCCATATTGTGTAATGCCACAGCTCAGCTTAAAGACACAAACAGCCCCGTAAACCACGGCTCTGCATCTGATTTCATCTGTGTATCCTGCCTGCGTATTTGCGAAACGTTAAATACAACAGATAGTCCAAGTCACTGTTCTCCAGACTCAGCATAGCATTTTTATTTACAGTCCATTGATTACACCGTAGACTTTTGTGTGTTTATTTAAGCAAGTGTGTTGCATTATACAGACGCACTACACTGCCTGCAACAGCACATCTGTTTAAAGAATGATAGGGATCAATTTCTCTTTCCCAGAAAGTGAGAAAATCATCCCCGGTATGTATGTGTGTATTCCTGGCACATCTGCAGCAGCTTGACTGACTGCCAGGCTCACACACATAACACGGGACCGAACGCAGCGCGCGTGGGTAAGTGGAGAGAATGTCAATACGGGACGGCCTGCTCGGATCGATAGGTGACATTTACACTCCAGTGTCCGAGTGATGCCCAAATTACTGAATGAGGATTTTTTATTCATCAGTCACACCACTTTGTGTATCCTGTATATCATGTGCATCCTGTTCTTTTCACCTTCCTACTGCTTCTTCCCTTAAACTATCCCGGCTGTTCCAGTTAATTCGTGGATCCTGTTCCCTTATCCTACCTACCATTTCAAGCATGAGCGAAACAGCATAGCTAAAAATTAAACTTGTTAATTCTGACAGACATCAGCTGTGATGAAAAATGCTTTATTTAGTCCTGATATCAAGCTTAAATTACACACAAGTCCACTAATATATATCTTAAGTATAATAATAACAATAATAATATTAATAAAACAAATAATAATGAATAATTCAAGCTTTAAATAATATAACAAAATTAATTTTAATATACGTTATATTAAATAATATAATATAGATTTTTTTATTCATACACATACAAATAAATATTGTTAATTATAATTATTTATTTATTTTTTATGATTATAATCTTGATTGATTAATACTGATCATTAAAATTAAAATTTATTACTGTTAATAGTATTATCATAATAATATTATTTAATAATAATATTTAATAATAATATTATTCAAAAAGATATATACAGTATATTAATTGATAATATTAATATTTTATAACTAATCAGCATTTCTGTTTATTTCTTATTTTTAATTATAAAAATATTAATGTATTATATTCATATATTCATATATTACATATATTATATATTATATCAATACAGTATACAGTTTGTATCTGAGGAATAAGAGGCCAGATAGGAGATCATACAGTGCTGCATCATTGACCCCCTCCCAGCCTGGTGATGGACTGGCACCCCATCCAGGACGCTTACACCTGTGCCCTGTGGATAAGTTCCAGAGCCTCCATGACCTTTAACATGGAGGGGGATTTAAAAAATAAGATAAAATGTGAAAATATATTTGTTGTAAAACAATCCTTATGAAATACATAATGAACAATATTATTATTATTGTTATTATTTTATTGTTATTACTATTCTTATTATTAGTAGTAGTATTAGTGTTATTAATACTAATATAATATAATTAATAATATAAATAATAACTAATTATTATTATTATTATTATTATTATTATTATTATTAATGATACCAATAATAATAATAATAATAATAATAATAATAATAATAATAATAATTTAATTGTACTAATAAATATAATAAACATAAAATATTTTTTTTGTTATAAAACATAAATATATATGTGTGTGTATGTATTTCCATATCTCCAAAAAGATATGCATTATTTTTTCTAGGAAACATGTGTTATTAAATAATAAATTAAATCTGAATAATTATTACCAATGGATTAATATTATTAGCCTAAAATACTACAGATTATAACATTAATAATTGATAATAAATTATTTCATATGAGTTAAATTCAAAAGTTTTATGTTAATATTATTTTTATTATGATTATTTTTATTATAGTAGTTGTGACATTTAATATAGTTTATATAAATCTGTATATACAGTACAGACACATGCACAGACTTCTATATCATGATATAAACAAGATATAATGCTCATGAAAACAACAACAATAATAATAATAATAATAATAATAATAATAATAATAATAATTTATTCTACCCTATTATATGCAGTTCCACACATATTTTGTATAATAATATGAACAGTTAGTGTATGTTGTGTGTTTAAATTGTAATATTTAAACTGTATTTGTATAATTTTTTAAAGCTGATTTCTTTACACACACTTGCTGAAAGGCAAAAATAACACTTTAATTTCTCAGCACAGTAGTGCAAACCTTAAAAGTGCAAGTTTCTTAATTGCACACACACACACACACACACACACACACACACACACACACACGTGATACCAGCACAGGTCACAATCGGTCAACGAG
>JAVSBU010000015.1:1450276-1461415 GCA_033118015.1 Loricariichthys derbyi
AATAATAATAATAATAATAATAATAATAATAATAATAAGAAGAAGAAGAAGAAGAAGAAGAAGAAGAAGAAGAATTACTGCTACCACTACTACTACTACTACTACTACTACTACAACTATTATTATTATTATTATTATTATTATTATTATTATTATTATTATTATTCCATTATAAACTTAGCCATAATAGTAACAATATATAATAATAATAATAATAATAATAATAATAATAATAATAATAATAATACCATGATAATTATAACATGATAAAAATAATTACATAATAATAATAATAATAATAATAATAATAATAATAATAATAATAATAATAATACTATTATTATTATTATTATTACAGTTATGTAAATTATTGAATTAATTGTGGAAATTATTTAATTTGTGAATTTGTCATTTATTTTAAACAGTGTCATTAGGGCATAAAAATAATAATAATAAAAGTAATACCAATAGTAGTAGTAATTCCTATTATTATTATTATTATTATTATTATTATTATTATTATTATTATTATTATTAATATTATTTATTGTTACTATTATGACTGTTTTTAGTTTTTAATGTAATAATAATAATAATAATAATAATAATAATAATAATAATAATAATAATAATATAACTAATTATTAATAAACGAAATGGCTCAAAAAGTAATACAGTAAATATGTTCAAAAATACCACCCAAATCCAATAAATACCAAACAAACCAGCCAAAGCAAACATTAACTAAGCAGAATAATAATGAGAAACAAAATAAATGAATGAAATTTCCTGCTCTTATTTATTTTATAAGTCACAGATTTCCTCCCTGACTTCCTGTGTGTAGTGCTTTCAGTAATACAGTTATTCACAGATTTGCTTCTCTAGTTCCCGTGTATCTTTGTGTTACTTGCCTCGGCTGAACATTATAAACCCATCCTGTAATCATTTCTTCTGTCGTCCCTTGCTGCTTTAACCGTGACCTTTCGTGCAGAGGCATTACAGAGAGCCGCGTTCTCCGGCATCATGCATCACGCCGTAATGGCATGTCACCGTGCCGTGCCACGCATGTGTTTGTGTACTTTTTGTTTTTCTGTTATCATCACATCTCCTGATTAGGAAGAAACTAATTAACTCCAAGTCCATGAACTGAAATCCTCGCTCTTTTGTTTTGGACCCAGTGTGGCACTTTGAAAGTCACGGGTATGAGTGGGAGTCAGGAGAGTGTGCTCGCTATTCACACACACACACACACACACACACACACACACACACACACACACACACACACACACACACACACACGTGTTTGCAATCGCAATTCAGAGTAAAGTCACCTATTGGAATGGTTTAGAGCGGTGCAACAGCATGATAAAGAGATGAGGATTGAACCCAGGTCCCTGGAGTGGTGTGGTACCAACACTATCTGCCATACCATTGCTACAGGTGTCTAAATATCATACAATCCGTGCCGTGTTTGCAAACCCTGCTATTGAGCTCACGCTCCGGTGCTTTTAAGGCTGTGGAATAAATTCGTACCTGACTGTGAAGCACTTAGTATTGACACCTTGTACTTTAGCTGTCACTGAAAACAGCTTTACAAATCCCTGACTGTCTAGACAAGTGCAGCTGCCTTTCCTGACTTCCTGCATGACTCTGATTAGCATCGCAATTATGCCACGCTACACCTGTTTAAGGCTGTAAGCCGACATGTGGTGTCTCCTCACAGAGACCTGCCTGTGTTCCTTCTTTCTTCATCGCTCCCTGCCAGGCGAATTTGGCAATTTCGGCATCCTCCACTGACACGTTAAATCATTTAGCGTTCGTGTAACGACGCGCCGCCTAAGCAATTATTATTCTTCTTAATGTGAAATTTAGGAAGCGCAAATAAATCAGGAATTCAGCCAAAAGCCTGCTGCAGTTTTTTGTTGTTGCTGTTTCTCTCTATGCAGACATGTGTTGCATTTCCTATTCCACATAATCATGTTCATCTCTTCCTCCAGGAAATACACAACACCATGGTTTATCAGTTACAAGTACTCATGCACACACTGTAGAATCAATGTATAATGTGCACGAGTGTATATACTCTGGCTGCACACAACCAAGAGGGAATGAGTCCATTTGTAAAAACACTGATTTCCAGTCATTCTGGGAATCTGGGCTGGGTGGGGTGCCCCCATTTAAAATGGACCCATAGCGCCATCAAAAAGATGTTATTGTTTTTAAACAGTGTATACTCTTCTTTAAAGTTTATTAGTTACTGTAACTCATGGGTCCCACTGAATCAACTGTAGATTTCGAAGGCGCTTTGTAACTTATTATCAGAATACCTCAGAAATTCTCATTAGCTCTCAGCATTTGTGTGTCACATACCACATCTATCATTATAACACACAGCAGAGGGTCTTCCACCCTCATTATAAGTGATATGACAGATTTTTGTTCTTACAGAAAGTTCTATAAATTGGAATTTTTTTTTTTTTTTTTTTTTTTTCATTTTAATTAATGTCCACTCGCCTATGATGTGCCTTCAGAAAGCTTAATTCTAATCAGTGCCCATCTCTCAGGTTTTCTGACATACAGAAAAATCTGTTTTGAAGTTCATTGTCCATTTTATGAGTTCCACTTACCATATAGAAGCATTTTGTAGTTCTACAATTACAGATTGTAGTCCATCTGTTTCTCTTATTATGTTATTTTAAGAACATAACATACCTTAATATTCCCTTCATAAGCCTTTATGAGAGCTACACTATTATCTTACATGCATATCTGGCAAAAAATGTCTTTAAACGTGTTTTGTAAGCATATAATACAAAAGTATTATAATAAAAAAAAATGTCTCTTAGTGAATGCGATTTTTTAATTAATATAATAATCATAGAAAAATTACTGGTATTTTTTTAGTATATATTATTATGTTGTTTTTTAATTAAATTAATTAAATATTGCATGATATTAATATTAAAATTGCTTTTTTTTTAACTTTAATAATTTAAACAAATTCTTCTTGGGCCTACATTGCATAAAGGATTATAAATAAATTAAAAAATATATAAAATATATAATATATAAAGTAATGTGTCTCTCATACAATAATATAATAATCATAGAAAAATTACTGATATTTTTTTAGTATATTATTATGTTTTTTTTAATTAATTAAATATTAAATGAAATTAAATTAATATTAAAATTGTTTGTGTTTTCTTTAATAATTTAAACAAATTCTTCTTGGGCCTACATTGCATAAGGGATTATAAATAAATTTTAAAAATATATAAAATATACAATATATAAAGTAATGTGTCTCTCATACGATAATATAATAATCATAGAAAAATTACTGGTATTTTTTGGTATATTATTATGTTGTTGTTGTTTTAAATTAATTAAATATTAAATAAAATTAAATTAATATTAAAATTGTTTTTGTTTACTTTAATAATTTAAACAAATACTTCTTGGGCCTACATTGCATAAGGGATTATAAATAAATTAAAAAAATATATAAAATATATAATATATAAAGTACTGTGTCTCTCATACGATAATATAATAATCATAGAAAAATTACTGGTATTTTTTAGTATATTATTATGTTGTTTTTTTTTAATAATTAAATATTAAATAAAATTAAATTAATATTAAAATTGTTTTGTTTTTTTACTTTAATAATTTAAACAAATTCTTCTTGGGCCTACATTGCATAAGGGATTATAAATAAATAAAAAATATATAAAATATATAATATATAATGTAATGTGTCTCTCATACGATAATATACTAATTAGAGAAAAAATTACTGGTATTTTTTAGTATATTGTTATATCAGTATTCTTTTAATTAATTAAATATTAAATTAAATTAAATTAATATAAATTTTTTTTCTTTACTTTAATAATTTAAACAAATTCTTTTTGGGCCTATATTGTATAAAGGATTGTAAATACATTAAAATATATAAATATATAAAATATATAATATCTAATGTGTGTTTCATAGGATTAAATGTTTCATGAAATTATACTTAAATTGATTTTATTAACATATATGTTTTAGCACTCAGCCTGCTTGATCTTACAGCACTTTTAAGCAAACAATATTTAAAGATAAATATATTTTTGTGATTTATATTGTGATGCTCCTTGCATTAATTATTTTCAAAATAATTGTAGGATTAGAAATAATAACACATTAACTGATGCTTTTTAAAAATCTGTTTAATCCAAAACACCAAACAAAACAAGAAAAAAAAAAAAAGAAAAAAAAAACAGTTCATGGAATTAAACCATATTTTGGACCTTCACCATGCTGCATTATCATCTAGAGCAATATGTGGGTACTAATCCTCACGCTCTGAGCTCTGATCAGATTGGCAGGGTTGGCACTGGGCACATGCCATGTGGTTAACCCAACGTCCCCAGGGTGCTTTTCTGGACCCACCAGGCTGCTTTACCTCCTGCACAGGTGGCCTTTGTGTCCTCTGGTCCACGTTTTAGAGCTCAGGTCAACCCATGGGATCTAGGGGAGCAGAGGGCACCCTCTGGCATGCCTGACAAACATGCTGGTTAACTCGCGACGCCATTTGGTGCATTAGTTGATTAGAGCTTCTTGTTGAACTGAGTGCACTTTGATTTTAAGTAGTAACTAGATGGCGGCATGAATGGCATAAGGGGAAATGATAATTCCTGATCAACAAGACAGTACAATATGGCCAAATGTGGATTGTTTTCTATTACACCGGGTGCCTTGTAAGTCCTGCAGTGTCAGAAAATATGTTATTTTAATCACCATTTACAAATCACACCATTCGCTGGCACTCCTGACCATTGTTGCCAGAGTTTATGAGAAAAATAAGCAACCAGGTCTATGGAAACTAGCCTAAATGAAGCAGAGAATGAACAGGTGACCTACCACCTGTAAGAAACCACTGGATCAGTTTATGTATTTGAACACCTAAACAACCATTAAAAAAACTGCAACTTGTAATTTTAGTTTTTCCCTAAAGCCGTAGAACAAATCCAGCTCTCAGCCATTTTTTCTGCACATTCCTGACATTATTTAAAAAAAAAAAGAAAACGAAAAAAAAAAAGCATCAGTGGACCATCCATGGAGAAGTTGTGATTTTTATGGGCATGGGGAGGAGCCAAAAAAACCATCTAGCAATATTTGTGAGTTTATAGAAAAATAAGCCCAAATTCACAAGAATAAGCAGACTTGGCAACAGTGCTCCTTATGCATAAGCTTGCAAAACGTGACTGATCATCTAATTACTCCAGGATTGCAATTACCATCAAAGAAAATGAACCATTTGGGTTTTTGGACAGAGAGTTACCCACAAATCAGTATAAAAAGTTTAATTTTAATTAAAATTGTTTATTTTCTTTGTGTTTTGCACATAAAAACTCAGAGGTGCTAGATCCACATAGAACGTCTTTTACAAATATTAGTGGTACCAGATCTTGTTCTTGGCAGAATCGGTTAAAATTAAGTTCTGCACCCACTAAACATGCACTGTAGGTCCTGTTTCCTTAACCTTACCAACAAGTATTTATTAAAGATAAAGCATTGAAGACCACCCCACGCCTTCCACAAGGACAGATTTTTGGCTTTTGTCCTCCAGTGATTGGCATTGCCAGACTGGGCTGACCTACTTTTTTCAGTGCTATTACTCTAACCACCAGAATTTTGGATTCATATCCCCGTGTCCAATATGAGAATGGGCTATTGGAATATGCGTAGCAACTCCAAGAACCACACCCATACCTAGTGATGTGGTTTGATTTTTTTCCTTCTCTCCATCTTCCCCCCTCATTTTTTGTGCTTTATCTCCCTCCCTCTTCAGAGGCACCTAATTAAGAAGGACTGACTCATTTACATGGCTGTGTTTGATCTAAATTACACTCCAAACCGCACCAAATGAGGATCATCTGTGAATGTGAAACACTTGCTCTCCTCCCTCTCGCTCTCTCACTCGCTCACGTTTGTTGGAACAAGAGTGGGCCACTGGTCTACTCTGGAGGGGCAACATGTTCAAATGATGAGAGGGCTGATGGGTTTTAGTGTTCTCTGGAGACCTGAAACACAAGCGTGCATACGCATGCAGAGCACGGGGATAAAGTTGAGGACAATTACCCCTGTATCTGGTTTTGGTCCTGTCCTGCAAAGGCTAATGAGACCAGGCATCTGAAGCTAGGTCATCCTAGGACTGATGGTTCCACCCACACAGACCACACCATTCACCACAAATGCACACCCAAACCATGGCATGATCTCTTACAGCAAATCAATAGGCAGTATTGGTGCTGCACAAGAACCTGATTCTGGATTACTTTGTGAGTGACATTCAGAATGTCCATTTGGTTTAATGTTGGGGTACTAATTGGGATTACATTAGGAACCTCCCAAAACCATAAGAACAATAAGAACTACTCTAAATTCCTCCTAGGTGTACATCTTTATAAGTCAGTGAGCTTGCAATGGTCTATGATGGTCTAACAGCATTCCAGCCTCTAGGATATCACGAGAAAAATGAAGCACATCTGACAGAGTCTTTGTGCATATCAAAGGTGGGGTTCTTTCAAGCAGGACAATTTGGGGAGATTTGGGGAAGTTCCCTTATAATTCCAGCTGTTCCCAATCAAATCTACGCTCTGCTAAAACAGGTCTCTGGTTCCCCAGGCTCTGTAAAAGGGATTGAAAACAAATGATGTGGACCACCAAGATCCAACTAATCAGAACAAGGAGACTCTACTGTTCAGGAGCAGTCGCACTAGTCTTTATCAGTACATTCTGGAAGCCAGATTCAATGAAACTCAAACTTTGTGAAATTTGGTATATTGGTTCAACATTTGTTGACCAATTGACATACAGTTATAACATGAAAACCAGGACTTTTGCAGCCATTGTTGGCGATGATCAACAGACCTGTCTTGCCACACCGGGGGAAACAATGGGTGAAGGCGTGGGAAGGGGGTTACGGGGATCTGGAGAGTCATGTCGTCTGGCATCACAGTCAGATGCCTCAGTCCACAGGATGTCATAGTGATAACACAGCAAATTGCCATGGAGACAACCTTGATTGGGTGGCAGAGTCAACAATCAGCAGGTATCTGGGGAATGGGGGAAGGGATACAAAAACATCTCTTTGCAGTGATCTTCCAGGGGAATTTGTTATTTCAGCTGATTTGGAGAGCCGAAAGTAGATTAAACCGGGCTCGTTTGGGATTTTGTCTAGCAGTCGCATTTCAAATTACATGATTACCCTCTAGTGCATTCTGGTCTCCAGATCGATCCAATTTCCTTTGCAAAGCAGACAGCTTCTCCAAGATCCATGTTGTGGTTTGTAGTCACAGTCCGAGTGCTGAGGGTTCTGCCCACTGTGTCAATCATGTCGAGCAGCTTTAAGGGGCCTTGGACAGCTGTCCCATTCCTTGAATTACCTGATAAACCAGGGCAATGCCTAATCCAATCAGCAAAACACCTGTAAACATGGTTCCAAATAGGTAAACATACTCAATGTCCTCTACAGAAAGACCCACCAGACACACAACCCACCACTTCTCCCGCGCATCCATCATGTAGCCAGCTGAAAACGTTCCGGCAGGACAGGTTGGTTCCCCCGAACCTAGACTTCTCATCAAGAAGATGGTGTCAATTGTGTTGAGAGACCATTTGATCAATTCAATATTTTCTTAATTTGAAGAGCACCATGAAGAGAATAAGACAGTATTCAAATAGAATAAGAGAGTAGACTAAATGAGACAGGAGAAGCAAAGCAGAAGAGATTGTCAGGCCTCGCGCCAGGCGTGGGTTTATTTACTATCTGGCAACCTGGTGCAGGCCTGACAGCGCACAGCTGAGTCTGCCTAGATCTGACGCCGCATGTGCAATCGCACTGCGGGTGCGATCGGTAATCAGGATTCCATCAGATTCAGGTGTGTGCACGGCTTTAAAAGTGAGTCGCGCGGATCTTCCATAGCCGGGTCATTGTACTACAACAGGGTAAGCTGCGTTTACCACCTTTCAGCCTGGCGATCGTTAAGATCTGCTTTGGTTTGCGCTGCCATTATAGGGCTTTGTAGACGGGGTTAGTTGATGCGTGGGTTTCCATCTTTTTACACGCTAGGCACGTCCCGAGGCTGGAGCATATGTACTGCACTATGCGCACAAACGGGATTGCGCTCGCGGGTGCATGCTCCATCCTTGCTCTTTGGTGCCATAGGAGGTGAGGGACGAAGGTATCTCTACCAAGAAAGGGCGGAGTACAGGCCGGAGCCTGGAGGTAACCGGTAGGGACTTAGTGGTCAGTGTAGGGACAGTTAGCAGCTCTGTGCTGCCCAGACCCCCTCTGCACCCCCCGTGTGACACCACAGGTTCCTTGCTGCCCTAGGAGGGTCATTGTCTGGGCCTGTTCCTGCACTGCACCCTTCCGGACCTCGTCAGGTCTCCCCTCGTCCCGTGGTTGGCCGGTTCGGGATATCTGACCGTAAAACCAGAGTTCACGTAACTGTGGTTGGTCGGACTGGTCTGCCAGCCGTAAATTGGTTCCACTTCACCTTGGACGTGTCTTAAGCTGTCCCCACAGGTCCTAGCCTCGTTGGCCTCCGGGGATTCGCCATTTTGGCTTTTTGGTTTTGTTTTGGGCTTTATTTGTTACTTTGTTTTTATTCCCTTTTAGTTTCCTTATTTTCCGTTGAATAAAGCCTACCCTTGTTCATGAAGCTGTCTGCGTTTGGGTCCTTCCTTTAACATCTCGCCCCCACTTTCATGATAGAGATAAGGGAGAGGAGAGAGGGGAAGTGCGACTGCCTTTGTTGAGAGCCAAATATACAGTATCTGATAGCTAACTACAACTAACTCACCACTAAACTGGTGAAAATACAGTATCTGTGATAGCTATTTAAAGCTAATTTACCACCAAACTGGTGCAAAATCTATCCACTATAGTGTGGACTGACCTGTGCTAAGACGCTTCATGACAATTCCCTTAATGTAGCAGCTTAGAGATCTTGATGCTATGAATCAGACTCACATTATTACACATTATTAACAAGGTCTTTTAACTTTCAGGTTCTCTGTAAACAGCACTGAAATGGTTAAGCTTAATTTTTGGATGAGTTTATGTTCATGTACAAGTGCATGTGTTTTCATGTGAGTGCCCCCGTGCTCCTGCCAAACCCCATCTGGATCTGCTGACCCTTCATATGGCGAGTTAAACCCCAGAGTGTCAAAAATCTGTACGCGCTTTAAACAAAGGGACTCACTGAAGGACACCAGGATGCCAGCCAGGCTCAGCCGCTAAAATCTGCTGGACAGGACACAACACAAACCCGACCACCAGGACACACAACAAGGCACATAAACCCTGCATTACACAACCTATAAATGGTCCATTTGTCATTTCTATAAAGGCTCCAAATGTTTGGCGTGCCACTTTTTGCTTTGAGAGGCAAGACAGCCCTCATAAAGTTCCAGTATGGATGGAGAAAAGTGTCTTCTCTTCTGTAAAAACTTTGCAAGTTGTTTTACATGCCATTAACAACAGATCTGGTTGTGTGCCAAGAAATGATGGTGCCTCCCACCAAGAGTGAGTGTGTGTTTACATACTGTGTTCCACACTAATAAACTTCGTCTTCACTCCTTGGCATCATCCGTCTCTGCTCTGTAAACCATCTGTAAATCACACCGGGCAGGTTTGTATCTGCTGCGGTGAAGCAAAGGACGAGCAAAATCCTGTGGAAGAAAGACACTCCCATCAGATGAAAGATCCATCACTTTGTTGTGGCCAGACTGTCTGCTGATGCCGTCGTCTCCATGTCCCAGCCAGAGCCTGCTCTCAATAAGCACCTCGCTGTATGAGATGATGTGGTCTGTGGATGCACAGTATGTAGCTCTTTTGTTGATTCCAGGTTAACCGAGTTTAAATCGTGGAACAGCTGCTCCCGTTTGGGGTCGCCAGAACGGCTCTGAACTGCATGTTAGATCTTGGTCAGGTCTAAAGAGTGTCCTTCTTGGGGGGAACGGGGAGAACATACCAAATCCACAAAGGCGGGGACATACTGGGAATTAAGGTATAAATAATAATAAAAAATCCCATTATAAAGCGTATTATATTTTATTTTTATTATGTTGCTTCAGGTCATTTTGACCTGAAATTAACAAAATTAAATAAAGGTTTAAGTATTTTTAAATGATTTCCTTCATTAAGGTTTAATTACCTACAGAAATAAGGCTTGTTTATAGAAATATTTTTTCACAGTGATAATGGCATATATTATTACTTGTATTAATTATTTAGTTTTTTTTTATTTTTAAATGTTAAATAATACCCAATTTGTACTTGTATTCAAGAGTAAATTAAATTAATTATTTTTTATAATTTTTACAAGATTTGGTAAAATAAAATAAGAAAATTGTTTTCAACAACTGATTTCAAACAGTTGCATTATATAACTTTTACCTGAATTGTAGTCAGAATGTGTAATCAGACTACAGTGGTGCTTGAAAGTTTGTGAACCCTTTAGAATTTTCTATATTTCTGCCTAAATATGACCGAAAACATCAGATTTTCACACAAGTTCTAAAAGTAGATAAAGAGAACATAGTTATACAAATGAAACAAATATATTATACTTGGTCATTTATTTATTGAGGAAAATTGTGTAATATTACATTAGTGACCAGTGATGTCAGTAACACATTCCTCTAACTTGACCACTTAAAGTCCCAGTATTTTAGTTAGTTATAACAATATTTCGCATATGAGTAAAACACATTCTAATGACTCATGATATTCGCTTCTTTTATTTTATGCGGTTTTTTTTTTGGACAAAATCTGGTTATAAACATACCATGTGCTCCTTTCCCGTTAGCAAGTGCTACATCATAGCATCACATGACTCCAAATATGACGGACGTAGCGAGCAATTCTGACAGATACGTACACTGTACGTATTATCACTTATTTTGAAATACTTATTGAACATGTCTAAAACACATTTGTCGTATTTCATATAAAACAAGACCAATAATGTCTTTTGAATCGTCAATTACACTATAAATGTTCTGTTCGCAGCACGCACCAGTCACGTGATAAATCAGGGGACGATGGAAATTATCATATTAACTGGTCAG
>JAVSBU010000015.1:1567518-1577606 GCA_033118015.1 Loricariichthys derbyi
TCTGGGTAACTTTAATCAGGAGTGGAGATCTTTTTGTGAAGCTCAGGATAACTTTTATCAGGAGTGGAGATCTTTTTGTGAAGCTCTGGATAACTTTTATCAGGAGTGGAGATCTTTTGTGAAGCTCTGGGTAACTTTTATCAGGAGTGGAGATATTTTTGTGAAGCTCTGGGTAACATTAATCAGGAGTGGAGATCTTTTTTGAAGCTCTGGTTAACTTATCAGGAGTGGAGATCTTTTTTGAAGCTTTGGGTAACTTATCAGGAGTGTAGATATTTTTGTGAAGCTCTGGGTAACTTTAATCAGGAGTGGAGATCTTTTTGTGAAGCTCAGGATAACTTTTATCAGGAGTGGAGATCTTTTTCTGAAGCTCTGGGTAACTTTAATCAGGAGTGGAGATCTTTTTGTGAAGCTCTGGGTAACTTTGACCATGCATGTTTTCACCATATGAAGTATTTAAGGAACTCTTTAGGTAACTTTAGGTCCATTTCCACCAAAGACATAATTTTAGTTTTTTACTGGGACAGAGCACAAAGTAAAGAAGTGTTCTTGTGCTAGTAATGGCATTCTACTGATGGTAACATCAACAAAAACCTCCAACCTCCAAGTCATGTCGCCCCAGTTTTCCATTAAAAATGAAGCTTGGTAATGAGGAGTGACATTACCATACACCAGTGATGTTTTGATCTCTGGTTTTCCGTTGCATCTTCAAAGTTGAACATTAACTTGGTAAAATGGTGCCACCCTCTCTAAATTACACAATTGATATTGAGAGAGTCATGCCTGGCGTAATTGTAATTTACCCATTTATTCCACGCGCTGGTCTGACCATACACTCAAGTGTACACCCATCCACACCACTAACCAACAACCCAATCCACCCAAACAACCAAGGAACCACATGCCTTAAGACAGTGTCCAACTAAACTCAGTGCCAGAACCAGCCCAGAAAACCACACACCCTTATAAAGAGATATTCCAACCATGAAACCACACACTCTTCTGAATACACAGTCTGCACTTTGGTCACCCAACATGGACATGACCCAAATGTTTAGGTTCTCCTATTGGTGTGACTCACTCACCCCTTAGGTAACGACTAGCAGGAGCAATAATTGCAGCTATTCTTCATATCAGTTGCCTTTTTAGGCCACGGGTGTCATTTCAAACCTTCGTTACCAACCTACTCTTGCACACAGGTGAATCAACCGCAGCGAGATGTTTGGACACAGAGAAGAGTTCGTTACTGCGCATTAAAATCCACATTACTCACATTCTGTGAGGCGCAGTGAGTCATAGGGAGGGAAAGAAGGGCAAAAGGTGCTGCACACGGCCTGATGAGGGGATGCATTCATAATTCAATACTCTAAATACGCTCAAATGATGAGAGGACCACTGAGAGAACCTTTAGAAGTCAAAGCCCACAGCGATCACAGTCGAGAGAAACCGCAGCGAAATTAAATATGCATAACACGCTACGTTCCTCACAATGAACATCGTTTTAGTAACACAATATCAGGAGGCTGTGTACCACGCCGAGTTTACACGGATCTGCCCACCGATGCCACGTTTACTCAGGGTAGTCCGAATAAACACGGCATGCCTCTGCGGTCGTTACATTTGCACTATTTATGCTTTCACGTCAAGTTATTTCCAACAGCGAACAATGAACAATGGGAGTCGAATTTCCAGCACACAGGCCCACACGGTTTTAAATCGGTTATTTATGGAACAGATCCTATAGGCGCCCCACTTCAAACGTGCCAGGTGGAGACGCGTCGTCACCCCGCGGGACCTTTCAGGTAGAACTCGAAATCCAAATGCAATTATCACATTATCGCTATAGTTAAAGATATGGCATCAAACTTAGCCCATATGGTCTCGTTCACCAGAGCCAGCTCATATGTAAATCATTGGGAACGAGCGTTGCTCAGCTAGCCCACCAATGGCTTGACAAACAGTGAGAAAAATGTGTACTTTACCTCCTTGAAAGATTTATAGCTGTGTAAAATTTATCTTGTTTAACTGTCTGATGACTCTATTGAATTGCAGTGTATGGTTGTACTTTGGAAGTTCTGTGGCTTGGAGGCCCAAGGAATGTTACTGGCACATCTTGCTTTGTAGGAAAAGACGCCGTGACTCGCTCTCCCACCAACCAATAGACACCAGGCTGATATACTAGAATGTATGCAGATAAGTAAAAACTCTTTGGTTATCAAACGTTTGTCAGTAATTGATGGGTCCAACCTAAGGCCGTTAAACACGACAAAAAAGCAAGGTGTAAATATGAGAAAAGTTGGGCTGGTTTTATGTCTCAATCCTCTACACACCAGACGTGACAGCATTTGTTTTGGAATTTTGCCACCTAGCTAATTTCTCTTTTCAGATTAAAAAAAGAAACGAGCAAGATATGCAAATGTCGATAGCACATCTAATTTTGGAAAGAAAAAAAAACAAAAAACAAAAAACAAAGGACCATGGAGACCATGTCTCATATAAGAGCTACAACACCATCAATAACACCTCGAATTTAAGCTTTTACTCAAATATAATTAATTGAAAATTATCAGGCGTTGTGCCAGGTGTGGGTTTATTTATTATCTGGCAACCTGGTGCGGGCCTGACGGCTGAATCTGCCTAGGTCTGGCGCCCGCATGCGCAATCGCACTGCGGGCGCGATCAGTAATTAGGATTCCATCAGATTCAGCTGTGCGCACACCTTTAAAAGCGAGTCGCGCGGATCATCCGTCGCCGGGTCGTTTTACTACGCCACGGTAAGCTGCGTTTACCGTCTTTCTGCCCAGCTATCGATATGACCTGCCGCGGCTTGCACTGCCGTTATGGGGCGTTTTAGATGGGTTAGTTGATGCGTGGGTTTCCATCTTTTTGCATGCTAGGCACGTCTCGAGGCTGGAGCATATATATCACACAATGCGCACAAACGGAGATTGCGCTCGCAGGTGCATGCTCCAGCCTCGCTTTTTGGCGCCACAGAAGGTGAGGGACGAAGGTATCCGCCCTTTATTGGTTGAGAAAGGGCAGTGTACAGGCCGGAGCCTGGAGGTAACCGGAAGGGCTTAGTGGTCAGTGTAGGGACAGTTAGCCGCAGCTCTGCGCCACCCAGACCCCCTCGGCACCCCCTGTGCTCCTCGTGTGGTCGTCCAGGCAGTGCCAGATCTAAAGAGTCCCGTGGTTGGCCTGTTTGGGACATCCGACTGTAAAACCGGTGTCCACGTAAGTGTGGTTGGTCGGCCCGGTCGGTCGGCCTTAAAATCAGTTCCACTTCACCTTGGAAGCTGTCCCCACGTGTCCTAGGCTCGTCACCCTCTGGGGGGTTTGCCATTTTGGCTTTTGGTTTCATTTTGGGCTTTATTTGTTACTTTGCTTTCATTCCGTTTTTAGTTCCCTTATTTACGTTGAATAAAGCCTACCATTATTCATGAAGCTGTCTGTGTTTGGCTCCTCCTTTTACACCTCACCCCAAATTTCATGACAATAATATTATTATTAGTTTTATTCACATTATTCAGATGCTGAACGTTTTTTAAGCAAGCATAATGGCTGTAAGGAGGAGCGGAAACAACAAAGGGGAAAGGAACCTGATGACAAAAACACCATACTTTTACTCAGTCCAGTTCCAAGTATGAAAAGTCTGCCAGTGGAGAGGCAGACTGAAAATACAGAAGCTATTTCATGAGGCATAGAAGTGACCGTGATTGGTCAGTTTTTGTTGCTGTCCAAAAAATCTTTGATGTGTAAAACCATCCTTGTGAGCTTAATGCTTCGCTCTTTTGAGCTTCGTTTGCCACTCGTTTTCAGCCTCTATGCTGCTTTCTACATGTCCCTCATGTTGCTCTGCTGTCAAGGCATATTGTTAATATGCTACACGCTTTGCGCGTGGCCTGTACCATCCCACCTCGCATCTCGACCTGCTCCACTCAGTAGCCCCTCAGCAGGAGTGTCCAGCAGGGTCAACTTCTACTGCCCCTCTTGCAAAGAGGGGAAGGCGGTGTAGGACCAGGAGGTCCGAGGTAATGACAGGGCTCTTAGATAGAGTAGGGTCAGTGCTTCCACAAGCGCACCACCACCCATACCCCCACAGTAATCCTTGGTCACCATACGCAGGTGCAGTTACTCACCCCTGGTGCTTAGGTCCTCACACTCTGGATGCCTTCATCATGACAATCTACAGCTAAAACAGATCTGCTGCTGCACAAGTTACACCTGATTGAACTTGTTTAGCCTGCTCAGTTGGAAAAGAAGCCTGAATCCACATTTAGGGACTTCCAAATGGCAGCTTTGAGTTTGTTGGACTTGGATCATGAAACATAGGAAGTGTTGTCCTTCACTTGATTCTTCAGGATGCCACTCAAACATATCTGGCTGTAACTCTTTCTTCCTATGAAGATCTCCATGTCTGTCCTTTAGGCTTAATTTTTTTTAAGTCTGTGCTATAGAATATATTCCATAGGACCATTGGCTTCAACTCGGTGGCTTTGCTCCAAGCAGTGAGCTGATGTGGAAAAACTTCCTGACCTGAGGTTGACTTGAACCCAATAAAATACCTTTGGTGTAAATGAGTGCAGATGAGGTTCAACATCAACTCACCGATGCTCTTGTGGCAACATTTGAATGTTTGAAAATCGAATAGGAATTAGAAGCAGAATGGAAATGCAGATATTAACAAACGATGAAGCAAATTCAAATAATGTTCAGTGTTTTAGAATGAGATGCTTTATGAACACGTCTGACAGAGAGAGAGAGAGAGAGAGAGTAATTAAGGAAAAACACCTAAAGCCAAATGCCCGAGGCTCTCTAGCCTCCAAAGCTGTGTATCACACGTATGCTGCGATACAACCCGAGACAGCTGTAGCTTAAGGCAGATATATCATAACGTGACAAGAAAACTGTTTTATGTGACTAAAATCAGATTGTTGTGTGAGCAAGTGTGTATAGAGAGAGAGAGAATAAGAGAGAGAAGAAGGTATTGAACAGATGTTTCATTTCATTCATTCTTTGCAGATTTCAATCATGCTGGTCTGATGCTAACAGCATTTTATCTCCTACCACCTCCAGCCTGCAACTGTCTGCATAAATACACCTGGCTATGACACAAGGCGAGGACAAAGCTCTAAAGGGTGCCAATCCATCGTAGGGCACACACACACACACAAACTTTAGAGACACAAGTTGATCTAAATCATGAATTTGGGATGTGGAAGGAGTACCAAGAGGAATTTACACACAGATGCAAGCAATACATACGAAGTCACCATCAGGAATCGAACCAAGGATCTCTGGTGCTTTAAGTCAACAGTGTAAACCACTGCACCACTGTGGATTAAGGTTATATTATATTAATTAGGCTACAAATAATTATCTATAGTTCTTGTTTTTTGGTTTGTTTGTTGTTGTTGTTTTGTTTTTATATTTAAAAAATGTTTAGATTTTGATAACCACATGCACAAACAAATTATTATTGAGTAATTATTGCTATTACTAATAATAATATTAATAATAACAATAATAATAATAAGAATAATAATAATGTTATTATATATTATTAATTATAATAAAAAATAATAATATAGATGTTATTATATTTTTACAAATAATATTAATAATAATAATAATAATTTTATTATTATTATTATTATTATTATTATTATTATTTAAAAGGTAATTATTACTATTATTAATATACTATTAGAAATAATAATAATGACAATAATAATAATAATAATAATAATAATAATTATTATTATTATTATTATTATTATTATTATTTAAAAAGTAATCATTACTATTACTAATATTAATAATAGTAATAACAATAATAATAATAATTATTATTATTATAGTTAGTATTGTTATTATTGTTGTTATTATTATCATCATTATTGTATTACTATTATTAATACTAATAGTAAGAATTACTTTTTAAATTATTTTTATCATTTGAATATATTTTTTTTAATTATTATTGCTATCATGAGAATTCATTTTCTTTATTATTTTCTGTTTCTTACAAGTAATATAGTCTCTTCATTAATATTATAATTAGTTATTTGTTTTGAATAATGAATTATTATTATCATCATTGAGACGTCATTTTTTATTTTAGTTGTTTTTTAATAATTTTAATATAATTATTAATACTAATAAACAAAACACTATTTTATTTTATTTAAGTATTTTAAAGTAATACATACGTAACTATATGCTAGTGTGTGTGTGTGTGTGTGTGTGTGTGTGTGTGTGTTTAGTATTTTTTTTAATGTATCTTTATTCATTGCAATAGGTCTGATTTTGACTTTAATAATTTTATTACAGGAATCTTGTGTCAAGTGTTTATAATATTTAAGAAAATATTTTATCTTTTTAAGTATAAAACTCGAATAGTCAAATCTTTTTTATTTTTTCAGCTTAGAAGCTTTTTCTTTCTTTCTTTTATTCTTTGCTCTGTGCCCAAAGGTAATCTTCTCTTTTTTTGCTAAATTATTCACACCCCCCTCAAAAAAAAAAAAAAAAAAAAAAAAGAATATCTAATTCAGAATGGTACCTTACTCTACCTTTGTGCCTCCCACACTGAGGGGAAGTGCTTCAGAAGCTCCTTTAGATCAGGACATGCCACACTTACAGCCTCTTATTCCCGAGCTGCTGTTTTCATGTGAGGCAGGAGCTTGATGTGGAGCCTGACTGAAGGTAGCAGCCTGAGGTTCCTCTGAGAGACCATCTCATCTGATCTGATATGGGGAAGCTTTGGGAAATCAGGCCTGTTTTCTCTCAGCCTGCAGTCACATCCCTCCGCTCCCCGTTCCACTGACTCACACGGGGGTTCGGCCCGTCTTCCCTCCCAAATGCCTCTGGCAGGAGGACAAGATTCCTCTGACTTCCTCGCTCTGAGAGTGTCCATGATCAAAGGTGTTTCCATTCCTCCTGACAATCGTATGGGTACGTCCTGCGCCCCTGTTTACGTCTGCATGCACTCCTGCAACTTTGTGTCAGATTCAAAGCCACTCAAAATGATGACTTCACACCAGCTGCAGCTCACATGTGAACGTGCTAAGAAAGCTTTTCTACTGCACGAGTCCAAATTACAGAGGGACTGGTACACACACACCCGTAGAACAGTACGGACCACGGTGCTGCAAGGTTTGCTTTTAGATCCCACACTACTGAATTTAAACTGGAACCTGAAATTTTTTTTTTTATCCTAGAGTATTGGAACTTTTTTCTTTTAGATCCCATAGTACTGAATTTTTCTCTCTTTTGTAGAAACTCAACTGGAACCAGAACATTTTTCTTATCCTAGAGTACTGGAACTTTTTTAGATCCCACAGTACTGAAGTTTTCTTTCTTTTGTATAAACCAAATTGAAACCAAAACTTTTTTCTTATCCTAGAATTTTGGAACTTTTTTAGATCCCACAGTACTGAATTTTTAGTTCTTTTTTAGAAACTCAACTGGAACCAGAACTGTTTTCTTAACATAGAGTACTGGAACCTTTTTCTTTTAGATCTCACAATACTGATTTTTTTCTTTCTTTTGTAGAAACTAAACTGGAACCAGAACTTTTTTCTTATCCTAGAGTATTGGAACTTTTTTCTTTAAGATCCATAGTACTGAATTTTTCTTTCTTTTGTAGAAACTCAACTGGAACCAGAACATTTTTCTTATGCCAGACTATTGGAACTTTTTTCTTTTAGATCCCATAGTACTGAATTTTTCTTTATTTTGTAGAAACTCAACTGGAACCAGAACATTTTTCTTATCCTAGAGTATTGGAACTTTTTTTCTTTTAGATCCCACAGTACTGAATATTTCTTTCTTTTGTAGTACACAGTACTGAATGCTTGTTTCTAAACTGGAACCAGAACATTTTTCTTAACCTAGAGTACTGGAATTTTTTTAGATCCCACAGTACTGAATTTTTCTTTCTTTTGTAAAAACCAAATTGAAACCAGAACTTTTTTCTTAACCTAGAGTACTGGAACTTTTTTTTTTCTTTTAGATGCCACAGTACTGAATATTTCTTTCTTTTGTAGTACACAGTACTGAATGTTTGTTTCAAAACTGGAACCAGAACATTTTTTCTCATCCTAGAGTACCAGAACTATTTTCTTTTAGATCCCACACTACTGCATTTAAACAGGAACCAGAACTTTTTTCTTATCCTAGAGTATTGGAGCTTTTTTCTTTTAGATCCCACAGTACTGAATTTTTGCTTCTTCTGTAGAAGCTAAACTGGAACCGGAACATTTTTCTTTTCCTAGAATACCGGAACTTTTTTATTTTACATCCCATAGTACTTTTGTTTATCAGAGTACTGGATTTATTTTATTGCTCTGAATACAGGAACCTCTTTTTTGCAGAACAGAAACCTTTATTTCTCTCCAATGAGTATTGAAATTTTTATTTACTTAGGTTATTTAATATTTTTTTTTATATGTTTGTCCCAGAGGATAGGGGACAGTAATTTATTTTGCACATAGTTTAGAAAATTTGTGTTTTTCTCACCTTTTTTTAAGAATGCAGAAACCTTTTCACTATAAACTAAAATTGTTTTGCCATTCTCATAGGAAATCATACTTTTTTTCTATACTCCACTATTTCTTTTCTTTTTCTCAACCATTTTTGTATGGAAAGTGCCATAACTTTTGCATAGTCAGACAACTATAATTTTTTTTAATACCGATATTTTCACCTTTTTCCCCAGAGTACTACAACATTTGTTTTATTTTTTTAAATTATTACAATATAAAAACATATATTTTATAGATTTTGAGAACTCATTTTGCCCTGCCACTAAACCATTCTTTCCTTGTCAGAGTTATAGAACTATTTCCTATTTTTAGAAAGTACTTTACTACTTTATTTATTACTTTATTTATTACTTCCTCACTGTGCTGGAGTTTTCTCTTTCTTTTTTTTCTAAATATCTGGCCCTTTATCTTCTGCCATTGTACTGATGTATCTTGTATTTCCAGAATGCTTCTTCTTTTTAACTACTAAGGTACTGGGGCTATTTTTGCTGAAGTTTAGCTAAATCATTTAGTGGACGATAAACTATAGCAAGAACCAAAGTTCAGTTCCTGTTTGTTTGATTTTTGTTTTTGATTAAGCAGTGGGAATCATTAGAAGGAAATCCTTTGTACATAGAATTAAATAATTACTGGCACCAGACACATTCTACTATAACAGAATAAAGCTCCAGACTTTCCTGCAGTGTTCCCTGCTTAAAAAAAAACAACACCTGCAAAAATGTGATCCACTGTGTGCCGGAGTGACCCGAGCTCCTGGAACGTGAGAGAGGGTGAATAGGAGGGAAAGGCACAGCACCACGTCACTGTATGGTGATAAATGAGTTTGTATTGTGTGTCAGTGCGGCTCCCTGCCAGCCGGGGCCAGTCTCTATTAAATTAGCACTTGTCAATGGGGCCGATGCTGATTGATAAATGGCTGTGTCACGGCTGAGGGACGGTCGCCGGTTTATTCTGCTAGAAAGGGCCCTTTGTGACATGCAGAAGACCAAAGCTAATTGTGGTGTTGCAGTTTAAGCCTTTCATTGATTATATCATCCATCAATGCAAATTTGGTTTCGAGCTTTGAAACGCGGCAGATAGTAAATGAATATTTAGTTTACTTAATGCCTGCTCTAAAAATGCCTGTAATTAAATGAGGGTGGGGCGGAGGAGTTTGCTGGCTTCGTTTTTGCATGCTTTTCAAATAACCTTCATACTTTTTTTGGTTATAATCAGCATAAATGTCAAAACTAATGTTATGTCTTTATCGAAAATGTTTCCACGTTAAAATATATGAAATCATGAATGTTATTATTATTATTATTATTATTATTATTATTATTATTATTATTATTATTATTATATGTTGTATTGTTATATTACATTATGTATTATTATAATTATATGTTGTTATTATTATCATTATTATCATTGATAGTGCTATTATGTATTATTGTAATAAAATAATACAACAAAATAATAATAGTACTAGTAATAATAATAATAATAATAATAATAATAATAATAATAATAATAATAATAATAATAATAAAAGCAATAATG